>CM061531.1:261942246-262527016 GCA_030545055.2 Neoaliturus tenellus
CACAACTGTCTTCCTACATTTTTAAAAAGCAGTTTTTAAAAATAAATTGTTTTTAAATAACAATTTGCAGCCACAGTTAATGGCGGACCTGTTGCCATGGAAATAGGTTTAAATTGATAGTAGCCCCCCACCCACCCCCAACCAACCCCACAACCCACACTCTTTTGTACTTCCTAACATTGTTGCAGCTTAATTGATTTGTTTTGGACTTGTTACTATTTTTGCATGTTACTATTTTTGCATAAATCAAAATCTTTTACTATGATGTGTGAAGACTTGAGACTTACAACTTAAAATTTAGTTTGTAATACAATACTTTGTGCTTATTACTCATCAAACGACGATATCTATATCATTCAAATCCTAATCATTTTTTGTAAAATTTACTTTTTCAATGTGTTTAGTAAAAAATTATTAGATAGCGATGATTTTCTCTGTGTAGTTGAAAGGTAAGAGATTAGTTGTAATTTGTATTCAATCACTCAAGCCGCGTCTTCCAGCTAATGTTATTCCCAGAATTATTAAATTTCTTGACTTTTATACATGTTTAGGATGTAAAATCATTGTAAAAAAAAAATACTTTAAATGGAAACATTTGTATTTAATCATTCTGCACAAGCTCTTCTTATTAGAAATAAATAAATTTAAAAAAAAGTCTTCAAATTTCTAATAAATTAAATTTTTATTGGCGTGAGGCCTTTTGTTTACAATGTAAACATCATCATGTTTACAAAGTTGTGGTCTGATGATGTTTACATTGTAAACAAAAGGCCTCACGCCAATAAAAATTTAATTTATTAGAAATTTGAAGACTTTATTTTAAAATTTATTTATTTGTATTTAAGTTAAAAGAAATATGAGGAACTTGTCATTAAACAATATTTTATGTTTTTTTTATCTTTTTGTTTTGAGAAAACAGAGACTTAATAAAAAATGCAAAAGAACACATTTGATCAACTGAATGTTGTAAAATGTTGTATAGAAATCAAGATAATCATTTTATTATTCATGGTATTATGACGTTTGCTCCTTCAGCAAGGTTTAGAGAACTTGTGATGATTGCAATATTTTACAACAGTGATTTTTTGACCTGCTAAGAAAAATCAAGGAGATATGTAGTTGTAAAATTTTTAAGTTCACCAAAAATATATAAGCTATGAAGATTAAGTAAAATTAGATTTAAAACTACGACGTTCTTATGTTTTCATTCGTAAATGTAACGTAGCATTAAACCGAGGTTATGTAAATGGTTAATCGGTTTTAAGAGTAAGTAATATATAATATTAATATAATAGAGCACTAACATTGTAGTAAGAGTAACCTACCAACTCAGAGTGCAGCTCTCTGTAAATGTGTTTTATGAGTATGATGTATGACCCTTTTTTTAATTCTCACATCTGCATTTCTCTGTTAATATGTACTCATTTATTTGTGATCCAAACTAGATCAGTTAATTTTAGTGACGATATTAGTTTTTTTTTTTTTTATTTACCATTTCAACATGGTTTCAAAATATGAAAAATCAAAACGCGAATCAAATAGCCCAAGTCTATATCTTTTATCAAAAATTAATAAAAACTCTCCCATATTATAGGATTTAAAATATCTGGGCAGGTGAAGCACTGCATGCCGTTCTGAGAGGAGCCCCTTCACAACCTATTAAATGCTTGAATGGATTAAAAGTTTTAAGGTCAACCTGAAAGAGGGCTTCATAACTTTACTTTTGACAAAACACGTGTACGTGGTTTTGATATTGATCAGAACTACCTATATTAGACTGAAAATCAAATTAATGTAAACGTTAATGTAAAATTCAACTTGTTATCGAGTTAAAATGTGAATGGAGTGAGAGTGTATCTTAAAAAGGGGTACATATATTTTTAATCATTTTGTTTTACTACAATGTTAGTGCTCTATTATATTAAAAAAACTTCGATATAAAAGTCTTCTTTTGTAAAACAATGCATGACTTTATCTATAGAACTTATATTGAAGGCCAAAGAGAAATTATCTCAAAATTTATACATCAACTTTAAAATAACACTTTCATATCAACCACATTTAGAGGCTGAAATAGGTGCATCAGTGAACCATTACTGAAACAGTTACTGAGTGTATGACATAAACTATGATTAACTTAATACGATACGTTTTTTTTTTTTTATAAAGAAATTTGGAAATCCGAAAACATTATGTTCTACAAATTACAATTTCATTTATCTGAATGAGGAGGGAAATACCTAGTGACCTTTGAGGGCAGATAAAAATTTTGCAGCGACAGTTAACGGCTGGTTGTTGCCATGGGGACGGGTTTAAGTTGAAAGTAGCATCCATTTACCACCCCCTACATCTCTCGACAACCCCCCCTCCCCCGGCCAATCATACCCTCACTTATTTAGGCTATCCGATATCATAGTTTCAATTGCCCTTATTTGTTGCGATAAATAATTTTTTAAACATTTTTGATTTTGTACTATTTAAAGCACGAGCCATAATTTATAAGCAACAAATTATTATTTGAATTTTTTTCCTAAGTTTGATTATTTTACAAAACTTTTACTATGAACGATTTTTTATAAAAAATCATAGTTTAAGGGTGAGTAACGATGTATTTTTATTACTACTACTAATCGCGTATCAAGCATTATTGCTGTTAGTAAGGTTCAAATGCCAAAGTGCATGAAACTTAAAGTTTAAATTGTATATACAGGGTACTTGGGAAAAAAGTTTTCAATAATTTATGTGGTTCAAAAAGCAAACACATCAAAATAAGCAAACATTTTCCAATATAAATATGTCCTAAAATACTTCATTTAGTCGCTAGCCGCGGCTTGCAGACGGTCAAAGCAGAAACTAGAGTTATAATTTAATGAAAGTGCAGTTTATATATCTTATATGTATTAATAGGTAAGTATATTAATGTTTCATTTCCTCCTATTTCCTCAGCTTGTGTGCATCGTGTAACCCATTGGTGCATACCATTAGAAAAGTGTTGTGCTATAGATGAACAGAATCGCGTTTTAATTCACATCGGCCCACGGGGTTAGGCCCTACAGGCTTTTAAATGTTCCATGTTAATCTTAAGGGAGAAGGATAATTTATTTAATCATTAGACAGCTGTAATAACAAATGGAAGCAGTTCAGGAAGAACTATATTGTTTTAACCAATTTGGTCCACGCGGTCCAGATCAACTGAACAAATGTTGGTTGAATTTCAAACAGGAGGCGATTTCTAGTTATATAATTATACAAAATTTATGATGGAGTTTTTCTTATTTGAGTACTTATTCAACCGACATATTTTTTTGTAATCTAACACATTATTCAACGGATAAATTATAAAGATTCTTGTCTGTACCTTTAAATCGAGGACGCGTGGTATCGATCACAAAGTAATGGCTTTCTAATTCCCTACGTTCAGTTTACATTCCATTCGTTATGCAACACCTGAGGTAAACAGTGTTGACCTATTTTCAAACACATACTCACACTATTCTACCATTAGTTTCTTGCTCTGGTAGTTTTCAAATGGTAAAAATAAAAAAAAAAACAATTGTGCAAAATATCAGTGTTCGCCATTCTAGAGTTGATTTATTTATTTCTTAACAAGATTAAAAGATTACATAATCAAAGAGTTAATGTATTATGAAAACTGTAAATTGATTATTTTTTCACAATTAAATTTAAAATAGAGAATACTTGGAGGATACAAATTAAAATGGCACTAATAAGTCTAATATAGCAGTCGAAACAGTTTACTTTGCAATTTAATAATTATACTTACGATATTACTTTCGTGTTTATGAAAGAATTTGAGATTTTTTGGTATCTATTTTATATATCTTTATAGTATATCGTAAAATTTCTAAATTATATAAGAGTTTTTCTTAGTGCTTACTATCAATTTGAAAACAAATGTATTTTTTCAATGTTTCTAAAATTATTATACGTTTTTATGAAAACTTTTGCGTTAAATTATCTTTTGGCCTCTCTGTGTATGATATTCGTAAAAAATATTATCTACTGTACTTAAAAATATTTGCTTTTCAATGTAATGTTAAAAATGCAATGCAATCAATGCAATGCAATGCAATGGAATGCAATGCAATGCAGTGTAATGCAATACAATGCAATCAATGCAATGCAATACAATGGAATGCAATACAATGTAGGTTCATATATCACCAAAATGTTTGTTCAATGTGTTTACCATTGTTTAAGATTGTCAATGATTTGTCTATGACGTGTTTTTTTCTCCTATATATTTCTCAGACATTGCTCGACGCTTTCCTAGATGTGCAAAACGCTTTTCGGCCTCCACTGACAGCTCCGTGTGTTTGTGATGTTGCAGAGATGCGGATGGAAGGTCTCTGGGCCCGGGTGTCTCTGACCCATGTGGATCTGTATAATGGCCACCACTGACAGCTCCGTGTGTTTGTGATGTTGCAGAGATGCGGATGGAAGGTCTCTGGGCCCGGGTGTCTCTGACCCATGTGGATCTGTATAATGGCCACCACTGACAGCTCCGTGTGTTTGTGATGTTGCAGAGATGCGGATGGAAGGTCTCTGGGCCCGGGTGTCTCTGACCCATGTGGATCTGTATAATGGCCGCTAGAACTCTGGACTCTCCCAAGTTCATACATGCAGACGACGGTTCTGTTCGTATATCCAAGGGTCATGCTGCATATCAGGTGAGCCAGCTCTTTAAGACATATAAGCATTTTTGTTTCTCCCTTTTATAATCCTTCCCAATCATTACGAATGATATATATTAATTTTAAATGGGCATAACACTGTAATGTCATGTATTAGCATTCGTACCCGACTTTATCCTTTTAAGTACAAAGTTAACCTATTGTCTCCTTTTTAATTTGTATCTTTGTTACTTGCACAGATGTCTTAGTTTTGTAATAAAATTACTTAAATGAGATATATATGATAAGGTTAACACATTTACTGCTTCTAGTAGTGAGAGAAAATCGAATCTTAGAGCTAAAATGTTATTACACTTAATAATTTATGTGCTAAAAAAATAAAAAATTAATAAAAACATGCTTTTATATGACGTAATTAAGGAACAGTGGTCAAATATGTCATACGTTAGGTTTATGGCGTCATATGCGACGTCATATTTATGACTATTTCTTATTTTAAAAAATGTTGTTTTAAGTTAATTTATTTTTAAAGCGGGAACCACTCAGCTAAAATGAAAAGTCACACCTACTAACTAAGCTAAAATGGTATAAAACTGATTCCAACAGGAGCTGACCTAACAAAATGCAATAGATGAGTGCATTGTAGCATGGCACAGTACTGTGCCATTAGCGTGAGAGTTCAAACTTTTATAGCACAGTGCTGTGCCATCAGCAGCGAAGGTGTTAAGAGATACTGATAAGCTGAAATCACTACTGGATTTCAAATAAACATTTCAATCTTAACATTCCTTCATGTTCCATACAAAGTTTTGATCAAAGCCTTTTTTTATTTAGTGTAGACTGTTCATTACTAATAAAATTAAAGCCTACTTTCATCCAACTTCTGTCCCTCGTAAAATATGTAGGTTAAATACTACAATTGTAGGAGGTAATAACTTCTCCCTGGAGTTCTGCTTTCTATGTTTCTGTTGCAGTAGGATTAGAATAACCTCCCTCATCTAATCCTCTGCAAAGTTACATGCAAGAAATCTAATGTCCCTCTTCCGATTCTAGTATTTTCCACATAATTAACAAACAGGAGAATGTCCATAGCTGATCCTGAATCTCTTATTGAATAACTTACTTTTTGTCAGTTATATTTAACTTAAAAACGAAGCTAAGGCTAGTAAAGTGGGCAGTATGTATAGGGATATTCCCTCTAGGTTTTCCTTTAGACTTTCTACTATCCAGCATATTTTTTCAGTAATTTTTTTAGTATAGCTGTATGACCAAATATCATCTTAAACATCTTTTTAAGAAAAAGGCCATAGAGTATGTTAAATTTCTGGAAATACTTTCATTATATTTGTTTATCAAAGATTGACCTTTAATTAATAGATAACACCTTTGCTATACTTTTCTTATAGACGTTTATTTGGGGCATTCCACTGGTTGTCAGTGCTCAATTCCAGATTTACTACGTTTTAGTGCATAATTTCATACCTTATTGGTGAAAGAACAAATATAATCTTATGAATTAAGACAGCTTTCCTCATTCTTAATTCTATGAACCCTGAGTTTTGGATAGCATGAACTATGACAAGAATAAAGCGTTTGTACAGGTGGTGCCAGTGCCCACGGTGTCCGGCCAGAGTTTTAACCAGGAGTCGGACCCGCCTAACCAGCTCTTCGCCAAGCCTTCTTTACACCATTGTGTAAGTCAACATGTTTCTTCACTTATATTTTACTATGCATAAGAGAAAAATTTTTAAGGTGCTGGAAGTATGCTAAGGTCTCCAATAAATAATCGGCCGCAAATAAATATGGCGTTGAAACTATAAAAAGGACTTGAAGACTTTAAACGTTCATGTAAATATATTGAGAGACAATATATAGTTTATTTTAGTGTCCATTTGTATGTAAACACTACAAGCAAGTTTAAACATAGTTTGATACTTATAAATCATACCGACTCAAGTGCTAATGGCAGTCATTTTTTTATATTTTGTATTAAAAGAGGTTGTCAGCCTCTTATTACCTAAGTCACATGAAAAATATTTCCTCCAACAATCTAAATTATCCTCATTTCATGTTAGTTAGCCATGGTTCCTTTTATATACAGCAGAAAACGTGTTAAGATTTCTAAAACATTATAATACTTAAAAAATATATAGCCTATGCCCTTCACCAAAAAATTGTGAAGGTAAAGACTGGAACAAACATTATCATATTACAGATTTTAAAATTTATCTTGACTCTTTTGATATATTTTATGATTTTGGGAGTTTCACAGAAGGCTACATGAAGAACACAACCACTTTAGTTAATAGTTATGATTTAATCTTGTGGAATCTTCAGAAGATTCTAGCAAGAATTTATTTTTATGACATGATACGGGAAATTTGGAGTTACCTGAATTGAAAATAAAATCCAAACTCTTGTCAAATGGAATATTAAAGCTATGCATGCACTTTCGGTCTTTTGATATAACCCCTCAAACGACTATCTTATCCTGAATTTGTATTGATAGGATGCCGGAGAGAGAAGAAACCGACGTTTACTCCAAAGAATTGCCTTCACACTTAGAGTAAGTACGGTCGTTTCAAATCTGATAAGTTAGTCATTAAACAAGATAATAATCAAATAAATTATAAAACTAAAATAAGTGTTGCTTAAAATATTACACTAATCCTATGACGGGTTTGAACTTTATTTTCAGTAACTTCAAAATTCTCAGTTGAAGAACATAACATTACCTTATGTTATATCTAGTTCCGTGGATATTTTTTTTGTTGTGAAGAGACCAATTAATTCTATCATCATAGCTCTACGATCTATTCATTTATTTATTATTATTATATTTTTTTTTACTGAGTGAGATAATCAAAATGTCTTTTTAAAAGATTATGTGACCTTTAAAAACATGAATATCTCTTAACTGTTCTAATAACATAAATCACTTTATCACAATTAGTAGTCAACGTTTAGTGTATCAGTCAAAATCAAAATCAAAATCTTTTAATTTAAATGATAAATAAAAATTTATGGAAATAATGTGAGGAAACAATTAACATGCCAATAAAATTTAACTCTGAACCCTGTTCACACCCTATTTAATCAACCCTTATTTATTGTAAAATTATGTAATCTATATATTAATACGCAAGCATGTTTCATTTCCTCCTTTTTTCTCAGCTCGTATACATCGTAGGAGAAATCCGCGCATACCGTTAGAAAGGTATAGTCTTGTAGATGAGCAGAATCACATTTTAATTTACATCGGACACCAGGGCTACGCCCCACAAGCTTTCAAAGTTTCAATGTTAATCTTATGGAGGAAGGAGAATTGATTGAATCATTAGACAGCTGTTGTAAAAATAACTGCTAGAAAAACAGGAAGAACAGATGTTTGAATTATAAAATGTTTTTAAACTTCTTGGGTCCATATCAACTGAAAATTTTGATCGAATTTCGATCAGTAGGCGATCTCTAGTAATAATAATTACATGAAAAAATATTTAAATAAATATCATGTTGTATCCATTATTGGTAAGTTGTATCATTGACTATGTACACGAACGTGAATAGACCTCTCATCCAATGCATTTAGATTGAGGCAAAAATTTGAAAGTTCGGTGTACACGGCACCAGAGTCGATGCCATCGATGTTACTATTCAGCTGAATTAACAGTGCTGCAAAAACACTTTACCAAAAAATAAACATAACTTTTAGTTATAAAATGTTTCATCCTTGGTTGAGAAGGGTGGTAATACTGATTTATCTATCACATGTTACGTGTACTTCCATGTACCCCGCTCGAGATCGCACCACCGTCAATAGGTTTCACACACGCCTATGCTATGAGAAGTGTACTCACGTTAGTGTACATAGTCAATGGTTGAATGCTGTACTCAAAAAAATTATACATTATTAAGTTTGGCGTACCAAAAGTATCAGAACTTAATTGAATTAATGTTATGTTTATTTCCTACAACGTCAAATTTGTTGTATTGCGAGACTGACATAGTGATTTGCTTGTTCAGAACCGCTTCGCCCGCAGCGGGGGGAGGGGGTCTGGGGAGAACCACCCTCCCAACTGGTTCGCCGCCAAGTTCCTTCACCGCTTACCAGACGAGGAGAAGAAACCGCCCTCTAGCTGGTCCAATATCAACTTTGACCCGACCCAACCTTTTCACTATCAGGTAAACCTCGAGCAACCATCACGGGTAAACATTTAGTTGCATAATAGGCTGGATATTGTGAGTAATTGTGTTTTGCCAAAGAATGGATCATTTGTTGTTTTTAGTTGGTTGGATAGATTTATAAACTAATACAACTGGATTGGAAAAGGTTGACCTTATGAATAGCCTGATCCAAACTCATGCTACTCTTTTTAAGGGATTGTATTAGATGAGAAGCCTACAGTACAGGGTTGTTATAGATTATTGAATACATTATAAAATTGAATAAATAAATAACCAAGCGACTTAAAAACATAGGAATTGGTTTGGTAAACATCATATTTTAAAAGATTATTATCACAATATAAGAGAAAATTATTATTACATCATTCTTTTTAGAAGAAAACTAAACCATTTCCGATGCCATTTCCACGTGATCTTCATGGTTTGCATGTAGTTTGTATTATACCTAATCAACTTCAGACCATGTTTTTCTGAGCAATTATGTTATACTATTATTACTCCAATGACCTATCTAAGCCTTTCCTTAAATTCCTCAATGCACTGAACCATCCTTGCGAACATTCGTCTATTGTTTAACTTTAACTCAGAACCAAAGTCTAAGAGTTTAATGTCTGGATAATGTAAAAGCCAAGGAGTTTGGCCATTTTTCAAGTTTATATCTTCTTTTTATCTCAAATATTTATAATCTATTAAATTTTTATTATTTATTTGACGTTAGGCCTACTATATTAAACTGTTTTAAATTCCCTATAAAAAAATCTGTTTTAAATTGATATTCAATGAAATAATTTCCATGTTTCCATGTAATCTATTTTAAATTAAGCTACCTACAGGGTATCCAGCTTCGACTGTCCAAAACTTTTCCATGTTCTTCAGCAAAAATAAACAAAAAAAGGTTATGTAAACATATGTCATAAAATGCTTTGTTAACCCGCTAGCCGCCATTTTGTTTCTTGCACTTAATACTTTTTTCATCACACCACCTCGATATCACCTGTTTCCGACCCTCACTTCTACCAACGAAACACCTGTTTTGCAGGCCTAGGCCGGCAAAATTTTCCGGCCTAGGGCCGTAATGGAAACGGTAGCAGAGAAATCTAGAATATTAGAAGGTATTTAACAACAACAACAACAAATAACAAATCCGTGACGTAGTTAGTAGTTCAGCTCATAGCAACTTTTAAATATGTATGACGTAGATGGGAAAATAGTGCTTTTCCCTTGAATCAGCTGTAGTCACTTACCGTTAGAGTATTAGTTTTGGTGGCCTTAGCTGATGTGAAGTGGTTGACTAGCAACCAGAAACTCAAGCAGTACATCTCGCAGGGTTAGTTGAAGTTGAGGTTATGTTTTGTTTGTTATGAACCAAAAAGTATTTTTTTTTTCAGTTGTTTACAATTTATTGAATTGTGTAGTGTGATGAAATATTATATTTCACAACTAGTCCGGAAAGTGACCCATTTCTGGGCGAGATAGTGTTTTATTCGCGAGGCGAAGCCGAGCGTGGAAAACACTATCGAGCCTGGAAATGGGCTTTCCGGACGAGTTGTGAACGATTTTTTTCATCACGACGCAATTATTAATCAATGTGGAAGTTTTAAAGGAGGATTATTTTTGTAAATTCTTCGTCATTGGACAAAGTAAACAAATAGCCCAGTCAATGAAGGTCAAAAACGGGCCAACGTCGGAACAAATTTGTAACAGTCTGAAACCTACACCATTCGATAGTACCTACCTTAGGGGTCAAAACCCCAAAAGTCCCCAAAAATCCCCTGGTGGCATTTCGCACAGCCCCCCTTTAAACCCCCCTGGACCCCTAATTGCATGAGTTTATAAAAACCCTTGTAGAATCGTTACGAAAAGGACTAGCGTCCTAAATCTTTTTTTGTTGTATTCCTTGTTAAATTGTCTACAGAAAGTGCCATTATGCATTTTTAGCTAAGGTCACTCATTAGTCAGCTATTTACTGTCAAACGCAAATTTTATTAAAATTTTAAAGTATTATTTTGTTTTTTTAGGTCCAAGATGAAAATACGAAGTAATTCGTAAAAGTGCTTGGGACAAAAGTTATAGGAAATTTTATAACGAGTAAATTGATATATATAATATGGTATCTACGGTCATGAATATCTAGTAACGGCCGTCCAAAGCGGGAGCGGTGCCGGTTGCGGGCTGGCGCTGAGGTCGCGCCGGCCGCTGCGAGTCAACGGATATTTACATCGTGCACCATGTACATATGAATAACTTTGACAGTGACGTTGAAAATAGTTTATCTTATAAAAACACGTACTATGAATACAGAAAATATGAATATAGAAAATATGAAGGTAGGTTTATATTCTCTACCTTCATTTGGTCCATATTTTGTGACATCTAGGTCTAAAATAGAAAAAACTCGACATTTTCTCACATTTTTCACTTTTTTGTAACTTTTACCTGCAAGGACTAGTTAAAAATGGCGTTCTAAAAGATTATCCTTGTATTTCACTGCATTTAATTCCATACAATTTAAGACCTCAATAATTAAAAAATATAATAAGTAGTTTTCTACTTAAGCTATTTTAAAAATTAGTTATTTGGGAAATTGAGGTTTTAGCAGCTTCATTGTTTGAAATAAGCCCGGAACGATGTTAAATTTTCATTTTTAAGTATCTAGAAAAACACTATTTTTGCAAATGTCTATCCAGGCATATCGTATATAATAAAATATTGCATTGAAGGGTGCGCTCTACCTCGGCGTCAAAATCGTCGAGCGAGACTGTTAACTGCCGCTATACGCGGAAACTCACATTTTCTAAAATATATGACGGGTGATTTTAAATTTTGTTACTTTAGTGCTTTTTTTTGTTTCAGTGCGAAATCGATCGGTGGTCTAATAACGATGTTTTTGAAATTGCAGACCTTTCGTATCTCCCTTCTTGCATCGTTATCTATAAACTTTTTACCAATCTTATTGCAGATACTTGTTCATAAGATTATATTGTACTCGTGTATCGTCTTATTTTTTCTTAAAAATCTATCACTATCACTGCTAAGTAGCAAAGTATTATCTTTCTTTTTTTAAGAAGACCACTAATATTTTAAGAGGTAACAATGATAAAAAACACAGTTTAAATTTATATTTAAAATGTGATCCTTGGTGAAAATTTTGGTAACATATAAATAGAGTTTATTTTTATTGATTTCAACCTCACAACTAACACTAGATATAAGCTATTTGTTTTAACGTATGTTTTAAAATTATATTATTCATTGAGTTAAAAAGACATTTCGTTACGAAATAGAAAAAAACATGAATATCGGTATAACTGTATAAATTTAATTTAAATTAAATTAAATTTCTAGTTTTTAGAATTTTTTAATTACGTTTCAATCCACAGCACTATTTACGAGGGATGCGGAGAAGTCTGGAGACAGCTTAATATTTTTATTATAATGAAAAAATTAAATTAGGTAAAAAAAAAACTGTAAATTCAGTTGGAAGCCAAAATAGTGTATCTTATAAAAACACTTATCATGAATATTTCTACCTCCACTCGGTCCATGTTTTGTCACACCATGGCCTACAACAAAAACCCTTAAAATTTTCTCACATTTTTCATTTTTTTTTTTTTTTTGTAATTTTTACCTGTAACCACAGCTTTGTTATGACTGAACGTTAAAACGCTATTTCTGAGTGCTCAATGCCACTGAGTTCGGCCCACTAAGAGTTAGTAGAAAATTTTAAATGTAAGGATAGGTTGATTTGTACATAAAAAAGGCATTAGTAGATTTTAATACTGCAAAATCGACCTCAAATGGATGAACGAGCCGGAATATGAAGGCGGTCAAACTTCACTGGAAATCATACTGCGCTGAAACTATGAAATACAATAACCTTTGGCATATTTGACCTCTTGAGATCGAATTTGTGGCATATTATTTAGAAAAGCATAGGATGACGTTTTTTAATGAATTTTCATCAGACCATTGCGATAAACGTTGTTTTCGGAAAGGGTCAGCTGTGATCGAAACTAGTTGATTCCCGTTGGGTTGGATAAACGTGTTGGTAAACAAAGTTTTCGGGACTAGACCGCAAAACAGTGGTTTTCGGGACAGTTTACAAGTTAATTAATTTTTATTTTCAATAACAGCTGTAAATAGTTCAAATACAAGATAAACAAATAACAACGTAAGAGGGGGTATATACGTTAAAATTTATTAATTTTTATCCAAACTGTAAATTTATTAATGGTGGTATGAAGAAAAGTACTGTTCGTAAATCGTCCGAAAGTGGTATATCGGTACTCGATATAAGCTACGAGTATTAAGCTATATATATACCACTCGGCTTCGCCTCGTACTTGAAACTCGATCTTGCACCGATAACGACCACTTTCCGGACTAGTGACGAAATATACTATTTCCCTTAAGACCACAGTGAGTCATGAAGAAAAGGTCTGCGATGGGTTTAGAATTTGAGAAAGTCATATTGACTTGTATTCAGTAAACTGAAATGCTTACTGTAGACACTTAACGTTTGATAAAGAAATGGTAGAAATTTTGTTTCAGATTAATACCCTCTCTGAATTTTCAGGGAACTCTGTGACCAATAAAAATTATAATACTTGACATTTATATATTTTTAATACATAACAAGTCTTATTGATTAGCCGTCGTTTTTTACGGGCTATTAGCTAGCTTATCCATTAAATTTAAAAATTTCAAAACATCCCCCTAACAAACGTGTGATTTTGATAAAATTTGGCATGCCAGTTCAAAATGAACTCTGTAAATCAATAAAAAAGTATTTTAAATATCTTTCTCTTACTTATTAAAACTCATCACTTCAGTTTAAACCCTTTGAAAGAGCTCATAAAAACAAATAATTGCTTTGAATTCTTGAAATAACTTATCTGGATGCATATAAAACCCAAAAAACACAATTTAAAATATGTTTATTTTATTATAAATAACTACCGGTAAATCCTTGCTACTTTTGTACACATACATCTGCCCTAAACTTAGCATGGATTTTCAAATATTTAGGATTAAATTTTATTTGTCGAAAATGGTCCAGTCTCAGCAATTCTACATATTCCTACATCAGTAGTAAACGTAGACCTACGTGATTTTTATAAACTTCATGATTATGTATAATTTTGGTTAGTACGCAGGCATTCTATAACGAGTATGATATATTGCTATGGCAATAGACTAATGAAATATAAACATTATATATGGTACCCAAAAGGTACTACTACTTACGGACCCTGATATAATGATGCTGCGATTTATATAAAAAAAGAATACTAACTGTGTTTTACGTAGTATTACTGTGAAGTGAATATTTGGAGATAATAATAACTATTCTTAACTGTATGAATGTGCATACTAAATTTTATGAAGATATATGAAAAATAAGCAAGATGGGG
This sequence comes from Neoaliturus tenellus, assembly GCA_030545055.2. Taxonomy (NCBI): domain Eukaryota; kingdom Metazoa; phylum Arthropoda; class Insecta; order Hemiptera; family Cicadellidae; genus Neoaliturus; species Neoaliturus tenellus. The sequence goes on from CM061531.1 coordinate 261,956,501, forward strand.
TTTCGTTATTTCCCGTAAAATAAACATGTTTTTGTATTGTATATTTTAAAATTTTGTCCCTTTAAACCCATATAAAAAAACCGCAGGCATGGATCTACCGACCTGATTATTTTTAATTGCTCATTTTAAGCTGATACTTGTTTTGGCATTTGCTTATATTTTCAATTAAATGGAAAAATGCATTAAAATGGGTCTATTAACATAAAAAATAGTGTTAATAATACAAAAATTTAAGACTAAAATTTAAATTTTTATTTTTTTCTTATTTAAAAATGAAAATTTACCATTGTTTAGGACTTACTTCAAACAATGAATAGTACTCAATTAGCTGACCTTAATGGATAAAAATCCAAACCTTAATTTTTCCCTGAAATAAAAAAATACTAACTTTGAATTAGTGTAGGCCTACGAAGAGAACTACTTGTTATAAACTGTACTTCAATTATTGAGGTCTTAAATTGTAGGGCATTACAATTGTAGTGTAATAAAAGTAGTTTTTAGAATAACATTTTTTCGGAAAAATCGTCCTTACAAATAAATAAAATTTACAAAAAAAGTTTAAAATGTGGGAAAATGTTAAGATTTTCCATATTTTTTCCATGATGTGTTCGTCCCCCGAGGGCAAAAATTGTTGAAATCATTAAGTTTAATCATCTTATACAACTTTGCAAAAAATCATGAATACCCGATTTATCGCACCCAAAAATGTTAAAAGTGCCTAAACTATGATATTAGTTTGAACATTTAGAAATTAAAAACTATGACAAACACTTTTTTACACGCAATGTAACAAAACGTGGACCGAATGAAGGTAGAAATATTCATAATAAGTGTTTCTATAAGATAAACTATTTTCAACGTCACTGTCAAAGTTATTCATATCTAAATGGTGCACGGTGAGCGAAACAGCCGTTGGCTCGCGGCGGCCGGCGCGACCCCAGCGCCGGCCCGCAACCGGCACCGCTCTCGCTTTGGACGGCTTTTACAAGATTTTCGTGACCGTAGATACCATATTATATATATCAATTTACTCGTTATGAAATTCCCTATAGCTTTTGTCCCAAGCACTTTCACGAATTACTTCGTATTTTCATCTTAGACCTAAAAAAGCAAAATAATATCTTAAAATTTTAATAAAATTTGAGTTTGACTGTAAATAACTGACTAATGAGTGACCTTAGCTAAAAATGCATAATGACACTTTCTGTAGACAATTTAATAAGAAATACAACAATAAAAAATTTAGGAGCCTAGTCCTTTTCGTAACGATTCTACAAGGGTTTTTATAAACTCATGCAATTAGGGGTCCAGGGGGTTTTTAAAGGGGGGCTGTGCAATATGCCACCAGGGGATTTTTGGGGACTTTTGGGGTTTTGACCCCTTAGGTGGGTACTATCGAATGGTATAGGTTTCAAACTGTTACAAATTTGTTCCGGTGTTTACCCTTCATTGACTGGGCTAAAAGCTGGAATTCAAAATTTAATTGGTTTTAAACCCAGCTGAAGGATTGTTGCTGTACGGAAAAGTTTGTTTACCTTGGACGGAAAGTAATGTTTACAAACAATCCTTTCGTACAGGTCAGTAAAATCAGCTGACGGTGACAGTTTGGGAAATGACTACTTTCCAAAGTCTCAGCTGTACGGCAAGTTGTCACTTTCGTATACGGAGTGATGAAAAATATCGTTCATAAATCGGGCCGAAAGCGTTTTGCCAACCCTCGATCGTTTCATGTTCTCGACTTCGTCTCGAACTTGAAAGACGATCTCGGGGCCGGAAAAACGCCACTTTCGGCCCTTGTGACGAAATATACTATTATTTCCATAACGGATGGATGGATTAGGTACATATTTGGTATGTACCTTTATTACAACAATTTTTTTTATTAAGGAAAAAATCCAATGTGTATTTTCAAAATGGTGGCGATTTTAAATTTGTTAAATGAAATGTCTAAAAACCGGTAAATTTTATCAAAATTTTACAAGAGACAAAACTATTTAGAAATTATACAATTAAACGAATAGTACCAAGTTTTTTAAGGATCTGACAACAAACAACGGAGTAATTGAGAATTTTTCATAAAAACGTTGATTTTCCATTAAAATGCATCCAAATTATAAGGTTAATTCAGAAGAAAACCCACGATTACTCCGTTATTTGTTGTCAGATCCTTACCAACTTGGTACTTTTACATAGTTTAATTTCGCAACTTTTTGTCTCTTGCAAAATTTTTATACTTACCGGTTATGAGATATTTTATTTAAAAAATGTTTAATGGCCGAAATTTTGAAAATACAAAATGGAAAATACTTTTTTTCTTTTAATAAACATTGTTGTAATAAAAGTCCATGCCAAAAAAGGAACCCAAAATGCATCCATCCGTTACGGAAATAAAAATTATTAAGTGTAAAACAAAATGGAAGCTAGCGGGTTAAGCATTTCAGGACGTATGTTTATATGAACTTTTTGTTTCTTTCCACTTGCTGAACAACATGGACATGGAATAGTTTCGGACAGTTGAATCTGGACACTCTGTTGTATTTATTAAATACAATGCTACACAAAGAGGTTAAAACGTTTAATTTTACACTATTTGCATATTTATTTGAGCACTAAACAATTTATACAATTGTACAATTTGTTTATACTTTTGTAGTTAAACTCTACACAATTTATAAAATAGTATGTTAGTATGTTTCAAAAATATTCAGTAAAATTTTTTAGTTCCCTAATATTTGTAGAAACAAACGTTACCTTCTGTAATGTTACCTAAAGCAATACCCTAACAATTATTCAACATTAAAAGCGATTTCTCGAAGTTCAGTTTCAGTACAAATGCACTGGAGAAGGTAAGTTTATGTTTTATGGTTCAAGCTGGTTTGATTAAATCAAACAGCTGTTCAACAATGATCGTCAAAACTGCAACACAGTAAACAAGTCAGGTAATAATTCAAGAAAGTCATTTTTATAGGAAGAAAGTTTGTACGATTTTCAATGTGTCACCATTTTGTTCCTACAAAAGTTAGAGAGCTTAAATTTTTACAGAATATTTTTAAGCCTTCTTTGTAGAAGTTTCTAAACGTTCGGTGCATAACTGAATGTATATCAAACAACCTTAGTTTCATCGTGTTTTAATTTCTAAATCCAACTGGTTAGTGGAATGCCAGCGCGTTTCTAGAGCTGTTGTATATGCTGTGACGTTGTCGCCAGTGGCTGGCGGTCGTGACACTGGCCATCTTCTACAACCTGGTGTTCATCATCGGCCGAAGCGTCTTCTGGGAGCTCAACAACGCGGTCACGCTGCTCTGGTGGGCCCTGGACTACACCTGCGACGGCGTCTACCTGCTCGACACCGTCATACACGCACACGAAGGTACCTCATCAATCCAACACATTAAAACTTGTGTATTTTTCATTTATCGTTGGTTAAAACCACACAACATTGTATGTCCGTTTTCACGGAAAAATTTTGATTCACAAAACCAATGTTTTAAACTTGGGGGAACTGAAACCCCATATATAACGATTAAAAATAGTGCGTTAACTAAGATTAATAGTAAGGCCTATTTAAATGAAATAATTAACGTTAAGGCCTATTTAAATGAAATAATTAACGTAAACGGACATATATGTTTACTATACAAACTATGAAATAAAAAAGTTGGACAAACGAGTTAATTTATCTGCTTACATTTTGTGTATCTTACGTATTCAGATGTTCTATGTCATCACATACAATAAGTGTGCACTAAGGCATTTAACCGAACCATAAATTTACCCTGAAAACGTAGCACATATACTTACTGTAAGTGTGCACAACACACAGCTGCTCTGTCCTACATCCGTTTTTATTTTGATTTATTTACAATGTCCACGTTATTTGAAGTGGACCTACGTTGTTAGTGCAGTTACAACCATCAGGGGCCCATTTCATAATAATCTACTAGTTACAAGTTACAAGTTGTAACTTATAATTTCCATTAGATTTGCATTAGGCAATCAGCTGATTTACTAATAATATTAGTTTGTAGTTTATTATGAAACTAGCAAACAGCCCGTCAAAAATGACGGGTAATTTTCATGATGATTATTCATGAATTTGATGTTTACGTTTGAAAATGGTCACAGAATTTATTAATACACAGACAACATAGTATTAAAACTATAATTTTTCAATTTTTTTAGCCATGTTAACATTTTTTAGCGAGGCTACACCCTACAGGCTTTGAAAGTTTCAATGTTATTCTTATGGGAGAAGGATAATTGATTGATCATGAAACAGCTGTTGTAATAACAAATTAAAGTAGATCAGGAAGAACAGTTTGTTCTATTTATAATTTTTAAAATAATTAACTCTAGATCAACTAAACATTTGGTCGAATTTTGATCAGTGGGCGATTTCCTAGTCTCTATAATAGGCAAGCAAAGCATGTTTCTTTTCTTCCTTTTTTCTCAGCTCATGTGCATTGTAGGCTAAATCCACGCATACCGCTAGAACGGTAGGCTATAGTCCTGTAGATGAGCAAAATCCGGGTGTATCCATTTTGCCACATGGTTTCGGGCCCATCTCAAAACAGGACTTGCCCCACGGGGTTAACAGTCAGAAAAAATGAGCGCTAAGAACAGGACACTTGTCCCACCAGAAGAGAGGGCGGTACAGCCCCTCCCCCTACGGCCTGCTGCTCTCTCGCCTCTCTCGCTCTCTCTCTCCCTCACTCGGCTTGGCTGATGGTTGCCTGAATGCTCTGTTGCGTGACGTCATCATAAAGCACAGTCCCGTATGAATTGTATTGTAGCCCCCTGCTTCGCTTACTCACATTACGACTACATGCGACCCTCTAATTAAGCCGAATAGATCACTTAACATTCCTAAATAAAGATTCCTTTGTTATTCGATATCAAGATTCAATAATAAATAACGTATGCGAGTATTTTAAGAAATACAAAATGCTAACATCAAAATAAGAGAGCGTGCAAAACAGTTTCTCCCATAAAACTGTAAGTTAAATTAACCCTCTTTCCGTGGCGCGAGAATGAGAGTTGTGAGGGTAAAAAAGTACTCCTAGAGTTATCGTATTCTCCGGCTTGGTGGTACATATCATATCATATACTATAATACGAGCAATGTCTGAAGGGTCGTGTTCCACGATCTCGAAGTCTAGCGGTTAGATTTTGCTTAAACTTTGCATTTAAGAGTGTTTTGGCCCAAAAAAAGTTTAGAGACGGCCTCAACCCCAGAAAAAATCAAATTTGGTTTAAATTTAAGTTTAAAAATCGTAATTTTTAACATCGGTGTTATGGGTTGCTATTTTGGTAACGAAATAATAACGAAAGGTAAACAAAAATAGAGGAACATACATGTTAAGCAGTCTTTTTAAAACAGCTGTTAGCTGTGAATAGGTATAGTTGGTTGTTGGTGGACATTTAATAGCTTTATTACCATGACACTACATTAAAAGTGAATTAAAACCAACGAGCAAGGCTCGGTTAACCTGTTACTTTAGTATAAAACACAAGAATGCATAATGTCTACTAGTTTTTTCTTTCGAATATTGCATACTGTTTACTGTAATTAAATTAATAGAAAATGAAACATTAATTTAAAATCACACGAGAATGATATTATATTAACTAATACATGGGACTGTGATTTATGATGACGTCACGCAACAGAGCATTCAGGCAACCACCAGCGAAGCCGAGTGAGGGAGAGAGAGGGCGAGAGAGGCGAGAGAGCAGCAGGCCGTTGGGGGAGGGGCTGTACCGCCCTCTCTTCTGGTGGGGCAAGTGTCCTGTTCTTAGCGGTCATTTTTTCTTACTGTTAACCCCGTGGGGCAAGTGTCCTGTTTTGAGATGGGCCCGAAACCGTGGGGCAAGTGGAACACACGCGCAAAATCTATATATTTAAAACACAAAATTAAAAAAGCTTTGGACACTTCGTCTGTGACTTCTACTGGACAGATTTACATGCGGTTGTACCAAAATAAACGTTTTCGGTTCTATATTAGCAGGTTTTATTTGTATTTCAAAAATATTTACGTTAAATCTGTCAAAAATGAAAAATAAACTTTTCTTATGGAAATTTAACATGGGGAAAAAGCCAACGTTTTCAATCCTTTGGACAGTTCGTCTGAGACTTCTACTAGACCGATTTACATGCGGGTTGTACCAAAATAAACGTTTTCGGTTCTATATTAGCAGGCTTTATTCGTATTTCAAAAATATTTACGTTTAATCGGTCAAAAATTAAAAATAGACTTTTCTTATGGAGATTTAACATGGGTGAAAAAAGCCAACATTTCCAATCCTTTGGACAGTTCGTCTGAGACTTCCACTGGACCAATTTACACGCAGTTTGTACCAAATAAAACGTAAACCTTTGTATATTAGCAGATTTTATTTACTTTAACGTTATCTTACTTCCTTAAATTAAAAATATCGACATTTTCAAACCTTTACAATTAATTGATTTATTTTACACGCTTGCAATCAGCTGATTGTAAACACACGAGGTATTTAGTCTAAATACAGTGGATGAGCAAAAGCTAAGAAGGATTTGGTTTATTATGGCCAGTACCCAAAAACTTTTACAATTATTATGATGTATTGTCATTTATGAAAAGAAAGTTGTTTAATCATATAATTAACGTTATCTTACTCCCTTAAATTAAAAATGTCGACATTTTCAAACCTTAACAATTTATTTATTTTACACGATTTCAATCAGCTGATTGTACACACAGGAGGTATTTTTTCTAAATACAGAGTGGATGAACAAAAGTTCATGAAGGATTTGGTTTATTATGGTCAGTACTTAAAAACGTTTACAATTATTATGATCTATTATCCTTTAAATGGAAAGGAAGTTGCTTAATTATGTAAAATAGCTGATTGCTTTAAAATTAAGACTAAATTGTAAAGGTTTAGTTTAAATAAATTGCTCACATTTGTATTAAAAGAAACGGATGTTTTGGAAATTCTTTGTGCAATCAATTTGTCGCTTGCAACATTGTAATGCTTAACATTTACGTCGCACAACGACAGTATTTGTGGCGCAGTCGGTAGCGTGACATACTCCAAGCCAGACGGCCTGGGTTCCAGACCGATCTTCACAAATAGGTAATATTCTTTTTGTAATGTGTCCAATAACGGCGTCACTAATAAATGTTTTACTGATGGTACCGATATTTATTTTAAGCAAAATAGATATATTAAAATATTTATAGGCCTGTTCAAACTCTCAAAAAACTTATTTATTAAACTAACAAGTTTACAAATTGATAGTTTAGGCTTGCTTATTTTTTTATGTTTTTAACTAATATAACGCTTTGATCAGGCTACTAAGATTTAGGCCTAAGTAAACAAGCGATTTTTTATGTTTATAAAATACTAAAGAGTGTCTGTGTTACATAGTAAGGGTGCAGCATTATTGTTTTTAAGGAATATGCCTATAGGCCTACTTTGACAGACACTCCAACTAAAATTATGTAATTTTCTGTGAAATAAATTTGTATTCTTTAAATTTGGATAGTTATTGAAACTTGCACACTACAGCATAAATGTTGCGATATGAAAGTGGTTATAAATGGTTTCTCTACTTTCTATCCTACCCTACTACACCAATATTTGTTAAGCCAACCATCATTAGTTACAACACTCTAGGCCTTTCCTAATTCTTGAAAAAAAAACTGTTAAGAACAATTTATCCAATAGGCCTACAAGTGGATATTGGTCTACTTATTTCTGATGTTGTTGAACCTAATAGAACTGTTTCCTTAGGCTAATTAGGTTTGCTCCTACCTAAACAATCAAATTGACATGTTTATAAAATACTAATAAAGAGTAGGGCCTATAAGTACAAATGGATGCAACGTTATTGGTTTTACGGAATAGGCCTACTTTTCCAACGCTCCAACTAAAATCGTAGTATATTCTGTAAAATATATTATTGTTCTTGGTATGGCAGTTCAAAGAAGTACATTTTATAGACTACCTTACATGTTTTTACTATTATAGTTTTTCATTTACCACTAATGGAGCTATATCCGTCGAGTATCGACGGGCAAAGACTAGTCCTATTCTAATTCACGCTGTCCGGACTACAGGGCTACGCCCCACATGCTTTCTACGTTTCAATGTTAATGTTTTTTAGGAAGGAGAATTGATTGAATCTAATGAATTCAATTAAAAACAATAAATTTATAACAATAAAAATATTTTTAATGACAGCTGTTGTAAAAACAACTGCTAAAAAACAGGAAGAACAGATGTTTCAGTTATAAAATGTTTTTTAACTTATTGGGTCAAGATCAAACTAAAATCAACTAAAATTTTGGTTTAATTTCGATCAGGAGGCAATCTCTAGTATAGCCTATCATTAATAGTTCATAAGTTTGAATAGTTTATAATACTTACTATCATACGGTTTTACAATATAGTAGGCCTATGAGACTTTACAAAAAAATTTAATGATTAAAGGTTTTTTAACCGTATATCCATTTTTTTTCCATTCCAGTTGTATGGGAAATTAACTTTATTGGCAATTTCGCTGACTCTGAGTCCATTTAATTTGCCATAATTTGGAATTTGTATTTTATTTGTTAAATATTTGAGATTTACCTCTTTTCAATCTCTGGCATTTTCGCCTCATTGCGTTCTTGTTTAATTTTGTTAGATCCACGCAGAGTCTAACGTCCCCATTAGGTTTTGGTATCACCACCATCGCTGAGCACCATTCTGTGGGCTCTTCCACAGTGATTATGCATCTAATTTAACCTTGCTTTAAAGTTCTGACTTGAATTTTTCATGCACGCAATGGTATAGAAGTACATTCCTGGGTGTACTAAGTGCTACTGCATTGTCCTTTAAATCAATCGTATAGTAGGTTTTTTTTATCTTCACTAAAACACTATTCAAAATGTTTATTCTCTGTCTTCTTTCCACTTTATTTCCATCTCATTTTCTTATTCTTGATATTTCTTCTTGTATATGAGAAGACTTATATCTTCCAGTTCATAGTTTCACATTTTCACATTTTTGTACTCCATTGTTTATTTAGTGGGAACAATAAACCAACTATTAAACGTGTAGAACCACAAGCCTACACGAACTAAAAGGATGAAAAATAAGTATATAAGGACGTTATATGACTTAAAACAAAAATTAATGGATTAAATACGTGGGGAGAATACGTACCGTGTTAGGAATACGGTGGGGAGAATTTTACAATCAAAAGATTCTGTTTATATATTACAAAACATAAAGCTCATCAGTTGATAGTTATAAAAACATATGTGTAAACAAATATTAATAAATAACTCTTACGTTTAAATACATAAATTAAATCATCTATATTAAATAAATTCTCTTTATAGTATGATTACCAAAATTTTATTAATGCATCAGCTGTTAAATATTTATTTTACTGCTTTAAAAACCACTGCAACATTAAGTGTCCTTGATTTATATCTGTCATAGGATTGAAAAGTTGTCTGTTTTGTTTACAAAAACACTTGGTAAAGCAGCAGTGGTGTCAAATTTCAATGTAATATATAGATCACCTGGAACAGTAAAAAAATTGACAAAATCACGTCTTATATTGGTCTAAATAAGGTTTAATTTTCATTTTGAGGCTTTATAAGGCATTTTCCGAGGGAAACCATATTTTTCCTATCATCTAGGGGTCATAAGAAATTCATTGACACCAAAACGGCCTCGATGTGTTCAGTAGTTCTCTCTTAAGACCCTTAAATGCACTATTTTATTATATAAGATGGGCCCCTGGTCTCCACCTTCACATGTTATCCAAAACTAATATTTTTCTCCAAAAACAAACATAGAATTATTATGGTTTTAACCATAGACATCTTCTAGACATTTTTAAACCAATACATGAAGAAACGTCATCGGTCATTCACAACGTGCGAATTGTCCGTGTGTGAACCACGATTTTAACGTAGAATGTTCCAGACCCTGGTTTTTTTACTAAAGTATCTAGCATTTACATGTTGTTAGATAAGTTCACTAATATCTATAAAAGCTCCTGAATGTGAATTATAAATAAATAATTATGCTGAATGATAAATGATGATTATTATAAATGACAGCCTAAATGATAATGATGTAAATATACGATTCGACATGGTCATTAAAACGAATTGGCCACTTTAGGCTTATAAGGTGAACACTAAAATTACTATAGTAAGATGCACGTAAACAGTCCGATGGAAATTTAAACAGCTGTGTCCCCCCTCACCCCCTCTCGCCCTGCAATGTTGTCATTTTTCGTTATGTTTACCATGTGTATTTTAGAATAAATCTGGCAACAATGCATTGACTCTCATAGGACTATTTTTGTGAATCCTACTATAATCAACTTAGTCTCAACTGCTGTAATTTAAAGTCATGGTTTACTCTGAATATAATCATTTAGAGACCAATCTGAATGATCATTTAGAGCAAGGCCTTAAACAACCATACGTTGGCCCCATGTAGTACTTGACACAATTTCTGTTGTATTAGTTTAATATACTGACTAGACTACAATATGGTCATCTCTAAAAATATAGCACATTCCATTATTGACATTCGGGAAGTCACTTTGTTAAATAAATTGGTAACTTGACACAAAGATTTTAATTATATAGACTAAGGGGTTTTAAATAAATACCGTTTTAAATATAGATTATCACTGTTCTTTTCGTTATATTAAAATTGTCAGGGTGACAATAAATAATATAATTCGGCACTATGTACACTATATATAAAAATATTAAAGTGTTTTACAAGCTCAAAGCTGGAAAATCGCCATACTAATAAATTGTTGAAACACCGTATACTTAGAACTTTTTTCATAATTACTGATTGTAAATTCTACTCGTTTCAAAAATAGACGATTGGTCGCGTAGATAAAATTTCTAATACACTATCAAGAGACTAAACACACGTTTGTCCTTAACAAAAGTTATCGAATATTTAATTACATCATAAACTTACCTATTAACATCCAAACAATTTAAAAATTACTGGCCATTTTATTTTATTTATTTATTTATTTTAAATCATTGTAATCATTCAATTCAAATCATTCAATTCACGAATTATTTCAATTGTATTGAAATCATTCGTGTTAAACAATATTATAAGAAAACTAAAGACTGTTAATCTAATACCATTATAATGGTAGTTTCGTTTTGTTTGATATGGTGGGTTGGTGATATGCAAAGACTGAAAAATTATTTATCGGTTATTTAAAAACAGCGTACAATGTTTTTAGGTAAGTTCTGTAATCTAAAAAATTATGGAGAGCTTAAATTGGTGGTATTCATTTAATTTATACGCTTACTTATCTTTGAGGTTGCAAACCTGATTTCCAAATATCAGATAACTGATCCAATTTTTGCGCATACCCCCAATGCTTAATTTTGCAACCATTGCATACCATTAATCTACCAACCCTTATAAGCTATAAATTAATATGTTTCATGTTAATTGTTCAGGGCTTTATAGTATGGAAGTCCTCCTTTGATTGTTCCAATACATAGAATTAACATGCAAGTTACATGGAACAAATGCATTTTTACGTTATTATAATTATAAACCAGTTATAGTTTATACACAGTATTAAAGTTTATAAACCTATTATAAACCACTGTATCTGTATAAGCTACCCCTCGTTTACTGTTTTGTTTGTTTTCGTAAAAAATAGTATCAATAGAATAACATAAATAAAGTAGTTAGTGACATTTCAGTCATCCTGTATTTAGTTAACATATCAGTTAAGTGACTGAACTATAAAAATTATGGGCAACAGAGAGATGAGTGTTTATACAGTACTAATACTAATAACAGTAATAATAATAGGGGATTATGTTTCAAAAGAGTGAAATAATTGTGGAACAAAGCAATTTACATAAGCTTATCTTCATCCGCACAGTCCTGTTTGATATGAGATCTGAAAATAACATTTTAAAACACGAGTGCAGTTCGTCCAACTATCACCAAATTAATATGGAAACATTACTCAATTAGTGCATATACGATTGAATTTTTTTACCTTACCTACAATAGGAGAAGCTGCTCCTAATCAATAAGTATCATCAAATAATTTAATCTATCACAATCCTAACACACACCTCAGATCACTCAACAAAAGAAACATAATTTTTATTTGGGAACATTTACATTTCTGTAAAATCCAACATGAACTGAACGGAATAGCTGTGGTGTAGCTAATCTAAATTGAATCAAAGGTGTAAGGGCTCTTACAAATAAATAAATAAATATAGCTTTTCGTTGTATACTACTTGTAGGAGCAAAATTTTTAGGGCTCAGTTGATTGAGACAAAATTTGTTTCCTCCCCTAACAGGTCATTAGATACCAACTCAAAGTTTTTATTTTACTTCATTTAAAATGCCTACGCTTGACAAGAAAAATGACAAAAAGAAATTTAGACTGAAAAAATTACGAAATAAATTTTAAGTTGAAAACAATCATTTATTGAACATAACATAAAAACAATACATAATTGCATACATAACACTGAAACATAATTGCAATAAAAATGGTTTTAGATTCCGTAAATTTGAGTCCATCATATTCAAAATTTACAGTTGGAGCTTTAAACCTGCTTGAATCGAATTCATCATGAAAGGTGCCAGATTAGATAATGTTTTAAAATTTTGTTATAACTTTAAATATATTAAAATTGCCCAAATAGTTACATGTCCCATGACTTTTATGAAGTCACATGTGACTTTTAAAAGTCACATGACTTTTAGGAAGTTTTATGCTTATTTGAAAAAGATAGTGGGAACGACAAGTCGACAAAGAATCAAATCTAGCATCAATCTGCGTCAATGTAGAACCATAATATGCATATTTAACTTAAGTACCAGGTTAACCGAGCCTTGCTTGTTGGTTTTAATTCACTTTTGTTATAGTGTCATGGTAATCAAGCTATTAAATTTACACCAGACTCTTCACAGTTAACGGTTGTTTAAAAAACTGCTTAAAAATAATTTTCCTTTATTTTTGTTTACTTTTAGTTGTTATTTCGTTACCAAAATAGCATCCCACAAGAACAATGTTAAAAATTACGGTTTTTAAAGTTAGTTTTAGACCAAATTCGATTTTTCCTGGGGTTGAGGCTAAACTTATTTTTGGGCCACAACACTCTTTAATTGCAAAGTTTAAGCAAAATCCACCCTCTGGATTTCGAGATCGTGGAACACACATCCCTTCAGACAGTGCTCGTATTATAGAATACATACCCATGTTCATGTTAGTCGTATATAGGATTTCAAACACGTCTGACCCAAGAAATCTAGAATGAGAAGGAGGTAGGTGACACAAAGAAAAACAATAACAAAATCAATTACGTCAAAGGTGCAGCACTTAAAATATTCCAAGCAAACCAATCATGTGTCAAGATAAACAACATGACCGCAAAGGTGCAGGACAGCTTCAATCAGCTGTTGGTGTCACCTACCTTGGTTTGTTCTAGATACATTGGTCTGACCTAACTTGTATCGTATGTATTTTGTTTATATTTATAGAATGTTACACCCTATACCGGCTATTAATAGAAAACTTGAAAACTGGACTTAGTGTATTCTAGGCTTATAAAATATCTTCAGAACCCTTCCAGAATATGTCGTGGTGTAAGTATTTTCAACATGACACCTGTGTACCCGGTTAAATACATCACCGTTTCCCCGCAGGGTACCTGGAGCAAGGTATGATGGTCACCGACGCAGTGAAGCTGCGCCAGAACTACTTCGCCTCCAAGAAGTGGCTGTTCGACTTCGCCTCCCTCATCCCCACCGACCTCGTCTACTTCTACTGGCCCAGCACCGTGTGTCCGCAGGCGGTCCCGTGCCCCGTCATCGTCCGGGTCAACCGTCTGTTCAGGATACCCAGGATGCTCGAGTTCTTCGATCGCACCGAGACCAGGACTGGATATCCGAACAGCTTCCGGATATGTAAGGTGGGTGCTGGCTTGTTTGAATCATAATAATAATTTAAATGAATCCGGAAAATTTGTGAAGTAAGATTTAGAGATTTCAATCCAACTAATAATATTGTTTATGTAACCAATTGAAGAATTTTTAATTCCAACACACTGGTATACGTGGCTTAAAACAGTAATTTACATCCAGAGTAATAGGAAATGGGCTGTACTTACGTTTTTCCATTGATATAATAAAGTTTATTTTTTTCATTTGTTTAAAGAACTAACTTACCATTAAGTTACAAGTGTCAGCGTTTTTTTATTATGATAATCTGTTTTGCTTATGAATACAACAGGAGGAAGATTAGGTTTACATAAAAAACAAAAACACCAACAGGTGTTTTATAAATGTACGGCCCATCTACACGGGCGACTTTGTCGCACCGTTCGGACGCGACACAAAAACGCGTTCCACTGGATACAAGAGATTCTAACGGCACAGTCTATATGAGAGACTTTGTGGCTCGTTTTGTTGCGTAAGCTGGCGACAAATGCTTGCCAGCGCTTCTAGTGGCACTAGGTATAACTATTAACATTCTGGGTTTTGTCCTGTTTGGTCGTTTCCGTTTCCCTAGTTGCTTTTCTCATTATAATTATTATAAATATACTACAGCAGTTCAAAAAGGAACTACAGCTTATTCATTACGAACATAACAGACGTTTCAGTATCTAAGTAAAACAGTTATTACTTAAATATGGATTTACAGAAAAAAGAGCAGGAACAGGAAATAAACTTTCACGTGGTAACAGCTCAGGAAAGGCCTGTGTAGGGCGTCATTTCCGGCGCGTTATTTTATGTCGCTCGTGTAGAATGGTGCTGGCGTGCGCTACGCGACAGCGACTTAGTCGCGACGACAAAGTCGCCCGTATAGACCTGTCAGATGTTTAGCTTAAAAATATCTAGATACAGTGAAAATACAAATTATTAATATACTTATGTCTATAATGGTTTCGTCTGTAACACCCTTTTTCTCTCGACCTACTAAACCGATTTTTAAGATTGAGGTGTCATTTTAAAGCTTATGATGTTACCCGTGGGCGAATGATGATTAAAAATGTAATTTCATTTTGGGCTTCGCCCCACTGGCCGTTTATTTATTTCTAGATGGCGCTTTAAAATGTTGACCAACTTTTATGTGCATGGTAATTTAACAGCTCCTAACCTTCAGCTTTAACCTTCAGATGAATTTTAGAGCCAGGTAGTAAACAATAATAGATCTCTGTCACTTCATAATCAACATTCACGTGCTGTAGTTGAGTTTCTCTCACACAGAATCATAAAATGCGCAATTTGCGCACAGGCCCCTAAGTGAAGTTATTATACTGCATTTGTGCGTGTCTTTACAGTACTTTTTTTACTTTCTCCCCCTATACCATAGTATATGGAGAAAGTATTGTTTTCGTCAAAATTTTCGAATTTGAGTTGTTTGTGGATTTATCCATTTTGGTTCCCCCTGAGTCCAAAAAAGTGGTTTTCGGAGTGATGTCTGTGTGTGTGTGTGTGTGTGTGTCTGGATGTATACAGAGCTAGAGAATGCCCCAATGGTCCGATTTTGGTGAAATTTGGTACGTAGGTCCAAAACCACGATAATTCCAGGCGTTTTTTTCATTTTTTTGAATTTTTGATTTTTAAGGGTAGTTTACCCCAAAAAACCCTCAAAAAACGTGAAAAATCAAAATTTCACAAAAACGGCTCTAACGATTTTGATTAAACTTTTGTAGTTTATTTAGAATAAAATGCTGAATAAAATGACACCACCCGCATTTCCGAGAAAATGCGCGTTCAAAAGTTATAGAGTAAAAAGTGTTTCAAAAATCAATTTTTTGGATTTTTAAAAAAGCTGTTATTTTGAAATAAATTTTACTTATGACCATTAAATCAAGCTCGAAAAACTAAATAATCCAGTACTTTAAATTATTGCTCTATGTCAAGTGGTTGCGGAGAAAATTCAATTTTTCGTTTAGCGGTAAACGCAGTACGTTGTTAAAAGTCACAGAGGCGCGTAGGGTCAACCTCGTGCTGCTCAGCTTTTCGCTATCTGATTGAGCCATCAAGACATTAATGTTTTGAGGCTTTTAACACCTTTTTTTATAGTGTTGGGAGAAAGTATGTGTCAGTTATCTGATACCGTTTATTTAAACTAACCACACAACCCCAAATGTAGAATGGGTAATACTTTCATTCAACTAATACTGAACTATGTTATTTAACATCAAGCAACCAGAGACCAAAGTACTCCCTTATACATTTATCTTTGATTTTATGAAAACTATTTTTATCCAAAAGGATTTGTCATAGCACTTTGATCTTTGACTGTATCGATTAAATAATGCTTCTCATCGATTAAAAGTCTTAAATTGCCCTTAAAACATCTAAAATATACCAACTCTATATGATTATTTTTTAATCATACGAAAAATTTTACTTTTTTTAAAATTTTTAAGTTATATAAGACAAATACCTATTAGTCAGCATGTATATTTTTTTATTTTGGTCATTACATTAAGTCTTCTTCACATTTGGTACAAAGTGTTTTTTAAGTCGTAATGGAAAGCCAATATATGTATAGATTATGTGCTTATTTAACACTCAACAAGATATACGTTTCCCCACCTTTTATGAAAAGTGTAGGCCTATCTCCTTGTAAAGAGGGTGCAAAGTTTTACTTTGTCTCTTTATGTAGATAAAATAACCACATTAGAATACCATTAAGAATCTGGCAAAACAGTGCTACAAACATCAAAACTGCCTATGCCGCCACTACAAAAAATTTAAGGCTTCAATGCAGCTGACTATAAGAAGCGATAATTGTCATTCCAAGTTTCGTGGTTGGATAAAAAACAAAATGTATACAGGGTGTAAAAAAGTCCGTCCCCCCTTTAATTTTTATTTTTTATTTGTTGAGATAAACAAATATCGTTTGGGGGGTGATAGTAACTTAACACGAAGTACCTTTTGACGTTATCAAACATTTTTAGTCTTGTCAGGGGGACGGCCCACCAGGAGTCAGATGAAAATATTAAATGTAAGCATAGGTTGATATGTACATCATATTAAAGGTCTCACTTAGAAGAGTTCAATGCTACAAATTAGACTTAGAATGGATGGCCCGGACAGAAATGGTAGGTGTTCAAAGTTTCCTTTAAAATCATATGGGTAAAAATTAAAAATGCAATAACATTCTTAATACTCAACCTTTTGACGTCAGGTTTGTGGCTAGTTACTCCAAATTCAAAGACGTTTAAAATGATGTATGATGTGACAGAGACTAAGGAAGTTTCAATAATTTAAACGTCCTATATGGGACGTCCCCCAATTAAGTCTTACAGAAATATGCTTTGGCTTTTGTCACATCATACGTCACTTAAAATGTCCTTGCATTTGGAGTAAATAGCCACAAACCAGACGTCAAAAGGTTGAGTATTAAGAAAGTTATTGCATTTTTAATTTTTACCCATATGATTTTAATGGAAATTTTGAACGCCTACCATTTCTGTCCGGGTCATCCATTTTAAGTCTAGTTGACAGCATTGTACTCTGCTAAGTGAGACCTTTAATTTGATGTACATATTAACCTATGCTTACATTTAAGATTTTCTTCTTACTCCTGGTGGGCCGTCCCCCTAACATGACTAAAAATGTTTGATAACGTCAAAAGGTACTTTGTGTTAAGTTACTATCACCCCCAAACGATATTTGTCTATCTCAACAAATAACAAAATTAAAGTGGGGGGGAGGACTTTTTTACACCCGGTATATAACTTACGGCTCAGGTGCCAACAATTCCTCTCATGGAGACGACGACGCGCATTGCTACCATAACTTACATTACTTTTATGATGTAGGTGGTGTTCGCCATCCTGGTGCTGATCCACTGGAACGCGTGTTTCTACTTCGCCATCAGCTACGCGATCGGGTTCGGTACGGACAACTGGGTGTACAACCTGAGCGGCCAGAAGAACTCCACCCTGTCGCGCCAGTACATCTACAGCTTCTACTGGTCCACGCTCACCCTCACCACCATAGGTGAGGTAACCGGCTCAGACATTGTTACAATCCAATAAAAAAGTTTTATTGATTTTTTGTCAATTTTTGTTTTAAGAATGTGGTTTAACTAAGCATAATGTAGACTAACTAACTAATTTCATGATTATATCTACAGCTTCAGGTTATTTTCGATAAGGAAATATAAAACTGTTTATTAATAAACTGTTAAAACGTTAGGTTCTAATTAAATAGCATTCTTAATGATTTAAATGTCAAAGTAAAGAGAATAACACCAATAAATACAGAATCAAATCACCGGTACAGGATACATATTTTAGCCCAAAATAAAAATGCACAAAATACTATTTACTGAGAATATACTAGTTTTACATTCCAGAGAATAATTAAGATTGTTTTATTTAGTTTGAACCTTGTTGTTTACCTTTAGCTAAACTCTAGGTTCCAATTAAATAATCCAATCTTAATGATTTAAATATCAAAGTAAAGAGAATAACAACAATTTATTTAGAATAAAAATAAGTAGGGGCATTCTTATAGGAAAGGGAGACCGCCGCCCACGAAACAGAGATAACAACACTTTTAGTCAACTTCTTTGAATAATTAAGCTGATTGGTTGAATGAAAACAGATATCTGGCATAATTTTGCAGACTTAATTATTGTTTTGGTTTTTATAAAGAAATATGCTCATTTAGACATTTCAGAGATAAAAATAAGCGCTTCCCATGGTAATTAGGAGGAGTGATCCTAGCACCAGCGCTTATTTTAAACTGGGTTTCAAGGAAAAAACTATTTTCTTTACATTACATTTTCCTATACTTATTTGGTTATGTATACATTGATAATTCGTAGATTTATGGAGTTTCCATTAAATTCACGTTTGTCCATATTTTTACGTCCTGTAGCCCTTTAAATTACGGGCCAATGCCATTCTTATGGGAGTCAAAAAATCTTGTTAAAGCTTTATCAGCTTATTAACTAATGCCACTTGATATCTTTACCCTTTACCCTTTAGTGATACAAATTGTTTAGTAATCAATAAAATCTTGTCTTAAATTTTTTACAGTACTAATTTGTACGAAAAGTCCACAAATCCAGCACATTCTTTTGCAAAGTATCACGCGATACACCTGGCTCCCGAAGTGGAAAACCAGGCAACCTCAAAATAAAATTCTTTTGGATTATCAAAAATGCTGGCTGCTATCCCCTACAATCTCCTCTTTGTTTAAGTGTTATCCCCCCACCCCAACTGGAGTAACTGGATGCAGGGAGTTCTAACGTAGAAAAGATCTGCAAGGTCCAAACTTGAACAAATAAAAGTGATTCAGGTTTAAAACCTTCAAAAACCTCGTAACTTCTCAAGGTGGTGGATGTAAAGAATATAACTTTTAAATAGGCCTATACTGTTCATACGTTTTTTTATTTTTCTTGCCGTCCTCAGGAGAGACACCGCAGCCGGAGAACGACGTCGAGTACCTGTTCGTGGTAGTC
Organism: Neoaliturus tenellus; assembly: GCA_030545055.2. Taxonomy (NCBI): domain Eukaryota; kingdom Metazoa; phylum Arthropoda; class Insecta; order Hemiptera; family Cicadellidae; genus Neoaliturus; species Neoaliturus tenellus. The sequence goes on from CM061531.1 coordinate 261,976,008, forward strand.
GACTTCCTCGCGGGCGTGCTGATCTTCGCCACCATCGTGGGTAACATCGGCAGCATGATCAGCAACATGAACGTCGCCCGGGTGGAGTTCCAGAACAAGATGGACGGCGTCAAGCAGTACATGAGCTTCAGGAGGGTGTCCAAGGAGCTGGAGGCGAGGGTTATACGGTGGTTCGCCTACACGTGGGCCAACAAACAGGTGAGTGGTGCACGGTGAAATCTACAGTACCTGGAGACTTGCTGAGCATTTGCTGGATAAACTTGTTAAGCTACATTGTGTGACACGTTGATATTGTTTCTGCAGTTGATTCAATTTTCGTTCATAGATATTTTGATGTTAAAATAATTATAAAAATTGCTATTAATTATAGCAAAAATATAAATTACAAACAAACGATTTAGGTTATTTTCATTATGGTATAAATAGTAGTAAATGGTTATACACTACACTACAAAGCCACATGGTTATACTGGAGCACGAAATACTTTGACAGTTTATTCACCCGTTCTAAACTCTTCTTAAACGTTGTTCTGATGGTTCTGATACCCAACTGATGAAAATCATGCGTGAATTAATCTTAAAAAGCCAAAAATACACTTTCCTATCAGGGAATTAGTTTTCATAATTTGGAATAAAAAAATAAATCCCAGGGGGGAGCCCCTACCAAGCCGGAGTTGAGTGTATACAACATCTTTACTTGTTGTAGGCGATAGACGAAGACAAGGTACTAGCCGCTCTGCCTGACAAGCTCAAGGCCGAGATCGCCATCCACGTCCACCTGGACACGCTGAAGCAGGTCCGCATCTTCCAGGACTGCGAGCCCGGCCTGCTGGAGGAACTCGTGCTCAAGCTCAGACTCCAGGTATATGTTGTAACCGGTTCCAGAATGCATAACCTTTGATTTACCTTCGCAATGAGTTCACGGGCTGTGGAAAATCGAGCCAGTCTACCTGCTCCGTATTCCAAAAAAGTGAGCCAGTGGTTTAATGCTGACCCCTGGGGCACATCCAAATCGAGTAAGGTATTCAACCCTTGAAATTACTGAAGCAGAAAAAATACTGCTTAGTACAAAAGCAAATTCATGACGTTTCTGTATCTGGAATCTGATTCCATCCTTAGGTGAAAGTAATACATAGAACATAACAAAGGTAGTAAAAAACACAAGGTACACAAGGTAGTAAAAACACAGTTAGTTCTAGATATTACTTCCACCTGAAGACGGAATCAAATTCCAGATCCCAAAACGTCATGAATTCGGTTTTTTTACTAATCAGTGAAGAAAAATGTCCACAATAATTTACTAAACAATATCATGTCACAAGTTGTCAATGCTGTACTCTATTATAATATAAAGCTTAAGTTGCACAAAAGACATAAGTGATACTTTAAAAATAAATATTAACAAAGCAAAACACAACCATAAAGAAACACAGAAGACCGGCATATTTCTATTTAATCCTGATCACCCTGGAAAAAATATGGTTCTAATTTACTTTATTTAGATCTTAATTCTAAAGGTGGAAAAGCTGTGAAAATTTATTAAAATCTGCTATATTGAAGACGAAATACACTGTGTATCAAAAAGAATCATCCGATTTTATAGGTTTATAATTTCAAAACTAATAATCATATGGACATTAGTGTAGTCATTTTAAATCAAAATTTCTCCATTACCTAAAAAAACTCTTATAAGTGTGAATATATATATGTATATATATATGTGAATATATACATGTATATGCATGGGTATGTATATTGATATTTACAACCGGAATAACATATCAAAAGTCCTCGAAAAATAAACTTGTGCTATGGCCGCCATCTTGGAAAATGGCGCCCAAAAACCAGTTTTTCTCCGATTTCTCAAAAACTATTCATCCTATAAAAAAAACATTAAATGTAAAAAATGTTCGCCAGAAAAAGAGCTACAACTTTTGTCCTTAGCAATATTTCGATATACTTAACCGTTTAGCCATAAAATGCAATATTTAGAAAATAAAATTGAAAATTCATTAAAAACCCTAATTTGCTATTAACAATGTTTGAATAAATTATTTTAACATTTATTTTACTATTTTTATTTAAAACTAGGGATGTTAATAGCTTTTACCTTATTCATATATTTTTGTGAATTTTTAATGTTACGCTGCTGATGGTTTTGTTGATAATACTACCATAATAATCCCATACTGAGTTCATTATGGTACTGTACAAGGATGGGATTTGGTAACTATGTATGTTTTATTTACTGGAATAACATAACAAAAGCCCTCGCGAAAACACCTATCTTAGTAGGCAGTTAGTAAATGGATATTGAATTTTACCTAAGGATTAAGACATTAAAAATAAATAAGTTGATAAATGTTAATATTGTAATGTAAAACAAACCCCTTTAATACAATTTTTTTTATTCAAATTATTATTATTGTATACTGTTACATAATTGCTCCAACCTCATTCATCGTCAGACTGAATTTCTCCTCTGGGACCAACATAAATTAATATCAAAACGAAAAAATCAATAAAACCAACCATGGATACTAAATACTAAATACGGTAGGAGATTATTATTACATTATTATTACATCAACGACATTTAAAAATATCACAGAAAATATAAATGGAAAGGTAAAAGTTATTATTGGTATGAAACTGTTCAGAACATTTCAATTTTTTTATAAAAATAATAAAACAAATGTTAAAATAATTTATTTTAAACATTTTTAATGGCAATTAATGTTTTTTTAACGATTTTCATATATATTTTCTAAATATTTCATTTTATGGCTAAACGGTTAAGTATATCAAAATATTGCTAAGGACAAAAGTTGTAGCTCTTTTCCTGGCGAACATTTTTTACATTTAATGTGTTTTTATTAGGATGAATAGTTTTTGAGTAATCGGAGAAAACTGGTTTTTGGGCGCCATTTTCCAAAATGGCGGCCATAGCACAAGTTTATTTCTTGAGGACTTTTAGTATGTTATTCCGGAGGTAAAATTTAGTAAACATACCAAGTTTTACACTTATAAGAGTTTTTTTTAGGTAATTTCCCTAATATGACTGGACTACATGGGCTGTTTTTATACTAAAGGATAACTATATAATAAAGTTTTTATATATGTGATTTACAGGTGCTCAATATTGCCCCCTTTAGGTGCAAAGCACAAGTCTATGCGATACTCAAATTCGTCTCTGATTTGGTTCTTAAGTTCAACCAATGTTTTTAGAAGGGGAGGTATATAAAAAGTGTCTTTTACAAACCTCCATAAAAAGAAATCACAAATAGTAAGGTCTGGTGAACTTGGCGGCCAGGGATTAACGTGGAATCGCTAGGTCCAGTATGCCCGATCCATCTTTGAGGAAGCCTACAAATTTAAAAGCTCTCTCACATGATCTGGTATCTCTACAACAGCACTTAAATGTATTAGGTCTATATTTTAACTTTTTGGATATCGCGAAGATGCCTTCTACTCAATGAATTGACTTCACACTAATTTCTCGTTGCATTCAGGTGTTCAGCCCCGGTGACTACATCTGCCGGAAGGGCGACATCGGCAAGGAGATGTACATCGTCAAGAGAGGTCGCCTCAGCGTGGTCGCGGATGACGAGAGCACCGTGCTGGCCACGCTCAGCGCCGGCGCCGTCTTCGGCGAGGTACCACCTCCCCCCCCCCCTGGGTTATTTATTAAATTGAAGAAATTTTAATCACGAGCTCCCAAAACCTTTTAGAAAACCATTCTAGATGAACTTGTGAGGACATCCAGAAATCGAATGCTGAATCGGTTAATGAAGTTGATGGCGTTTCTGACTAGTTTGGCAAGACCTCTCAATTCATGTATCTACCTTTCCTCATATTTTAATTAATGACGTTACACATGTAGCGAAATATGTTAATATTACCACTTTCCTTCCAGTTACTGTCATCTAGTTTGAGGCTAGTGATATAAATAAATAAATTTTGTGGGCAAAACTACTTCTATTATTTTAAGGTTTGAAACTTGTCTTGCATTGTAATTTAGCAACATTGTGATATCGACTTTTTATTTTCGGTAATATTAACCTAATTTTAGCAACAGTTGAAACCCCAGAACTAGAACAAAGGTTTCTTCTAATTGTAAAAAAGATTTAATGTACCGAAATATTTTTACCCATATTTTTTCTTATAAACTATAAAAAACTGAAATTTTGCTACAGTTATAAGAGTGAAAACGCATAATTTCCGTTACAGTTAATCAGTTAGAAGTAGTTTATTTCATTTAAAATGTGTTTAAGTTAATGATTTATAACTAAGGAGTGTGTTTTAAAGTCCAAACTGTGCTTTTTATATTAATTGTTATGTGTTTTATGAATTTACAATAATAATAAAGAACAAGTGTTAGTCAGGAAATCAAAGTAAAATACCGATACCGGGTCTGCATTCCACGAAAATCTATGACAATTTTTTTATAGTTAGTTATACTGTATGAAGTTCAAATTTAACTTTTCTCGTGTTATAATAAGTAATGGGATGAAAGTTATGTTGTTTCTTTAAAATAATATTATCTTTGAAACACACGAATTTTTGATAAATGTAAGTGTACCTTTTAAGAAAATAGAGGTTAAAAGTTCGGTGAGCTAGGATGTGATAAAATTATATGAAGCAATATCCATAACACTTCCGATAAACCTTAATTCTCAGAAAGTGTATTAGAAACCTTACAAGAAAAGATGGAGGTCGTTACCACCAACACGTCTCTTGAGTTTATTTATTTTTATACATAGGCCTATAAACAATATTAGATAATGCTATACAATAATGACTAAGTTTTTATTTTGTTTATTAGCTAAAAAAACATAGTTTTATCATAAAAATATTCCTGTACCGCTCAGGTAGAAAAATATATGTGGGTTACCGACGATAAATACAACAGGCTTAGTAAATACAGTAAGTAATAAAGTGTAGTAAACATCACTTGTTGGTGCTCACAAGAGATACGCCTGTCTGAAAACCGTTGTAACCTTTATTTTTTTATAACTAATTTTAAATATTGTTTATCCGATTTTGTCTATCAAAACGATTTTCCTGTATTACGATTGAACGGTATAATTGAAGTATAACCTCGTAAACCAAGTTACAATAACAAAATTTATCCTCAAAAAATTGTTATTTTTATTTTTTACAAAGAGTTTGAAGAACGTAGATCAGTTTGAATAAGGAAAAACAAAGTACAATTATACTGATTCACAAATAAAATGTGCAAGATTTACAGAAGTTTAATTTTTTCATAGTTAGTTTTTATAATAATTTTTACATATTCAAGAGTGTTGTTATTTGATATTGATAACGCTCAGGTACAAACTGTAAATAGTCTAGTAAAATTAGCTCTAAAAATATCTGAACCGGAAGTAATTGCACACTAATATATTTTGACCGATTCTTATGTAAAATTACCTGAGAAAAACGAAGGTGAAAAGTCTACCACTCTCTGAAGCTGCGCTTGCCTGCTATGGCCAATTTTTCAAAATGGCGGCTGTAGTTTTATAAGTTTTTGCTGAATATCTTTAGAACCATTAAAGACAGCTAAATTTGGTAAATTATTAAACTTTAGAAAATGAAATTTTACATATTTTGATAATATAATATGTATTGGTTGTTATATTTCATGAGGGTGATATACAGTATATACTTATTAAGATACATACTATATAAATATGTACTTAAATTCCGTGAAGCCTGTAAACCTGTTAACGAAACGTCCAATTTCTATCAAACTTGACATGAAGGTGTGAGACTAGGTATATCTCCATTAGTTATGCCGATTGGCAAAGAGTTTTGGCCTCGTTGAACTGAGCTCCTATTGTCTTGGCCCAGGTCAGCGTGCTGGAGATCCCCGGGAACAAGACGGGTAACCGACGGACCGCCAACGTGCGCAGCATCGGCTACTCGGACCTGTTCTGCCTGGCCAAGCAGGACCTGTGGAAGGCGCTGTCGGACTACCCGGATGCTCGGACCTCCCTGCTGGAGCGCGGCTGCCAGATACTGAGGAAGGACGGCCTCCTCGACGAGGACATCTTCCGGCTCTCCCAGGAGAAGAAGGAGGGGTTGGAGGAGAAACTCAACAGAATAGGTGGGCAAAGCTCAGAGTGGTAGAGATATTTAACTCACAAAAGCCACCGTGTAATATTATCAAGTTTAATTTAAAGTTTATGGCTCAACTGTTTGGAGTTTTAGGAAAAGTACTGGACTAACACCAACTTTTTAAACTATATTTAGCGAGCTACAAAGATAAGGATTCCTTTCGATTGCTGCCATTTTACCCACCATTCCTTCAGTTTCCTTGGCAAACAGTCCTTTGTTTAAAACTCTCCGATCGGTTATCTCTCATTTTACCCATACCTGTCAGACATTTCTGTGATAAAGAATTTCAAAAGCTTAATCAAAGACCGCCAAATAAAAGCGGATTTAAAAACATATCAAACAGTCAGATTTTGTAAGTATACAATGTGAATTTTAAACCTTGTTGTGATCCATCCGAAAACCTAAAATTTGTGATCAAGGAAACGAGTGTTAACTGTGGGATGATTGTCAAAGAAACGTGGAAATTATGGGTATAGTGGCGGCAATCAAAAAAGAATACTAAATTAATATGTGTTTATCACACAATATGTTTAACGTCGTCAACCTCATTGAAAAACACATTGGTCGACTTTTGAATTCTGTGTTATAAACCAAAAAGTCCAAGGCCATTAATTCAAACTTCATAGTTGTATTATCGTCATATCATTAATAGTCATATCATTAGTAATAAATCGTGAACTCTGATTTTGATCAAAAGGCATAGGCATAAGAAAACAATAATTCATTGCTTTAAAATTAAACTATACACATTTTATCACCCAGTAGACTTTATTTTGACACCCTTTCACCTTTTTTAATTATATTTTAATCAACTTTATACTTACATTTTTACCTATCTACTACCGTTATCATTTTAGGTTTATAATAACAATTTGATAATAAACTAATTTTTAACTAATTAAAAAACTTGACTTTTTTGGATTCTTTTAAATATAGTCTAGATATTTGTTTTATAATTGTAACAGACAAACTATTATTCTTAAACCCTTGGGAGGTGTCTTTAAAGCCAGATATGACACAGCCATCTACAAAAACAAAAAACGAAGCATCTACATTTTGTCTAATTTTTTTCTGGGTTGATATTTGAAATGCACTTAAAAGACTTTTATCAAGTAGGGGGACCAAAAGTTAAAGGCTCTAGAGTTTTTACCCTACAAGCAATGTTAAAATTTTCCCCACTCTCTTCTTCCAGAAAAGTCGCTGGAGAACCTGCAGATGAGATTCGCTCGGTTGATGGCGGAGTACGTGACACACCAGACGGCCGTCAAACATCGGCTGGCCAAGGTCGAAAAGAGGGTCGACTCTTCCTCCACCGACAACAAAAAGTAAGTAGTATGTTAGGTAGCGAGATTAAGTTATTAGGTTCATGGAGGCAGAGAAAAGGGTTGACTACTTCTTCACCGGTAACAATAAGTTATATATATTAGGTTACATTAGGTCGCGAGATTAGGCTGTTAGGTTCTTGAAGTTAGAGAAAATGGTTGACTACTTCTCCAACGGTAACAATAAGCTATATAAGTTGAGTTACATTAGGTAGCAAGATTATTCTATTAGGTTCATGAATGTAGAGAAAATGGTTGACTACTTCTCCAACGGTAACAATAATAGGTTATAGGTTAGGTTACATGTTAGGTCGCGAGATTAGGCTGTTAGGTTCTTGAAGGTAGAGAAAATTGTTGACTACTTCTTCACCGGCAACAATAAGTTATACTGTATAAGTTAGGTTACATTATGTCGCGAGATTAGGCTGTTAGGTTCTTTAAGTTAGAGAAAATGGTTGATTACTTCTCCACCGGTAACAATAAGTTATATAAGTTGAGTTACATTAGGTCGCGAGATTAGGTTATTCAGTTCAAGGAAGTAGAGAAAAGGTTCTTCTCCACTACTTCTCCACCGTCATCAACAAGTTATATAAGTTAGTTCACTCATTAGGTAGCGAGCTTAGGTTGTTAGGTTCAAGAACTTGGGGAAGAGGGTCGACTCCTCATCCGACAACAAGAATTGAGTAGGGCCAGGTTAGGTTGGGTACCGCCTGAGGCTTGAGGCCTGAGGTTTGGGTGAGGCATTAGGTTATTATGTTCTAGAAGGTGGATAAGTTAGAGAAGAGGATCGTCCCATCTTTGACTGGCAACAAGAAGTGAGTATAAGGTAGGTTAGGGTAGGTAGCGAGAATAGGTTACTTGGTTCAAGAAAGTAGAGAAGGTAAAAACCGACAACAACTCCTTCACCGACTATAAGAAGCAAGGTCAGGTTAGCGTATGTAGCGAATGTATCTAGTGTATGTAGACCTGCGTGCTCAGCGAATTTCCATTTCTCAGTGGAGTTTTCGTAATTTTCTATTTCCCCAAAAACATTAAGGCTGTTAGTATATATAGGGGTTTGCCCCCATATGGGTTTAGGAAGCAGATATAAGTTAATATATAAACCAAGTGAATGTGCAACCCTACTTTGTGAATGTGCAAACCAAATTTTATTAAGTTGTGTTATTTTTGCATTTTTCCTATAAACACCATGGGGTGAGACATATATAGACCTACTAAGCTAATAAAAGTGAATATACATACCAACTATTATCGATCTACAGTATTTCAATAAAAAAATATAACCAAAATATTTTTCATCGTTATTAAAATAAGTCTTTTCTCATTTATTGGCAGAAACAGAGCTTTCTAATTGATTTCTAAAAAATTAAGGCTTTTGCAACATTGAATACTTAAAACGCCAATTGTGTACGAGTGGTATTGAAATCAATTAAAGTTTTTCAATAAGAAAGTACGGTATAAAATATCATATCGGAAACGTTTGAGACGATGCAAGTAAGTTATTTAAGGCACAGTAAAGTAAGGAGGTCATGTTCCCGATAGTTGCGGAAGGCAGAGAAGAGGAAGCAACGAGCCGGGCGACCCAACGACGGGACACTCAGTGTAATGCCGTGACCCACTCTCCTTTATGGCCGACTATGACCTTGCCGACCACCACCTCAATCAGTTTACTTAGTTCTGAAATAAAAAATTCTTCCCATATTCTTATAACTTGTTTAGTTTATTATAAATGAGTACCGGGTTTACCGAGGCTTGTTCGTTGGTTTTAATTCACTTTGGTTGCATTATTATTGTAAACTAACTATATGAAGTTTACATCAACAACACCTTTTCACACGTAACAGTTGGTTCAAAACCAATTCTTCTTTTATAATTACCTTTTGTTGTTATTTCTTTACCAAAATGGCAACCCTTAAGACCAATGTTGAAAATCGCCATTTAAATATATTTGTAGACTGAAAACTATTTGTTGGGGGTTGGGCTGTTTCTAAAGTTATTTTGGGCCAAAATACTCTTAAATCAAGATTTTAAATTTAATCTACCGTCTGGATTTTTAGTTTTAAATCAAATACATCGCTAAGACACTCCTCGTATTTTAGTATAGGAATGCAGCCTATTTTTTGAATTCGAAATAACTTACAATTTTTTTCTCACAACTGGCCTTCCTTAGGAAGTCTCTAAGTAAATCTTTTGACTTACGAGTATTTAAAACCTATTATATAACATATGTAAAATTTAGAATTTTATGTATAGCTAGGTTATGAAATTAGTTGAATAAATAAAAACTTTTTAATGATTGTGATGGCAAGGTAACTTTGTACAATTGAATGATTTTTAGGTATAACAAAATGTGTGTGTCTAATGCTTGGTTTAGGTAACTTTCAGAACCTTTTTTTTATTTTTATCAATAAGTTTATTTGGCATTATTAACGGTTTTAGAATTATTATAATTATGATTTGTATACACTACACAGCCAACATATAGATAGCATTTGACAGTAAATAATATATGCGTATAACCGAGAACATGGGACATAAAGTAATTCTAAGATGTACTTCCATTAATTGTTGTAAACCATAACTTAAAAAAACACAACTTGGACATTCATAAATCAGCCAATTACTTGTTTAAACAAGGAATTTAGAAATTAAAACAATTATGTTGTGCTATTTGACAAAAATCTCTTGTTTTTAAAGTTTTGTTGAATAGTAGTGCATGTGTTGCTCGACATGGGGCAATTTATGTTGATACAATACAAAAGTTACATTTAGTTCTATATCAATGACATAATCCAACCAATCCGACCAATCCAATAATGTGAATATCGGTGATCACATAAAAACTACAGCTGTACCGTACGTTAACAGATGTTTAAAATGCTCAAATCAATCTCAATGTTATTCTACCGGGAAAATCTCAAATTGAATTTATGGATAGCGCCGATTCTCACAAATTTTTGTGGAAACAACTACCCCTATCCAATGACACCAAAAACTTGAAAATCAGTTGACAATTGTAGGAGGAGTTTCCAACACAAAAAAACCCTTAGCGTATTAAATAAGTATAAATTAGAAATATGTATTCATCACTACAAGTTATTTTTTTTCTCCTACACATTTTACATTTCTAAACACTACAATGGATAAAACGTTAAACATTATCACACATTTAATTTGGTAGCACATGTTTCACCTAGTTGTTTTGCAACAGCTTAAAAAGCTTCGGAACTGCAACAGTTGTATAGTTACTCCGATTCCTGCTCCAACAATGGAATGTAGGATGAAAGGTGCTCTCCGCTGTCAGTAGCACCAGTCCACCACTTTGGGGCTATTCTGCTGTCACTGGATGATACATTCATTCACAAACCGCTATCGTTTTCACTACTGGCTGTCCATGCCATGCTGAGGGTTGTGAAACTGTTAATATCTCCGCAACATTTTTGTGTAGATAAAAATTAATTAGGTGAGTCGTGCAACAGATAACGTGAGCGATCAACTTACGGCCTATGAACACTTAGAGTACCAATAAAAACCCAATATATCACCATGGCTTAGAAGCGAGTGTGTTGGAAGTGACGCAATCCCATTGTCTTGTTCGGTGATATATGACGACTTCTTCTTGACCACAATCCGCCCTTCCAATTCGAGCTCTAATTAAATGTCCATCGCACCCCTCGACTTTATTTCTTCGCTGGAATTACTGTTAATCTCAAAATAATTACAATCTGGATAATTGGATCTATGGTAATTAGCATTTTTGTTCTCAGTAAGTTAATATTAAAACCACACCACCCAAACTTGATGAACTTAACAACATAAACTTCTGTTATTCATTAAAGGATAATGATCACTAATAGAATTCTTTCAAAGTATGAAACGTTTTCAGGAAAAGTAAGTACCTAATGTGGTTGCCACAAAGAGGAGTCTAGCTTAAGGAAAAAAGCTACACTTCCCCCACTCCAAATTATTAACTCTCTAAAGATTCATTCTACCCGCCTTTTATTTATAAACAAATAAGCCCATGAAATTTTTTATTGCAACGATATCTTGTTACGAAATAAGACATGACTAAATCAATGTATAAGTCAAGCTAAATCTAAAGTAGTTAACTTTTACTCTCTAACTTATTGATTTTTGCAGCCGGTAGAATCTTTTTTAATTGTAATGTAGGTTAGTTTAATCTAAATCTATGCAGAAAATCACATCTATAAGCTACTGATTATTTTCTTTACCCTTTAGAATCTAACAGCGTTTGTACCTGTTGTTTTTAAATATTATTGCACTAAAATCTACGGATTACTTACTCTATTCAAAACTATGAATCAGTGCAGGGATGCACTAATGATCCTCATGTTATTGGCTTTTTTGTTTTTGTAAATACTTTACAGGAGGGAGAACAGAGTGTTATGTAGGCGGGAAGTGCATCCCCCACATTCTTGCACACAAAGGTCCTCTTTGTAGCAATCGCCCTCTATATAACTGCTTCACCCTGGCGTAAACGACTGTTTAAAAAGATGTATTTCCTTTTGGAATTGAAAAAATCTTTTGAAAATAGGATGTATTAATTTCAATAAATTATTGTCAATTCTATTTCATTGTATTTTAATTTATTGTCAATCTTGACAAACACTTAAATTATCCGTTGGTAAGAAAGTTTCGAATGACTGGTATTGACCTAACCATCGGGAGAGGACGTGGCCGTCAAGGTCAGTCGGCCATAAAGGGGAGAGTGGATCGAGCATTACTCTGAGTGACCCGTTGTTGGGCGGGGGCATTATACTGAGAGTCCTGTCATTTTTTCATTGCATTACACTGAGTGTATCATTGTTGCGGTCGGGTCATTACACTGAGAGTCCCGTCATTGTTTCGCTGCGTTACACTGAGTGTACAGTCGTTGGGTAAAGGCTTTGCACTGAGTGTACCGTCGTTGGGTAGCGACATTACACTGAGAGTCCTGTCATTTTTTCGCTGCATTACCCTGAGTGTACCATTGTTGCGATCGGGTCATTACACTGAGAGTCCCGTCATTGTTTCGCTGCGTTACACTGAGTGTACCGTCGTTGGGTCAAGGCTTTGCACTGAGTGTACCGTCGTTGGGTAGCGACATTACACTGAGAGTCCTGTCATTGTCTCGCTGCATTACACTGAGTGTACCATTGTTGCGGTCGGGTCATTACACTGAGAGTCCCGTCATTGTTTCGCTGCGTTACACTGAGTGTACCGTCGTTGGGTCAAGGCTTTGCACTGAGTGTACCGTCGTTGGGTAGCGACATTACACTGAGAGTCCTGTAATTTTTTCGCTGCATTACACTGAGTGTACCATTGTTGCGGTCGGGTCATTACACTGAGTGTACCGTCGTTGGGTCAAGGCTTTGCACTGAGTGTACCGTCGTTGGGTAGCGACATTACACTGAGAGTCCTGTCATTTTTTCGCTGCATTACACTGAGTGTACCATTGTTGCGGTCGGGTCATTACACTGAGAGTCCCGTCATTGTTTCGCTGCGTTACACTGAGTGTACCGTCGTTGGGTCAAGGCTTTGCACTGAGTGTACCGTCATTGGGTCGCCCGCTTTGTAGGATTCCTCCTCCTTTCCTTTATCAACGACCGACAACATGGCCTCCTTACTTTATCGTGCTCTATAATTTAGAGCAATAAATTACAAAATTATCTAAAATATTTAATATTCCTCGTGCTATTTGAATGTATTTTTTAATAATATATTCTTGTCCTAAGACAATACGGGGGCGACGTAATAACTAGTTAAATTGTTATAGTGCAGATTGAAAAGAAGTAGGTCTATAAGCTGTCAAATAAACATAGTAAGATGGGTTTTACAAAGGCATAAATAAATAGTCCATTTCAAATGAGAACATATCTAAATTTTTCACCAAGTTATAAATAATGCTTCTATGTATGCTACTCTATGCTACATTTATTGTATAGTTGAATTCTGACCAGACATCAAATGTTATTTGCGCTGCCAACATTGCAAGAGGTTAAATGGGGATGAGAGAGTTAAAACTTAATTTTTAAAGTAGCGTGCCAGAAAGAAGTCGCATTTGGTGAAGGTAAGTATATGAGGAATTGTGTCAGCACACAAGAAGAACTATATAGAATTGTCAAGTCAATACCTTTGGATCCGCCTGGCCAAAACTGGCATATATAATTGATTTATGCCGTTTAACTTTTGATGCACACAGTAAAACATTGATGATAAAAAATAAACAAACTTTGAAATGTCCTATTCTGAATGGTATTATTTAATTTTACTTTATGCAAAACGAGGTTTGTTACATTTATTATAAAGTGATTATTTTATTTTTTTAATAATCTTGTATTACTCAAACATAATTGAGCACGATATATACGCTTAGTTAAGAACTTTTATTAAATTTAATTATTTGACACAGCAAACACGATCATACAGAATAGCAATTCACAGACCAAAGATTAATCATTTGTTCATATCCGAACATTCTTTTATTTTAAATATTAGTTGCTTTAAAGCTTACCAACTGAGATCACTGAGCGATATCTAATTATTTAGAGAGCAAGTACAGTATCAAGGTCAGTTGGCCATATAGGAGAGTGGCCCGTAGCATTACACTGACTGTCCCATCACCGGTCCTCTCGGCTCATTAGCTTTGTCCTTGTCTTCCTCCTTCACATCCACGCTCATTGGATTTCTTCATATTGTTAACAAATTTACGTAAATATTAACTATACGCATGCCAAAACATGTTTAAAATTGTTTGATACTTTTTTAGTATTCTATAAAAGTATATGTGCGTGCGGTTTCTGCACTCAGGGCGTCGTTGTCAAGTTTTGGGGGCAGAATTAATCCATACTTTCAAAATATGTGTTTTAAATATTCAACAACGTTTTTTGAACACTTTATTGCGGTTAGACATAATAATAATGACACCCTTAGTATCAATGCAGGCCACCATTCCAATTTCGTAAATTATTACTTTATCAAGTTAAATTAACTCTGAAATTATTTAAAACAGTACTCCAAACTACAAAAATTAAACAACAATTTTCTAGTTTAACGATCAACAGATTGAGTGTGCCCGCAGGAGAAGGCAGCAGTCCCCGGACTTCCTGCTGGACGTGGCGGCGTCCCAGGACTCGCCGGGTCGCCTCACCCGCCGGTCCTTCCAAGGAGTGCCTCAGGACTCGTGGGCCCGCAGGAGACGCAAGCCACTCTCCCTCTAACTCCCCGACCAGCCGCCGGCCGCGCCACCCACAACGTTGAACTTGAAATTGTTATAGCTTGTACACATAGTATCGTAATCGACTAGAGGATAACAGTAATAAACTTTTTTGTATAGTTATAAACGCGCGGATAAACTTTAATACAACTTTATACACTATTATTATACTAGGTGATTTATTTTTCTACAACGTATAGGTTTGTTATACTTGTATTATTTGAGGTTCGAGGATTGTGATATGTGCGATTGTTGAGTAAAGATGTTTCGATTAATAAAAGTTTAGGTTATACGATTTATCGAGTTTTGGTTTATCCGCCTGATCTGCCTGATGTCCCAGTAAAGAAAAAATTATATTAATATTTTTCTACTTATTGCTTAGCAGGAATCGCTTTAATAAATATGGAGTAAAACTCATCGTCTTGTGCGACCCAGTTTATTGTTTATTCGTCGTGAAGAATTGTTTATCCATTACTTCTAATGGCATTAAGTGTGAAGTGAGGTTAGGTGTTTGTGAGACTTCAGTCTATGTAATGTTCCATGTGTCCCTTAAGAGGAGGTTAAAAAGGGACTTCAAATAAAGGCACTAAATGGGAGCGGGCGAAGAGTAGGTGAGGAGTACTTTCACCTACTCTTTGAATACACCTATGTGTAAAAGTGTATAAAGTTTAGAGGCTATATTACTTTAACCTTTGACTTAAATTTCTGATTATTCTCTTAGGGGGTTGAACACCAATAGTAATCAATAAACTTGATTAATCAAGACTGTGAGTTTTACTCCATTTGTTATTATTTTTATATGAACGTTGCATTATTGTAACAAAAAAATTATCAAAGAGTGAATAACAACACATTATACAGGGTGTAACAAAAGAAGTGCACTGGCTATATACTATCGGATTCCACACTCAAAAATAAATAAGAAATGTTCGGTATTTTTTCAGCTTTGTTAAACGGCTATCATTCTGTTCTTACACTTAGTATTTTTTATTTCTGTAACGGATCGTTGTGTTAAGTTCATATTCGGAATGGAACTTTTTTACACAAATTTACATTTAGAGACAAAATATTATTTTCGTTTGATTTGCATTTTTTAAATGTGGCTATTTTTTATTTTCAAAAGCAAAAATCTCAAAAAAAGAAAGTTTTAACTTTAAGCTAGGTATAAAAATATTTTAAATTCAATTATATACACAATAGTATAAAAATATTAAAGATCGAATAATAAATAATGGAGGAAAAGCGATTTTACTTAAAAAAAAGGTATAATTTTGCAAAGTTTACCGGTTTTGAGATATTTGCTTTCAAAGATTAAAAATTGCCGCCATTTTTAAAATAATTTTGTTGTAAGTTGACATTCATATTACTAAGATCCATTCCAAATATGAACTTAATACAACAATCAGTAACAGAAATAAAAACTGTTTAGTGTAAAAATAAAATGGTGGATAGCTGCTTGCTGTAGCCGAAATGAACAGCGATTTATTTTATTAGCGATTTATTTTTGAGTAGAGAATCCCAAAATATATAGGCCTAGAAAGTGCATAGTTTGTGTTACACCCTGTATATCTATAGAATTCAATCAATTTATGTGTGTCCAGGGATGGAATGTCCCAAAGTCCCAAAGTGATAGCGAGTAAAACAATGAGTCCGTGTTTGTCAGAAGGTTCTCCCGTGTGACAGTCACCTTTGATTAAGAATGTTAACTGCAATGTACCATCCATCTGCCATTTTGCCCTTTTCATTCACACAGTTTTTAAACAATGCGAAGACCTGTAAGGGTGAAAATTACAAGGAATTCAACCAACCCAAAGCATAGAAGTCAACTGAAAATCTGTTTGATTGCATTAAAATATATACTTTACCATGAAAAATTACTGTGTACGATTATACACCCTCAAAAACATGTTTTGGATGGACCAAGTCTAAGTAATTATTTTTATTATTTCCTCGCAGAACTTTATGTATAAATGCAACATTACAGTGACATTAAGTTGTGGCCACCGGTAGCCTTGTGGCTACCTGCATGGGCCTGAGAAGCAATGCTGGAGGCACAATTAATTGCGAGGATTATCCGCAAAATATTAAACGCCCGCAAACCCCTGACAAGGCAAGCCATCTTTGATGAGTACAGTATTGATCCTACATATAAATCTATTAATTCCGACTAGGGACATTTTATTGTGAGAAACAAGTTATTAAGATAATTTACTGGCCTGATAAGAAGGGTGAACACTAGATAATGAATATGCTTAAATAATTAATTACATCATTGCCGTAAATTTAAAAAAGTATTGGTTAGCCTACTCCCCCAGATAGATTCCCCCCCAAAGTTGGAAAGTACTCACAGAACCTTCATGCTGCGGCTGCCCGGCCCTCCGGCGACTGAGACTGAGTCCTAGCTCGTTTAGCTTACCTGTCGGCTTCTGCGCATGCGCGGGCGATGTCTCCAGTCCTATTGTGTGCAGCACCGGTCCTCCGGGGTGATAATACTATGGGGTGATCCCTCAGGTCCCCCCCCCCTCCCCCCAAGCAGCAAAGGGGAAGAGAAGGTGTGAGGTTGATCTGTAAACTGGTTAATTGTATTAAATATAAATGACCTGCAAAATTTTTTAGCTTTCCCAAGTCTGATAATCTATCAATTTAATTACATATTTAATTTTATTTATTTTTTTATATATTTTTATATATATATATGTGTATTATCTTAATCAATAAATAAGTGAATCTATATAAATATATTTGGTTCAAAAAATAACATTAATTTAAGGCTTTGTGCATGCATACTTCTTAAATATCCTATATTTTACAAGATCTTTTCATATTCTTTTCTCATAGGGTTTTGGTATTTTATTTGTAATAATCCATAGAGATTTCCTTAATTAATAACTTAATCTAATTGCCGGTTTGAGGTGAATGTGTTCTATTGTGTGTGTGTTTGTGTGTGTGTGTGTGTGTGTGTGTGTGTGTGTGTGGTGTAATGGCATGTTGCATCAAAATATAAGCTTGTATTTTGATGAAACAATCCGCTCTTCCCCACTGGCATTAGTCATGAATTTATGTGTTAAAATTGAAAAAAATACAAAAAATGTAGCACATAAATCCATGATTGAATGAAAATTTAAAAAATTAAATTTTTTGAAAAGGATTTTATTGCTAATGCAGTGGAGGAGGGCTGCTTGCCTTATGTGTTTTGACACAGGCAACAGGGAGCTGTGGAGTCACCACTGCCCTGAAGGGCGCGCCTACTCGAAACGCGACCTTAGTCACAGGATGGTGGCAATCAGGCACCCTGTGCCAGTGTGTGTTGGTGTAAAATGTATTTTTTTGCGGGATGGTCTAACTTAAACTAACTTAACCTAAAATCACAACCTTGTCTTCTGGGGCTGCGAGTGTGCCATTTATTTTACCTGTGGCATGAAAAATTTTTTTAGCTGAGAGACATGGGCTCTCCTAATGGCTTTGCCATTCTTTGGGTCCATGAGCAAAACAGTTACTGGGGATGTGAATGCTTGTATTATAACTGGGTCAGACCACAACGGTAGGAGTTTGGCGTTGATTTTATCTATTGCTTTGCTTTGGTGCTGTAGTTTATACATCACCCAATCACCTACTTTGTAACTGGGGGGTTTTCTGCCTTGGTTGTAATATTTTTCCCGGGCTGTTCTGGCTTTCTTTAAGTTTGTATGTGCTTCTTTCCACTTCTCTTTTATGTCTTTTGGTGTGTTTCCAGTGGGGATAAGTGTATCTAAATTCCAATTCAGTTCCAGGGGGTGATTAATTTGAAAGGACAAAAAGAGATCTGCTGGAGAATATCCTGTGCTGTTGTGTTTGGCTGAATTGAAAGCTATTTGAAAGAAATGGAGATTTTTGTCCCAGTCCATTTGGTGTTCCGAGTGATAAATTCTAATAGCTACTTTAATGTTCTTGTTGGCTCTTTCGGCATGACTCGGGTTCGGATAGTATGGACTGGTTGTCACATGGCGAATCCCTAATTGAAGACACATATCTGAGAATTCCTTTGATTTGAAGGAACTAACATTATCGGAAACTAAATATTTGGGAAATCCAAAATATGCAAATAAACCTGTGTGAAGTAATGATATGGTGGTCTTAGCAGTTGTGTTTTTGGCTGGTAGAAAAACTGTGAATTTTGAAAAGGCATCGATTATAGTTAAAATGTATTTGTTCCCTTTTTTGGACCTTGGTAGGGGGCCTATGTAATCAATGAAAACCTTTTGAAACGGGTGAGTGGGTACCTCTGAAGATAATAGTCCTACTTTAGTGTTCGGAGCTTGTTTAGCTCTCTGGCAAGCTGTGCATGTTCTGACCATTTCCGAGATGGTGTCTCTAAGGTTTTCTGCCCAAAAGTGAGGTTCGATTCGAGACCAGGTTTTTCTTATCCCTAGATGTGCAGTACTTGGAGCTTGGTGATAATATTTAAATAAAAGTGGGATGAGGCGGTCCGGGAGTACTATTCGAGGTTTGGTCTGGTTTTGTGCTTTATGGGTTAAAATGCCTTCGTGTAAAAAATAATTTGGTGGTGGGTCTTGTTTTTGAGGTTTCTAATAATTCTCTGAATGGATGGATCTTCTGCTTGATATTGCTTAATGTCTTTAAATGCTTCTGGGAGTTTGAATAAAATATTTACTTGCTCTACTGGGTTAGTGGAAGTTGACGGAGTGGGGCCTTGCTCCTCGAACATTCTGGAGAGGCAATCTGCCACTACATTGTCTTTTCCCTTTATGTGATGTACTGTGAAGTGAAAGGCATTTATCAATGTAATCCATCTGGAGATTTTACCATTGATTTGTCGGGGATGATTTAATAACCAAGTTAAGGCATTTGAATCTGTATATAATTCAAAGTGACGGTGTTCTAAATATGTTCTAAATTTGTCCAAAAAGTATGTGATTGCCAAGGCCTCTAATTCAAATGCACTGTAATTCTTTTCATGTCTATTGGTGGGGCGAGAGGCATATGCAACTGGGAGTAGGGCATCATCATATCGCTGTGAGACTATTGCACTTATACTGGATCTGCTGGCATCGGTATGTAACACAAAAGGAAGGTCGAAATTGGGCATTTTTAGTATTGGTGACCCCGTAAGTGCACTTTTAAGTTGGTTAAATGCAGCTTCTTGCTCTTTTCCCCATATAAATTTTTGACCTTTTCCCTTTAATTTATTTAAGGGCTCGGAAATGCTTGAATAGTTTGGAATGAATCTAGAGTAAAATGCTGTCATTCCCAAAAATCTCGAGAGCTGGACGATTATACACCCTCAAAAACATGTTTTGGATGGACCAAGTCTAAGTAATTATTTTTATTATTTCCTCGCAGAACTTTATGTATAAATGCAACATTACAGTGACATTAAGTTGTGGCCACCGGTAGCCTTGTGGCTACCTGCATGGGCCTGAGAAGCAATGCTGGAGGCACAATTAATTGCGAGGATTATCCGCAAAATATTAAACGCCCGCAAACCCCTGACAAGGCAAGCCATCTTTGATGAGTATTGATCCTACATATAAATCTATTAATTCCGACTAGGGACATTTTATTGTGAGAAACAAGTTATTAAGATAATTTACTGGCCTGATAAGAAGGGTGAACACTAGATAATGAATATGCTTAAATAATTAATTACATCATTGCCGTAAATTTAGAAAAGTATTGGTTAGCCTACTCCCCCAGATAGATTCCCCCCCCAAAGTTGGAAAGTACTCACAGAACCTTCATGCTGCGGCTGCCCGGCCCTCCGGCGACTGAGACTGAGTCCTAGCTCGTTTAGCTTACCTGCCGGCTTCTGCGCATGCGCGGGCGATGTCTCCAGTCCTATTGTGTGCAGCACCGGTCCTCCGGGGTGATAATACTATGGGGTGATCCCTCAAAGTAGGTACAAATACTTTATTATGTATACTCTAAATTAATTGCTACGCTTCTTTTGAAAACCGATTTGGAGACGGTTATTGTTTGAAATTCTTAACTTAATTCAAATATCTATTACTTATTCAATTCGCTAAGGAAGTTTTCGTAACAGAAACTCCTCCTATAAATTTCAAACGATTTTCAAGGTTTTAAAGGTAGTGCCTCAGGATGAGCAGACACCCTTTATAGTTTACATCAGAACTCACGGCTACACATCACAGGCTTTCGAAGTTTCAATGTTAATCTTATAAAAAATGATAATTGATTTAAGTATTAAATTTTTATTGTTATTGTAACAACAATCGCTATCAATACCTTTTGGAACAACGATATTATTAGCTGAGTTGTTACCTCACTGATGTGTCCTCACTTTGGCCTACTAACCTAAACCTAACCTTTCTCATTACCATTATTTTACCATTCCGCCATGACAAACTACTGAAGAGTATGAGCAAGAAAATGACAGGTCTCATGCCAAGAGCTGGTCAATCGAGACGACTTGGGATTTAAATATGTATCAAAACGGGAAGATCACATGTTTCAGTTGTAATTTGTTTTTAACTAGGTCACTATGGTTGGGTCCAGATCAACTGAAGGTTTGGCCGAGTTTCGACCAGTGGACGAAATTAATATCTGATATAAAACCCAAACCTGACCGATTTACTTAAGAAAATAATTCACAGTAAACGAAGATTAAACTTAATCAGTTGTAACCGGATCTCCATTGGGAGCCAGCTAAAATGGAAGTGGATTTTCTAACAGTTTCCTACCGCCGCGCCAGTTAAAATGACACATTTAATAATGCAATGATAAAATAATGATTGATAGATGACATTATAAGACGCCTGGCCTGAATCTAAAATTCGTTATCACATCATGTTCACTGTTGTTAGTTTTTTCTACCGGACGACCAGCCTTGCTAACGATGATTATTATATAGTTGTATTGATGTTTTTTAATAAGTCTAAATATCCTGTGTTCATAGATTGAACTGTAAAAGAAATCATGCGATTTCTTTACTCCTGAACTTAAAGGGGACTGAGTAAATGAGGGGGCTGTGGATGAGTCGGGGGCGAAGTGGTCAGCGATTAGCGCGCCTGGAATAGGGACAATTGCAACGATGTCGTGGGTTCGAGTCCGCGTTCTGCCAGAAAGTTTTTACCTATTCGACTGTGCACCCTTACTTTGTCTAGTTTAATCCACACACAGATCAATAGTCTATGTGGACTGGGCGAAGTAAATCAAAAATAGGCATACCAACCTATTTAAAACATTTTATAAAAATAGGTGTGATGCCACATTGTAATTATGAAACTGTGTTTTTGTTAGGATGTATAGTGAAAAAATAAAGAAATAATTTTATCCATATAAAATACGTTAAAACAAGGTTTTTTTCACACTTTTTATTCAAAAATAAATTTTGGCTGCGTTTATTGAGTTTTTTTTTTTTCAAAAAAAATTATATATAGTTTGTAAGCAATTTGATCCTCTTTCCGAATATCACCAAACCTAAGGGCCTGCGCTTAACTTAGTCGATTTCGTCACCATTTAAGTGATTTCCACAATTTCTAAGCAAGTTTAGAATTTATAGTGGATGCAAAAATACTGAATTATTGAACTTTGTACGACTAAGTCTACGGTTCTACTCGACAGATTTGATTAAATAATATGTCGTTGGAAAACTTCATCCGGGTAGTTGTTCAAATAATTAAAAAAATCATTTTTTTAAGACTCGTGGTGCAAAATCATTTTACTTGAAGTCATTATAATTAAAATTATCCTTAAAAAAAGGTCAAGGGAGATTGTTTAAAAACTCAAATGAAGTATTTACAAAGAATATTGGTTATAAAGAATTATACAATTAACAAAAATGTTGCAATTGAATTTAGTAATATCTTGCTGTATTGGAGATTTTTTTACGATTCCGTTCTTTAAAATAAATTAAATTAATATTCAGGTATTTCACAGGAAATAAAGCATATGCGCTATTTTAAAGAGGACGTTGTATTTAACCATATAACGGGTTCTGTTGCTAGTAAGTTAATATTTCAACCAGTACCGTAGTGAATATTACTGGATCGGTCTTTACTTGACTTTCTTCGGTGGATGAACAAATTACATCTATTAAGCAAACATTTATTCATTATGTCGAATTGTTTCCCCATATTTCAAGTGTTATAAGCAGAGAAACCAACCCCTCCGCCTTTTCTTGGCAGTTATAGAGGAATTTAAACATCATCCAAGCATCGTTTGTAGAAGGTAACCAGTAGGCCTACGTTATACCAACAAAAGTTAAAAAAAGTATTCAGGATTGTTTGGTTCATTACAAGTCACACGTTTTGTTAAGCTTGCAGAGAGGGCTCATGGTCCCTGTTTTGTTCTGTAGGTCTTAAGTTTAATGATGCAGATTGCAGACCAGGAGAAGGTGAGGTAGTTAAGGTTTAAAGTCACCCTCCGCAGAACCATTTGAAAATGACAAATCCGTGGTGTTGGTCTTGATCAGTCCGAGACTGATGCCTTGCTTGACAAATGATGATCGGCCCTGTCAAACACATTACCAACAGACATCCTCAGAGTGATATCCTGCGTCCAGCGATGTTGCCATTCGTACTTCTTCACTCCACGTAACAAGACAGTTGTCACCTCAAGGCAATCAGTCTAAGTCAATCAGATTTATTTTGGCTTGCAGCTAACAAATTACAGGTTTGGGACTCAGTAGCTTTTTACGAACTGTTCTGTGTAATTGCAGAGCTAAATAAATCAATAAATCTATATATTTAAAATAGTAAGGCAAAAAATACTTTTGGACAGTTCGTCTGAGACTTCTACTGGACCGATTTACATGCGGGTTGTACCAAAACGAACGTTTTCGGTCTTATATTGGCCAAGAATATTTACGATAAATAAGTCAAAAATGAAAAATGATAATATTTTTTACATCCTTATGTCACTAAACGTCACTAGACTTTTTATGCAGCCGTAGGCTACTATCGGCAGAGTTTAACATCAGTAACACGGTACACCGTACTCATTATTGATAAATGTTCGGCCTGGAAGACTAGCAGTCCCTCCCTAGTGCCGCAAATACTTACTTGTCTTTCTGTAGATGCTGGCGGCAATTCAAATAGTGCGTTTTACTTGCTGTTCCATTCATGATAAAAATGGGTTTTACTACAAGGGTATCTTTAAAGTAGGGCCTACGTCACCAAGCTTCATAATATGGTTAATTGGGTCAAAATAATCAAAATAGTTCAAATTAAGTTATGTTATGAAATATATTTACCTACCTATAGATATCCACAATTTTGTTTATCCCACTTAATAATTTTTACTTCGGTGACGGATTGTTGTTGGAACTTCATATTTGGAGTGCACCTTTATAATACTACCACAGAGTAAAAAACTTTAAACCCCAAATATATTAAAACCGGTACTTTTATAAAAAATGTACATGGGACAAAAATGTTTAACATTTAATTATCTAAACAAATGATATATCAAGTTCGTAAGGATTTGACAACAAATAACGGTGTTATTGTGATTTTTTAACCGAGATACATCGATTTTGTATTATATTTAATACGAATTAGGGTTATTTTTATACAAAAATCACAATAACTCGTTGTCAGATCCTTACGACCTTGGTAGGCACTATAATTGGTTAAATAATTAAATTTAGAGCTTTTTGTCTTTTGTACAGTTTTATGTTATTTAAGATTATAATTTTAAAATGACCGCTATCTAAAAAATACACATATAGTAAAACAAAATGTACTTTTTAGGGACACTGGTTATTAAGTGTAAAAACAATATGGCGGACATCTAGGTAAAATGCATTTTATTATACTGTATACCTAAATGTGAACTTTTTTGCTTCTTTAGACCCAATTAACCATATTATAAAGTTTGATGACGTAATTTAAAGACACTCTGTATGATTTTTTTAAATCAAAATGTTGTGCATCCACTGCATGGATAATCGTTTAGTTAATAAATCATTAAAACAGTTTAAACAGGTAATCACTTATTGGGAGTATAGACAACGGAAGCACTGGTGCAGTTCCCCATTCCAGGGTTCCATAAAAACTGGCCGAGTGTTATGACTGTATTCGTTTCCCCAAAATACTTGTATCAGACTGTGCTATCCACCATAAGTGTTTACTTCGAACGCCGCGGCCTAGTTAAAGACGCGGCTGTGTGTCAAACAGAATGAAGAGGATATTGGTATTAAATGTTATTTTTTCACTGCCCCCGGTGGCCCAAGCAATTAGAGGTAAACTCCGCCCATGCTGGTGAATATTGGTTATAGTTTCATATACATATAATCTGGTGCGTGTTAGAACTCTTAAACTTTTTAAAATGATCTATACAGAAACACAGAAACTTCTTGGGTGAGAATTTTTCATAGTTCGAATTATTCTTTTTTGTAATCGGAATATAGTTTTGATGCCCGAGTGCTTGTCCCCAAAGAACTAAGCCATATCTTAAAACAGATTCAACATAGGCATGATAGTCTACTGTACTTTCATAGTCTCCATAGCGACACAGCCCCTTAAGTAGAGGAATACAAACGACATAGATCTAATGTTTTTCTTAATAGACTCCACATGAACTTTCCAGGTTATATTTTCATCAATATGTACACCTAAGAATTTTTGTGATTGAACCAAATTTGGAAAATCATTTACCCTATTATGATTTCATGCTGAGAATTTGATCAGTTGTGTTTTATCTAGATTAAGTTTTAAACCATTTATTTCAAACCAACTATTCAATTCCTGAATTATATCTGTCAGATAGTTGTGAAGAATCTTTACTTTTAACAATATCAGAAAGTATCATCGGCAATAAAATTAAATCTTTATTTATAGCTTAAGAAAGATCATTTATATCGATTTTAAAAAGTTGGCCTGAAAAACTTACCCTTGGGGAACACCAAAGTGACACATCTTTCCATTCTGAGGAGTGTCTGTCTAATTCCTTCATCTAAGATTATAGTTCTCTGTTTCCTTCTTGCGAGGTTCGAATTTATCTAAGAAATACAACTTTCATCAATTCCAAAATCAGTTAGTTTCATTTTCATTCTTTTTTTCAGTTTCATTAAAATCACCGCATGATCCATAACCAATTGAAGGCCATGGATATGTCACAGAATACACCGAAATATAATTTTATTGGCATACACACTGAAACTTACTTTTTTGATAATCCAAAGGTATTTTAAAAAATATTCAATAGTAATATTTGTTACTATTGAATATTTAATTATTGTAATTAAATCAATACACATGGCAGTAAAAGCCACGTGTAATTGTGGCTTTGGACTTTCTACCAAAGTGTTTTTTTCGTAAGGAAATGGTCCAAACCATGAAACTTTTGTTATATAACGACCTTGTCTCAAATTAGATCATTAATTGGGTATTTGAGTTTTTTAATGCAGGTTTGTATGCTGCATGTTAATTATTTACACTTTTGCCCTTACACTGCAATATAGTTTTTGTCCTAAATTCATTGATTTATTTCTTTTTTAAATTATATCTACCAGTAAAATAAGATTTTGCCTTTTATAGGCGATGGAATCGACTTGCCTGTACTTGTGCAATAAGCAAAGTTGTATACAAAAGTGTGGAGGTATACAAATATTTTATTGTTGGGAATTCTTCCTGTACTAAAAGTGGTTATATTAGTTAATTTTATTGATTGTTGAATCAAGTATCATCTTAAAGTTTGCTTCAAGAAAAATAATGGAAAGGAAATTGCATTTTCGAAGATACATTTTATACAAGTTTTGCACCATCTTCCTATAGCGCTCCACTCACAACGAATGGAGCTGTCCATCAATCGACGGGCAACAACTAATAATTTATTATTAGGCCTATTAACTTTAACTTTTCATCAGTCTTATGAAACCTTGTGTCCACAAGAACATCATGGGAACTTTGATTATTAAGGGGCTATAAAAATCAAGTAAGTCAATAATATATATAAGACGTGTACTATTTCTATCAGGTCAAGTGAATTGGATGTTGCTAGGTATTGGATGGCCTATAACCTATAAATTTTGAATGTCTATTACTTTATTTTTACAGTGATTTACGTAATTTATGTTGGTCGAGTACGGTATGCAACAAATTGCATTCAGCCGAGATACTTATTAAGAGTCATCTTCACCCCTGCGCCAGTAGCCCATTGTTACCCAGTCGGCAATGTTAATCATACGGCTTTTATGCTAAAACATGGTATTGTATTCCCCTGTTTCGGACGCCGTTTTTTGACCGATTTTCTTGAAACTTGGTAAGTGTTTAGTTGAATAGTTATACTAGGTTTCTCAGACCTCTAAATTTTGAAATATGACTAAGGAAAATCGAGTTACTTTGTGACGTCACAGAGAGTAATATTTGTAAAATTTTCAAAATTTCGAGGTATGAGAAACCTAGTATAACTGTTCAACTAAACACTTACCAAGTTTCAAGAAAATCGGTTGAAAAACGGCGTCCGAAACAGGGGAATACAAGACCATGTTTTAGCATAAAAGCCGTATGATTAACATTGCCGACTGCGCAACAATCGGCTACTGGCCCATAGGGGTGAAGATGACTCTTAATGGCCACTAAAGTAAAACACTGACAGCGTTCAATTCAACCAATGCATTTCATTAAAGTCAAGGGCGAACGTTGTCCTTGGACGACGGTCGTTGCAGAAGCCTCCTGTCGACGACGGTGCACTGCACCCACCTGGGCAGCTCGTGCTGCCACGTGTGTCGTCGCTGACTGTGGCCCAGGTAGGCGTCGCACAGAGGGCAGTAGTGGACGGCGTCCTGCCACAGGTGGAGCAGGGCGGGCACGGCACACAACCTGCGGGGAAACAGCGAAGCTATAGTGAACGAGGGAACTCTGTAGTGTCACTTACACGTGATTCAATACTGGCTGGGTAGCTGAGTGGTCAGAGCTTGATTTTTTTATCTTTCAATATAGAGATTTGGGTTTCATCTCCTCCCCCGGATGGGAAATTTGCCGGGAAACGTTGGCGGGTAATTTTGTCGATGAGGGTCTGTATTGCCTGAATCTGGGGAGGAATTTAATAAATTTGCACGAAAATACCCCACCCCCCTAAGTCAGCGGCCTACCAGTAATTGCCTTTGAATCCAGTAGATTAGATCTTGAGAAAAGCTAGTAGAGTTGTAATTGTTCAAAATGGACCCATTCACCCATTTGATATTGGTCAGTGGGCTATTAATTATTGGTGCTATCTAAAAACCGGTTGCCTTTAGGATTTGGCCTGGGCCGTTCCTGTACAAAAACATTAAAAAAATTAAATAACAAACATCCCAAATGATGTATGTATTATGTTTTTGATGCCAGTGAGTTTCAAAGTAGTTCTAAGCAACTTCACTAGGAAAAAGGCTACAATCTTTTAGATCGGCATGTCAGCGGGGTAAGAAAATAATTTTTTTATAATAGTTTACATAAAGTGTAATTGTGGCTTTGGACTTTCTACCAAGGTGTTTTTTCGTAAGGAAATGGTTCAAACCATGAAACATTTGTTATATAACGACCTGGTTATATAACCAGGTCGTTATAACATTTGATCATTAATTGGGTAAGACTGTGATCAACATGGGTATCCCTGAACTGGAATGGATTTCGTACTAAATGCCATAACTTCGTTGGGCAAATGTTCCAATTCTACACCTCAAATAAGCCAATAAGACGTCCTTATATCTCTATATCCCTGTTTAAAAAAACTAAGAATTTCCGTTATCTTCTATTACACCTACTTGTTGGACTTGCACTCACTTAATGTGAAGTTGTCTTTTATCGTTCAAAATTAAACTTCTAACAAAGTAATGTGAGTTTCAATGCTTGTCCTAAGAATCTCCAAGAATTGTTTTACCGAAGATAGTCTAATATAAGAAACTGGAAGTGTAAACGCCAACAACTAGTATTTTAAGATTTAAATTAAGGTTTTTTTGTTTTTTTTTTTAGGGAGAGGCAGGGAAAATGCACTACGCACACAGGTGGCCAGCCTGTAGTGTGGGACTCCCCTAAAAACGAGATTACCCACTAAAAAACCTCCTCTACTCTTTAGGAATCTAACCTGGAATTGTTTGTCACATTACGTCAGGCTAGGCCTAAATTTGGCTTACGCCCATGGGGCTCACTCCTTATCCAACCGCTCGATCAAGGGATCTGGGCCACTTCGCGGTCCAGATCGGTTTTCTTTTCCAGGAGGATGCCCCGGACGAACTGTGACAAACAATCCCAGTTGCCCTCATCCTCCAAAATCTTTTGGCAGACCGAGTCCACCGAAAATACACCAAAGATTTGTGTGGCCTCCAGGGGGGGGGCCCTTCCCAACGGGGACAGTGGAAGAATGTGTGTTCCGCATCGTCGGGAACACCCGGGCAATAAATGCAGTCCGGTGAACCGGTATTGCCCATCCGGTTCAGGTACGACCGAAAATAGCCGTGACCTGTCAAAAATTGGGTCAGGTAGTAGTCCACCTCCCCATGCCGCCGTTCCACCCATTGTTGGACCTGCTTGATAAGTCGCGCAGTCCATCGGCCTCGGGTGTCGTACTCCCAGCTGTGTTGCCACTGCTGGAAGGTTCGGGAGCGCTCTTCTGTTCTTGACGTGTTCTTGCCGATCTCGCCTTGTCTCTGATAAATCGCTTTCCTCTCCCCTGCTAAGAGCTTGACAGGGATGACTCCAGCGACCACCAGGACGGCAGGCTCGGACACTGTCCGGTAGGCGGAACACACCCGGAGCGCAGCTTGACGCTGAACCCGGGCAAGTCGCAACCTGTAGCACTCCTTAAGGTTTAGGAGAATGTTAATTTAAGAAATATTTTAAATGTGAAATATCAACACTACAGAGTTTTCAGCATTGCTTAAAAATATTTGTTGCAAAATGGATAATGTATTTGTTTCTACAACACTCACAGAGTGACTCTACGAGGACTCACCCGACAAGAGTAAAGCACGCCAGGGCGCCGGCGGACTTCCAGGTGTGCTCGAAGATGACCACGGTGTCGACGGCGTGGCGGCAGTTGGGGCAGGTCACCTTGACGGACCGGGACCTCAGCTCCGGGCTGCCCCCTGTGCAAGTCAAAATCGTTCCAACCCAAGAGTGTTTACAAGAATTGCTTTAAAAAAAAGTAAATTACAAGAACATGTATCATCAACAAAATATAGCTCATTACTTCGACCTAACATAAGGCAGTAAAAAATGTTAAGTTGAAAACAAAAGTTTTTCAGCAGAAATAAAAGAGGTAATTTTTTCAAGATTGTTTTCACCTTTTATAGTATGTTAAGAACTACTTAAATTTGATATGTACAGTTTCTAAGTACTTAATAAAGTACAGAATATGTATTTTTTCATTGTCATCAAATTATAGGAAATGAATATTATTTACCTAAGTGTATCACATTGGCCTCAATTGTTTTGGTGTATCACATTAACCTCAGTTGACCCTATTTGTAAAAATATACCTGGAAGCAATGTAAGAAATTTTTATAGGTAATTGATATTATTGAATAAGAGACTTTGCATAATAATTTAAATTTTGGCTTCAAAATTTATTCATACTTACATAAGTGTCTGTTTTTAGCTTTTTTGTACTGTCGGTCGTCAAAACTGCTAAAAGCACCGGTAGTCCTTGACATATCTAAAAGATGTAAAAATGAGTTATCTAAAAACCAATACTTTTAGATAGAAACTTTTACTTTGTCTCCAAAGATATAAAAGTAAAAAGCTATATCCAGAAATGGGAATGTCTTGAAAATAAAAGTATTTAAATGTACATTCTGTTATCAAGATATGTTTAAGCTTCTAAATTTTTTTTAACCTATCCTTATCATAAATTTTTTGTTTATATTGAATATTTTTTCAAACCTTTCCAGTTACACAAATTGCTTTTTGTAAAGAAAAAGAACAAAAATAACGTTATCGCAGGTAACCATGACACATTAACACAAACAATGAACAAACCATGTCACATGACTTAGCCACGTGACTCATTTGTGCCTTATGATTGTGTGCAGCAAAGCTAGCCGTGTCTGTTGGAAAGCACTTTAAGGAGCTGGCCGAATATAATTTTTTAAGGAACTCATAGTTTTAAATGCATTTTATAATTGACGTGGAATTTCCCATCTCATAGAGATACTCCATATTTGATTATAGCTTGAAAATACTATTAGAATCAAACATAATCTCAATTATGAATATTTGAGGTTTTCCCACATTTGGAACTATGGAAAACAAATTAAATAAGTGTGTTTACCCTCTCTCATCATTATGGACATAAAGCGACCTCTGTGCCTCGGTCTTGTAGTCGGCTGTCAATCGTCCACCACTATCATCTCACATGCTCGGGTTCTGGTAGCACCTTCTGACGCCTCTTCTTCTCTCATATAGGTCATCTACTGTGTAATCTTCAAGTAGAATTTTGACAATAGTAAAAAAATCCATCAACAAAAATGTGTATAAATGATTTAAGTTTACAACTGATGTATCCAGGTTATTTATCAGCTGACAAATCATACAAGAAGTGAAAACCACAATAATTTAAAATTGGTATAGTAGGCGTCACGAGAATGCGAGCCTGAATTTAAAACAGTGTTGCCGATCTGTGCCGACTCTTCCAGCTGTTTGCATCTGTACTGTTAAAATAGATAATTAATTATAACTAGAGATCGCCTCCTGATCGAAATTCGATCAAAATTTCACTTGATCTGGCCCCAAGAAGTTTAAAAACATTTTAGAATGAAAACATCTGTTCTTCCTAACTTTTTAGCAGTTGTTTTTACAACAGCTGTCTAATGAATTATTCAATTTCCCTTTCTCCATAAGATTAGCATTGGAACTTTGAAAGCCTGTGGGGCGTAGCCCGGGAGTCCGATGTGAATTAGAATGTGATTCTGCTCATCTACAGGACTATACCTTTCTAACAATATTCTCGGATTTATCCTACGATGCACACGAGCTGAGAAAAAAGGAGGAAATGAAACATGCTTGCGTATTAATATATAGATAATAATTACTGCAAAAATAAAAATACCCCCGTCGCAGCAGACCTGTGTAGTCAGCGAATTTCCAATGGAATTTTGGTATATTTTCTACTTCCCCATAAAATTCACGGGGATGTTGGTAAATATAAGTTAAACCCTACCTAGTGATTGTACATACCAAATTTTATAAGGTAATTTTATGTGGTGTTCTTTTAATTTTCCCCAAAAACCCTATAGGGGTGAGTACGTAGGTTTGCCGCCATATGGGTTTTCTAAGCAAATATAAGTTAAACCCTTCCTAGAATGTACATAGCAAATTTTATCAAGATATGTCAATAAATAAGCAAGATAGAAGGTTTTGTTGATTCCCCATAAGAATAACAAAGAAAACATACTTTTTGGATTATCTCTAAAAACATTTAAGCTAGGTAAAAAATTCAAAATACTATATTATTTGTTTTTTAAGCTCTTTAAATGGTTTAAGTTAAAATTGTTGAATTTTCTGGATAAAAGTACAAAAAAGCCAAAAACCCATTTTTAACCCTTTTGAAACCCCATAAAACCCTGTTCCCATGGTCCGATCATTCTTGTTCGCGAACTCAACCTAGTAGACGCTAGTTTACAATCCTGTACCAAATTTCATCAAAATCGAAGGTTCCGTTCAAAAGTTATCGTGTTCACGGACACACACACACACACATATATACATATCAATTTGAACAAACGGTGTTTTTGGCCATTTTTTGTCTTTAACCATCAGTATAGCAATACCTGTATTGGGCCGAATACGCAGTCAGCTACCACGGAGTATTTAATATATCACTGGTTCAACTCAACATCTCTAGACTTATCTCTAGCAGAGGTGCTTCTCAGTTTCATTTGGAGCACTTTGTCTCATCATGTGTCAATATCGCATATATTAGAATAGAACCATGAAATCACAGCCAATTCCTGTTGTATCTATGAAATTAAAATTTTATTACGCTATAGATAGGACAACTAATCGATGTCTCTGTCAACTTCTTTCCATCAGCCCCAATGCACTATTATTTATCAAATCTTGTGTCAGAATTAAATGAGAAACCTAGTCCTAGTGATATTAGCATACTATTTGGCGGAGTCAATGATCCAAGCGATGAAAGTGTCAAGACATGTACTGAGATGCTGGAAAAAAACTCAAGTAAGTTAAAAAACCTAGTTGTAGTAGAAGCACCCTATAGGTTCGACAATATTTCTCTGAACAAGCTCATAAAGTCGCAGAATGACAGATTAAAGGAATTATGTGATAGATTTAAATGGAAATATGTTCCGGTAAACTTTGCTCTAAGTAGACCTCATTATACATTGCACGGACTGCACCTCAATACAAGAGGAAAGAGACTGGTTAGTCACTTGATATCAGAAAGTGTATCTTACATTAATTTTTTAGTTGTTTAGTGTTAAGGAACGAGTTGGGTTATGTAGGGACTTTAGGCAAATCGAGCAACAAGCCCACAATTGTTGATTTTAATGTGATGGCATCTCAAAATGATTTGATCTCAAACAATTTAGATAGTAGTAACTCACTCAAAAATCTCAACTGCAAATCAAGCAATTTTAAAATTGTGCATCTGAATGTTCAAAAGGGGTTAAGCACAAAAAAGGAACAAATTGAACTCTTTTTAGATGAAGTAAAACCTGACATTTTTTGTGTTTCTGAGCATGGGCAGACCAGTGATTCAATTTTAAATATTTTTCTTGTTAACTACTCTCTGAGGAGTTATTTTAGCAGATCCTTGACCGTGGGGGGAGGAGTTGCCATTTTTGCACGAAATGATCTCCGTTTTGAGATATTAAATGTTTTGCAGTTAGATCAATTTTGTAGGGAATCAGTTTTTGAAATCGCCGAACTTAGGATCCTTATAGACAATACCGTAACAATTATTTCAGTAGTTTATAGGCCTCCATACGATTCAAACTTTAATTGTTTTTTCGAGTGCCTTGAGAATTACATTAACTATGCAGCAAGAGGACCCAAGTCAATATTAATCTCTGGCGATTTTAATTTAGATAAAGACATTCATCCAGTGGAATACTAAACTTTTAAGGACATTTTAAATAGCTTTAGATTAGAAATAAAAATAGATTTTCCCACACGTATCTCTGAACATTCAGAAAGCTGTTTGGATAATTTCTTGACAAACATACCTTTTTCAATTTGTTCATCTTTTCAGCCATGTATTTCTGATCATCATGCAATAATGTTTGAGATGCCAGTCAATTCTGTTTTGAATAACAATGAAGTTTTTGAATTTAGAGACTGTTCTCAGCAAAATCTGTCGGAGTTGAGAACTAGGTTAAGTTGGGAAAAATGGGAAGATGTTTATTTTGCTGAAAATATAGATATTATGTATGACAATTTTGTAAGCACTGTCTCCCACTGTTTAAACATTTCTTGTCCAATAAAAAAAGCAAAAAGGAAAGACAACAAAAAGTTACATTGGGTAACAGACGAGATAAAGCAAATGAAAATTCAAGTTCAAAACTCATACTCGGAGTGGGTGTCTACCAGGTGTGACAGGAAAAAACTTGCTCACAATGCTCTCAAAAAGAGGTACAGGGAAAAAATCCGTGAAGCGAAATCCAGTGCAATTTTTAATGACATTAAAGCTTCCGATAATCCATCAAAAACTTGTTGGAATTTCATCAACGATTTAAGACCACAAAAAAGGCCAACAGTTGAGCCTAACATTACTTTTTTTTTTTTTTTTTTTTTTTTTTTTTTTTTTTTGAGGGAGAGGCGGAAAAATGCATTACGCACACAGGTGGCCAGCCTGTAGTGTGGGGCTCCCCTAAAAACGGGTTTACCCACTAAAAAACC
This sequence comes from Neoaliturus tenellus, assembly GCA_030545055.2. NCBI lineage: Eukaryota > Metazoa > Arthropoda > Insecta > Hemiptera > Cicadellidae > Neoaliturus > Neoaliturus tenellus. The sequence continues at coordinate 262,010,462 of CM061531.1, forward strand.
TCCTCTACTCTTTAGGAATCTAACCTGGAATTGTTTGTCACATTACGTCAGGCTAGGCCTAAATTTGGCTTACGCCCGTGGGGCTCGCTCCTTATCCAGCCACTCGATCAAGGGATCTGGGCCACTTCGCGGTCCAGATCGGTTTTCTTTTCCAGGAGGATGCCCCGGACGAACTGTGACAAACAATCCCAGTTGCCCTCATCCTCCAAAATCTTTTGGCAGACCGAGTCCACCGAAAATACACCAAAGATTTGTGTGGCCTCCAGGCGGGGCCCTTCCCAACGGGGACAGCGGAAGAATGTGTGTTCCGCATCGTCGGGAACACCCGGGCAATAAATGCAGTCCGGTGAACCGGTCTTTCCCATCCGGTTCAGGTACGACCGAAAATAGCCGTGACCTGTCAAAAATTGGGTCAGGTAGTAGTCCACCTCCCCATGCCGCCGTTCCACCCATGGTTGGACCTGCTTGATAAGTCGCGCAGTCCATCGTCCTCGGGTGTCGTGCTCCCAGCTGTGTTGCCACTGCTGGAAGGTTCGGGAGCGCTCTTCTGTTCTTGCCGTGTCCTTGCCGATCTCGCCTTGTCTCTGATAAATCGCTTTCCTCTCCCCTGCCAAGAGCTTGACAGGGATGACTCCGGCGACCACCAGGACGGCAGGCTCGGACACTGTCCGGTAGGCGGAACACACCCGGAGTGCAGCTTGACGCTGAACCCGGGCGAGTCGCAACCTGTAGCACTCCTTATCTAGAGCGCCTGCCCACACCTCTGCCCCGTAAAGAAGCACAGACTGGACCGCGGACATCAACAGACGTCTTCTGCTGGATCGGGGACCCCCGACATTGGCCATCAGCCTACTAAGGTAAGTCACTACCTTAGCGGCCTTGTCCGCCGTACGGAAGATCTGATCCCTCCAGCTTAACTTGGTGTCCACCATAACCCCGAGGTATTTGGCGGCACGAGTTGATGTGACCACCTCCCTTCCCACTCGAAACGGGACGACGGTGTCGATCCTCTTCTTCGTGAGAATCACGATCTCCGTCTTACTGAGAGCAAGTGAGAGACCGTGATCGGACATCCAGTTGTTGACCACCCGCATAACTCGGTTCAACTTCAGTTGAGCCAGCTCAACGTTGCGTGCAGCAATGAGAGCTGCGACGTCATCGGCGTACCCAACCAAAGTGGTTTCCTCAGGCATCTCGGACCTCAGGAGGCTGTCATAGGCAACGTTCCAGAGATCCGGGCCGAGTATTGAACCTTGTGCGGCACCAGAAGTGACTTCCATCGTCCGCGTTCCGTCCCTCGTGTCATAAATCAGGCTTCGAGAGCGTAGATAATCCTCGATGAGCCGCAACAGATATGCAGGAATACGAAAGGTGTTGCGAAGCGCATCCAGCATATCGACCCACCTCGCCGAGTTGAAGGCATTCTTGACATCAAGCGTAACAAGAAGCACTACTCGGCGGGAGAAATGGTTGTGGCTCTCGGCTCTCTCCACAGCTCTCTGAACTTCGGTGACAGCGTCGATCGTTGACCGTCCCTTTCTGAAGCCGTACTGACGGGGGCATAAGTCCCCGGCAGCTTCCACGGCAGAAGTCAGGCGGGAACGGATCAGCTTCTCGAACAGCTTTCCAGCCGTGTCCAACATGCAGAGAGGCCTGTGGGACGACGGCAGCTCGGGATCACCTTTGCCCTTGCTGATCAGTACAAGCCTGGCTGTTTTCCAGGGAGCCGGAAACACCCCTTCTACCAAACAGGCATTGTACATTCTCAACAACAAGTCAGCGTTGATTAAAAATACTTTCTTTAAAGCCTCACTGGGAATCCCGTCCGGGCCAGGAGCCTTGTTGCTCTTCAGGGAGAGAACGGAGGTTTCTAGCTCCTCGAAAGTGAAGAGTGGAACGTCCTCTACCCGTCCGAAGTCAACCGGCGGTCGCTGTGGATGTTCAGGAAACAACGCAGCGACGATCCTCCCCATGGTGGCGCCCTCCATGATGGAAGGTGGAGAGCGGGCGCCGAGTTTCTGTGTTACAAGTTTGTAACCCAGGCCCCAGGGGTCGGAATCAACGTCGTCACGAAGTCTCCTCCAGCTATTCGCCTTGCTCCTGTTGATCGCCTGGCGGAGAGATTTTCTCGCAGCTTTATAGGCCTCAGACTTACGAACTCTGTCTGCGGGGATTCTCGCTCTTGTGGCGGCTCGTCTAGTTCTTAAACATGTTCTTCTGAGTTCCGCAATCTCTTCAGTCCACCAGTAAACGGGTTGTTTGTCGCGTCGGGGTTTCCTTCGCGGCATAGACTGGTCGCAGGCCGAGACGATCAGTTCCATCGTGGATGTTACTAGTGCCTCGGCCCCAGCCTCACCAGGATTCCCCTGCGCTCCCCGAGAGATGACTTCGGTGAACTTGACCACGTCCAGTTTGTTGGTGTTCCACCGGCGTGGCCCTTCCCGAGATGCGGAAACTCGACGATTTGCCTGATCATGCAGGTCAAACACGACGTATTGGTGGTCGCTACCCGTGTAGTCCTCCACAACCCTCCAGCCAGAGATCCTCGGAAGGAGCGACTCAGACGCAAAGGTGACATCGGGGATCGTGCCTCTCTGCCCGGGGCGCCGAAAAGTAGGTGTGTCGCCCTGGTTGAGGACGACAAGACCGGCCCTGGCGATGAAATCCAGGATGTATTTCCCCCGGGAGCTGGTAGAGGGCATTCCCCACTCGACGGCCCTGGCGTTGAAATCGCCACCAACGACGACATGCCCGGTGGGTGCCGAGAACGCACTCCTCTAGGCTATCTATCTTGTCGCGGAAGTCCTGGACGGCCTCGTTGGGTGTGAGGTAGCAACTGAAGATAGTCACGTCCCCACACCGAACCCAGACGAATCCTCGGCCGCGCCCGTGACTCCGCACCAAGACATCTCGTGTATTACGTGCCCAAAATGCAGCAGTACCGAGGCTGTCCGAGATCCAAATGTTTGGGTCTCTGTCCCGATACTGTTCGCTGATAAGGAGCGCGTCAGCACCAAGTTCTCGGGCGAGCTGATCTAGAAGGTTATCAGCTCCCCAGGATCTATGAAGGTTGGCCTGGAGGATGCGAATTACCGGCCGCTGCCTTTTGCCTGTTCAAGTGCGGCTCTGAAGGCACCGCACTGACCAGACCCGGGTAAGTGACCGAGGGCACTGGAGCCTGAATCCTTGCAGAGGAAGCAGGAGGGGCTCGAGGAACATTCCTTGCGTTTGTGGCCCTGGCTTCCACACTGGAAGCAGTTGGCACTCCTGTCGGGCCCTTTACAGTTTCGGGAGGAGTGGCCGAAACCGAGACAGCGGAAGCATCTCGAAACTACCACCCTCCGTTTGAGCCTGCAACTGACCCAACCGACTCTGAGGTGCTGAAGGCTAAGCAGCTTATTGGCGTGCTTTTCGCCCATCTCAGCAACAGCCATCCGGAGTTGACTTCGGTTGGGCTTTGTCAGCCATACCCTCACTCCATCAGCTGGTATCTCCGGGAGTGCCACCTGGATCGCACGGGTCACCTCCTCTTCGGTGGAGAGGGCATCAAGGTCCCGAATCTCGACCGAACACTTCGGTTCTAGGGCCTTGATTGAGCCTTTGTCCCCAAGTGCAGTCTTGAGGGAAGCGGCAAAACCGATCTTGTCACTCGACTTCCCCAGTTCGAGGAGGACATCCCCGTTCTGGGTTCGCCGAATAGACTTGATAACGGTGTCGGTCTCCTCCGGTTTGGCCTGCGATCTAATCTGACCCAGAACATCGGCAAAAGATCGCCCCCCTAAAGGCTTGATCAAGATTGCCTCCGTCCTGGGCTTCTTAGGCCTGGGTTGTTTAGGCTTTCTGGCAGACTTGCCAGAGGCCTCCCCAACCGGTTTCGAGACTTGCGTCCGCTCCACCCTCGACGCACTTTTCGAAGCCGCCTCCGCTTGCTTCTGCCTCCTCCTTTCTTTCTTAGACAGGCGCGTCTTCCAGCCCCCCAAAGGTGTTGAGGTAGAGTTTGCTGCCAAGGCAGGATTAGCCGCCGGAGCAGGAACCTCTGCAGGAGTAGCCGCTGGAATCACGGCAGCGCCCGGGGCGGATTCAGTAGCCTGGACAGGAGATGTCTGCGATGCCGCAGTGACAAAAACCGGTCTCGGCACTGAGTCCACCTCAACAAGCTCAGGGCTTCCAGGCGAAGAACCGCTCTGCCTCTTCTTTCGCTTTCTGGCTTGAGTCTGGGACTCAGCTAGATGAGCTTGAGGCGAAGCAGAGATGACTCGGTTCGTGACATCGCGCTCCTGCTTCACTGCCTTTAGCCTGATTTTCCGGCATTCCTCGATTTCTTCTAGAGCATCTTCGAGTTTCGGGATCCCCTCTTTTATCGCCTTGTTCACGTTCTTTTGAATTAAGAGGGCCTTGGCCATCTCCTTCAAAAGAGCTTTCATCTTCTTCAGAAGTGAGTCTTCCTCCTCGTGGGCGTCGTCCTGCTGCTGCCGAAGCATTTGCAGCTCGAATGCCGCACGAAGAGGGCTCTTCCTGGGAGGAATCCCTTGGATATTGGCTAATGGTGTTGCCGGCTCGGCCACCTCCATCGCCATACCGATCTCCTCCTTCTTCTGTCCGGTTTTGGACGACGATCCGTCACCACCAAGAGCCTTGAATGGCACCGGCGGGGGGGTGGTTTTAATACCCTTCGTCGGCGTTCCAGTGTTCAAGGTCGGAGACCTCTGCAGTCTTGAGCTGCGCTTAAAGGCGGCCTGCTCTATTTCATCATCGTTCGTGTTTTGCATTTTTAAATCCATACTTTTGTTTCACCAGCGCATCGTGCGGCAAGAGGCGGCCCTTCATCGGCCGAGAGCGGGTACACCCTCGGAGGTCTACCCCCCGTAGGAGATAAGACACCCCTACCCCGGTACTCCGGGGCCCGAACCTCCGTTTGCCCAGCACCGATACACAAAATGTGCCGGACGTGCTGGGGGTCGCACCGTGGCAATGCAGAGTCCGATCCCTGCATCCATGCCGCACTCCCTGACTAAGGTCCGAAGCGGCTGGCTTCTGACGACACACTGGAGGAGACCATCGGCAGTGCGAGGCACACATCAGTCCCTGCAACACAACAGGGACACTCCCAGGACCCCCCAGCATGCGCCGGTCGAAAGAAGGTGGAAAGACACCCTTGATTCGGGGTCGAAAACAAGAAGGTGAGCAAGGTTAGCTCAGGAAAGAATAAAGACGGTGAGCTAAGACCTGAAAGATGAGAAGAAAGGCCCTAGCTCGGGAAGAACTGTGAGGAGGGTCTCACAGCTTGGCTCAGGTACCCCGGGGTCGCCAAAAAACACCCGTACAGTGGAAAGCCCACTGCCCCTGAGGGAAGCCTAACATTACTTTAGAAGTAAATGGGGGTTTAGTTAAAGACCCAGAGACAGTTAGTAACATTTTTAATGATTTTTACTTTCTCCCCCCTATACCATAGTATATGGAGAAAGTATTGTTTTCGTCAAAATTTTCGAATTTGAGTTGTTGGTGGATTTATCCATTTTGGTTCCCCCTGAGTCCAAAAAAGTGGTTTTCGGAGTGATGTCTGTGTGTGTGTGTGTGTGTGTGTGTGTGTGTGTGTCAGGATGTAAACAGAGCTAGAGAATGCCCCAATGGTCCGATTTTGGTGAAATTTGGTATGTAGGTCCAAATCCACGATAATTCCAGGCGTTTTTTTCATTTTTTTGAATTTTTGATTTTTAAGGGTAGTTTACCCCCAAAAACCCTCAAAAATCGTCAAAAATCAAAATTTCTCAAAAACGGCTCTAACGATTTTGATTAAAATTTTGTGGTTTATTAAGCTTAAAATGGTGAATAAAATGACACCACCCGCATCTCCGAGAAAATGCACGTTCAAAAGTTATGAAGTAAAAAGTGTTTCAAAAATCAATTTTTTGAATTTTCAAAATAGCTGTTGCCTTGAAATAAATTTTACTTATCACCATTAAATCAAGCTCAAAAAACTAAATAATCCAGTATTTTGAACTATTGCTCTACGTCAAGTGGTTGCGGAGAAAATTCAATTTTTCGTTTAGCGGTAAACGCAGTACGTTGTTAAAAGTCACAGACGCGCGTGGGGTCAAACGAGCGCTGCTCAGCTGGTAGCTATCCGATTGAGTCATCAAGACATTAATGTTTGGAGCTTTTAACACCTTTTCTATATAGTTGGGAGAAAGTATGTGTCAGTTAACTGATACCGTTTATTTTCTTAACTTCAACCCAGACTTTAACTATCACGCTTCTGTTCATGTAACATCAGATGAATTTAGGCCTCAGTCTCAATTAAACTCTTTCAAACCTCTGACAATAGTTGACATTAGGCAAATATTAAAATCAATGAAAAATAAAAAGTCATCAGGTCATGATGGGATTTCCAGTAAAATAATCAAGTTTTGTTCAAAGCAACTAGAAGAACCCCTGTTGCATTTGGTGAACACCTCTCTCCGGGAAGGTATTTTTCCATACAGTGGGAAACTTGCGATAGTTAAGCCTCTTCACAAAAAAGACAGCAAACTTCTTCCCAAGAACTATCGTCCAATCTCACTCCTTCCAACCGTCTCAAAAATTCTCGAAAAAGCAGTGTGTCAAGATTTAGTTCAATATTTGCAGGACAATAATCTACTGTTTTCTAAGCAGTTTGGTTACCAAAAGGGAAAATCCACAAAGCTAGCTCTCATAGACTTTGCAAATAAATGCATCGACGCCTTGGAGGGTGGTGATTCAGCTATCGGCTGCTTCATCGACCTCTCTAAGGCGTTCGATTGCGTCAATCACAAGATTTTGATCAGAAAGCTTGAACAATTAGGAGTCGGGCAGGTGGCTCTGGGCTGGCTGACGTCTTACCTGACAAACAGGAAGCAATCAACCACAATCAACTTCACTTCAGTCTCTGGTTTGAAAAAACAATTTTTCTCAAAAACTTCACCCAATTCAATGGGAGTTCCGCAGGGTTCAATTTTAGGGCCAATCCTTTTTTTAATATACATCAATGACATATCCCAATCCTGTAATCACCCTAACAAATCGCTGACCATTTTTGCAGACGACACATCACTTTTTACACAGAACAAAAACATTCACGAACTTGAAAGGGAGACGTTTTGTCAGCTCGGAGCCATCTCTCAGTACTTTTCAGATATCAACTTAAAAATAAATCCAACTAAAACCAATTACATGTTTATCACTACCATGCAAAAGAGAAATCGTCTGATGAGGGCTGGCTCTTCAACTCCATTAGTTTTTCAAGATGAAAACCTTCTTGAACAATCTCCTTTTGTAGACTATCTGGGAGTGAGGTTGGACGATAGTTTTAGGTGGACGGAGCACATCGATAAACTTGCTTCAACCTTAACTTCAAATATTTTTGTATTAAGGAGTCTATCTACTTTTAATAATATTGCTCTTTGTAAGTTAGTGTATTTTAGCTTGATTGAAAGTCATATAAGGTATTCAATAGTGCTTTGGGGTCTGTCAAGCAAATCAAACCTCAGAAGAATTTTCATTATTCAAAAAAAAGCAATCAGGATCATCTCTAGGCTTAGACCTGGAGATTCCTGCAGGGAAAAATTTAAAGAATTGCAGATATTAACTGTACCGTCTCTTTTTATCTTCGAAACAATCTCATATGTAATGGACAATAATCTGATACAGGCTCATACTCACCCTCACTTCACCAGAAACAGAAATGTAAATCCATCAATACAACACAACTTGAAACTTTTTGAAACAAAACCTGGCTATGTAGGAGTTAAATTTTTCACACAACTGCCTCAGGAAATAAAAGACATTAAGCAAATCAACAAATTCAAAAAAGCTTTGAAACAATATCTTCTGGATGAGTGTTTTTACAATCTTCCTGGTTTTCCCTAAAACCTTCCTAAACAAATGATCCTCATCACCCAACTCGACCTTACCCAACATGACACCATGATTGAATCATGAAGATAGGCCTACGTAGTAATAGATGACGGGTCTCATGCCGAAATGGTCTACGGGACAGACAAAAAAAAAAAAAAAAAAAAAATCCATAGAATAGAGCACAGTTGAGTATTTGGTATTACCATTTACTAAATACATTGACTATATGAACTCCTCTCTGGCAGAGCTCCTAGCTCTACAGCCGCGTGGTGGCATTCGATAACATCGAGAGGAGGCCTAGGTAGAAAAGAACCTTGACACTATGTATATCATGGTAAAAAAAAGTATGAAGTGGTATTACTGAGTAGAAAGCTCTAACTTAAAATCTATCGACGCGTGTAAAATGTTTTCCCTGTATTAATAATGAATACCGGTTCTGAATAATTTACTTTATTAAGAAAATGAGCTCTCAGTGCTCAGACATGCTCATTGACAGTGGTCATATAACTACAAAACATTTTTCAACCATTTCTAAGTGAAAATTTGAAACCTGAGCACCTTTGTTGCTTGAAGAAAAGAAGGATGCTATTTAAAATAAACAAAACTAATATGTTAAGGGATTTTTATTATTTGTATCCTGTAAAAGAATTAAGTTTTGTCATTTTCAAAATTGTTATAAACTAAATGATTAAACAATTTTCCTGGATCTCGTTCTAGTTTGTCGTTTCTTGTCACTTCTCTAAGCGGAATAATGGTGTGGCTGAATCATGTTTAGATCACTTTTATCATTGTGTTTGAGATTCAAATAAAACATTGTATGTAGAGCTACAAGATTTATATTATTTTAATAGGTATTGGATTTGAGATTTTCTCATGAAATTTTGATGTATTATTATTATTATTATGCTTACTATATAAAGTAAATCTAATGTAGTTTTCCCAATATGTCGCTATTATACTATTGGCTAAATACACTAAGTAGTGTACGAGGTGGCCCGTGCGCAAATTGCGCATTTTATGATTCTGTATGAGAGAAACTAACCTAGAGTAAATGTACGTTGGTTATGAAGTGACGGAGATCTATTTTTGTTTACAATCTGACTTAAAAATTCGTCTGAAAGTAATCAGCTGTTAAGTTACAGTTCTTATTTATAAAGATCGTACAATGAAAGTTGGTCAACATTTTAAAGCGCCCTCTAGAAATAAATCAAAGGCGAGGGGGGCGAAGCCCGAAACGATATGACTTTTTTAATTATGATTCGTCACTGCGCTATATCCTAAGCTTTAAAATGACATCTCAATCTTAAAAATCGGTTCAGTAGGTCGCGAGAAAAAGGGACGTAACAGACGAAACCCTTATAGAAATAAGAAGATAGATACCTATATTTTGTTTTATGGTCAGTGCTATTACATACAAGACTTGCTGAGAAGAAAACATATGTTTGTTAATTTCACTTAAAAGTAATGTTATTGTTGTTGTCAGATAGAAAGTAAACCATGATGATCAGTTGATTAATTAGGTTAAAACAAAAAAAAAAAAAAAAACATAAATGCAGAGAAAATACAGCAAAAAATGATTAAATTTAAACAACAACGTGATTGGTAACAAATTTGTGATAAAGGACATGCATTATGTATAACAAGAACTATTTTGTTTGTGATCGTGGAATTCCTAAATTTCTTCTAATCGTAAAACACTTTCAACTTATTATAAAGGAACCCTGAGGTTAAACAGTACCTAAAGAGGCGACGTTCGACCAGCAACCACGGGGGCTTACGACCGAGTGAGTAAAAATATACTAATTTGAATTATATGTTCCATACTTAAGAATTCATACTGCATTAAATGCAGTATGATTCTTTAACATACTATCAATATGTATAACAATACTATCAATTGTTATACTATACTTCTAATACCATGACAGTAGACATAGATCTTCTTACAGTTCTTAGAATCCTCTATGCCTTCGCCTTCCCATTAAGTTACGCAAAACCTCATATAGTCAAATATTATCTTTTCATAGTTCAGAAGAGACCCATCCTAATCCGCAAGAATTTAGAATCCTTTAAAATCTACAAAACTATAAAAATCTGAATTCTTTAATAAATTTTAAGGAGGTTTTTTGAAAGGAATTTAAAATGTTCATTGAACTAAATTTTTATAAAAGCTGCTTATAAGAATTATAATAAAGCCATCTAAAACTCTTACCTCAGCTACACATTGTCGAAGAACTGACTTTTGGTCCATATAGCTGTTATTCTTTGGACGTAACTTATCAACATGAAATCTGTTTAAACCATAGTCAAACTAATCGCTCCTTAAATATTTTATAGTATAAAACATTTGTAATCAAATTGTTATAAGAATTGACACTGTATAGATGAGTTGTTATCCAGTATCGATGCCTGGTGTGTGGAGAAATTCTGCGGAGCAGTCGGCCGGATGCGCTGATCCTCCATCTTCGTCGGAGGCACCCGTTCATCAACGTGGGCAGACCCCCCGCGCCATCTCCCAGAGCAGTAGGTATTGATTCGCTGAAAATCATAGGTGTTGTTATATACGAGCATACATTAGATATATACCTCAGTTTACACAGCGAAATATCACTTCAGCATCGCCCATAAGAAGGTGACATGATTACCGTAGTATGACAGAAACATAGGGTAAAGAAGGTCTAGTGATGCAAGGGAGGTTTTGAAGAAGGAGTTTTAGGTATTCAAGTTTTGCCAAGTACTTGCATTAACCAGTGAATCTGAGCTTCTTTTAGCAAACTGGTTGATGTCTTAACGACTTACCGCAGCAATCTTAATAACATCGGTTTTTCAAAATCGATTTCAAGTTTAAAATCCAACATTAAGTGGAACTTCAGATCAGTGAAACTGAATCCGTTCACTGAAAAAGTATTTTAAAATTATAAACAGGATTTGATTTTTGAGAACTTACATATCAAAGATTTCTAATTTAGTTTTTCTCTACATACATTTGACCAAATCAGTGGATGCAATGAAAGTTACTTGTCGGTTACATTCACCTGCAAAGTGATTTAGTACAGTTAGGTTAAGGGTTAGTATAGATATACCAAATTCGGTACTGTTATCTTCGTTCTAGCTTGTTTGATAATAATGGAATTGATGTACGGGGGTGCAAATGTCATTCAAAGTCAATCGCTCATTATCAGTCTTGTTCTGAGGCTATTAGACGTACGGTGTGCGCAATCACTCAATTTATGCTGATGAAGTTTTGATTTTAAAATGAGTGAGTAGAGATATTGGAACCATTATTAACCCAACTGGATCGAACCGCACTGGTGGCACACTCTAAACTCTTCTTGTTTTGACTTTGTCACTTTCTGGGACTCTGTTGTTGAACTCTGTTGCTGGATCAAGATGAATACCTGGCATTTGTGGACAAAATTTATCGAAGGTCAGTCAGTAGTTTATGGTAATGTTTGAAACGTCATTACTTTTCAATATGAAAACTTAAAATAATTGGGGGTGCCTAAAACCGACAAGTACCTAAAGAAGGGTAATTCCAAAGTTGAAGTTCATCAGGTTTGCTGGTAATATAACACTTTACCTCATTCTAGAGCTACAAAATTTTGTAGAACATTATAATAATTCAACTGTAAATAATAACCAAACATAATGCAGTCAGCCTGAAGTAAACCGATTAGCCGAATTACATTAAGTTCTTCATCAGCTATTAAACAGTTATTTTTGCTAAAATGTTACAGTATGAGCTTCTTAAAGCATAGCCTTTAGTTTGTTCAACCAAGTGTTGTATTTTTCAGGTCAGACGTCCCTGCCCGCCTCCCTGTCCCCTTCCTCGGGTTCCCCGGAAATGTCCGTGCCCCCCGATCATCCCTTCCCCTCCCAACCCGCCACCGTGTGCCCCATGCCCACCCCGTCCCGCCCCTTGTGCCCCTTGCTACCCTTGCCCTCCGGTTCCCTGCCAACCCTGCCCCCCACAGCCGGCCCCCCCTCCGGCCCCCAACCCACCGCCCCCTTGTCCGCCCCCCTGCGCCGTCAACTGCTGCCCCCCCTCGCAAGGGGACTACTGCAAGGCGATGGAGAAGCAGAGGAGGAAGGAGTACAGGACAAAGTACAAGTGCACAGGTGAGTTTGTGAATCGTCCTGGGTTGACCTGAAACAAGTGATGTGAGTTCGAAGTTGTTAGATGCAATGTATATTAAATATTCCTCTGATAGGCACTTTCATACTTGATGACAACGACACGACACCGACACTTTTGCGGGGTCGACAAGTATGAAAACGGTTCATAAGATAACAATGATTTTGGTGCTCAACGATATCGCCATATTAAATCAAATCAAATCAAATCAAAAATTCCTTTATTACCATGAACTTGTACAAACAAGTATTGGATGCGTCATACAATTGAAATTGGAATAGCATAATACAATTAAATAAATGAATTAAGGTAAACTAAAAATAAAATAAACTAACACAAGTTATCTTACTTAGTTAAATACATAAATTGAAAACTTAACAGACTGACTTGAGAACTTGTCTAAGATGGTGCAAATTTATCACAAAACTCCTGCAGAGAGTAAAAAGCATTCGTAGTGATTATTGTATTGATTGATGATTGATGATTGTAGTGATGATTGATTATTGTATCGTTGTCATGTCGTCAAGTGTGAAAGTGCCCAATTTCGTAGCTTTTCACCAAACTAGTCACATACCTGATGTGAGTTTTTTTTTAATGTTTAATCCTTCATTTCGATTACCACCAATATTTTTAACTAGAGTTTACGCAAGTATCAATGTTTCACACCTCCAAACCATATGTCTTTTAGAGATAACCAAATCAAGTATGTATACTCTTTTTTTTTTTTTTAAAGAGGTTGGCGGACCTCTTTTTGCCTTACTTTGCCCCGTCCACATAGACTATTGATCTGTGCGTGGATCGTATTAGACAAAGTAAGGGGGTGAGCCGCTACAGTACAAGGTGAAAGGTACTGATAAAAGTTCACTGGCAGAACGCGGATTCAAACCCACGACATCGCTGCCATGGTCCCGAAGTCCGGCACGCTAACCACTACGCCACCGACTTACCCAAGCACTCTAGCACGAGTGAATTAGCGAAAAAATTAGGAAAGAATTAGCATGCAATACGATATTGCCTAGTCTTTTCAACTTTCTCCTAGCTGGGTCAACTACGCCAAAAAAACTCATCACAAAAACTTAGCGGGAATTAAGAGTATTAAAACTGATTCGTCACCAGTAAATAACACACCCCGAACTACAATATACCAATAGTATACTATAGTATCTTTTCGTTTTCAAATACCAGCTATTTCATGAGAAGCCCCTTTAGATTACAGAGTTATAAATTGTCGAACTTTCTCTAAAAGAAACAAACCTAAGTAACAAAAACTTCTTACGCCTAAACTTACTTCAAAGTATTTTATCCTCATCCTGATATTAAATTGTTCCCGGTGTTGGACAGTGGAGTCGTGGAAGCCAGGCTGCACCAAGGTGGTCTGCCCCTGCTGCGGGTGCGAAGCACAACCGGTGATCCGCCGACAACGCAACCAGCTGGCCAGCAGCTCCCTGGGCGCCTGCCTGATGCTTGGGTGGGTATCACTATTTCATTATCACTATCACCCTTGACTATGTACACTAAGGTGAATAGACCTCTGATCCAATGCATTTAGTTTGAGGCAACAATTTGGAAGTTTAATGTACGCGGCGCCAGAGTCGCTGCCATCGATGTTGTTATTATTCAGTTGGGTTTACAGTGCTACAAAAACACTTTACCAAAACATAAACATAACTCTCAGTTATAAAATGTTTCATCCTTGGTTGAGAAGAGTGGTAATACTGATTTATCTATCATATGTCACTTGTACTTCATGTATGCCGCAGAAGATTGCACCACCAGCATTAGGTTTCAAACACTCCTATGCTATGAGAAGTCTATTCACATTAGTGTATATAGTCAAAGCTATCACTATGTATCTACTACTATGTCACCATCACCTTAACACTATGACTAGCTATCACTATTTTGATATCACAATATCAAAATCACTATGTAGCCACTACTATATCACTTTAACCCTATAAATATTTTGCTATCACTATATCAATATGAACAGGTTATACAGGGTGATTGATATGATTTTGCCTGCTGTTTTATTCAAAACTATAAGAGGAATTGAAAAAAGTTAAGAGGGGGTTAAAGGAATAAAGCCTGCGCAGTTAATTAAGTGGCCATTGCAGTAACTACCGGAATACTTTTCACATTGTTGCCCGTCCATTCTTTGGTAAAGTGGGTAAACAATTCATTGTGCAGTGATTCACCTGCCCCCATTTTTTTTATGTTTTATATAAAGTCCAATAAAAGTAAGTGAGATTAAAAAAAGAAGATACAGACTTGGGCTATTTGATTTGCTTTTGTATATTTTGCATCTATATTAAGCTATGATGGTCTAAAGTTATCAAATTTCAAACATTATAGCTTAGCTTGGATTCAAAATAAAATAAAAAATACAAAAGCGAATCAAATAGCTCAAGTCTTTATCCTTTATTTAAAACCTCTCTAACTTTTATCGGACTTTAAATAAAGGCATAAAATGGTAATAGACAAAGCACTGCATGACGTTCTGAGAGAAGCCCTTCAGCCCTTCCACCCCCTCTTAAAAGTAAATACCACGGTCTTTTTATTCTGTTTTGTTAAATTATTTTGATTTTCAGATTTTAATTCTATCCACACCATTTTTCCAACATCCAAATTTTAGTTACGACCCCCCCCCCCCCCATTATCATTTATTGATTGTATACATAATTTTAAGCTCTTTTTATTCATTGGCATTTTTCTCTAAACCTAATTATTAGAAAGCTAGAGGCAATTGAAGTTAATTTTTAGTTCCTCTCAGAATAACATGGCAGCAAACTTTAACTGCCTGTATATCCGAAACTATTCAGAAAAGAAAAAAATACTCAAGAATACAAATGTCTTAAAATGATGGTTTACGATTATATCACTCCAAAAAATTGATAAATATATCAAATTAACTTATTTCTAATATCTCGGACAAATGATAAAGTTCGTAAAAACTTTAAGTTACCATACAAAAAGGTTCTAAAAACATCATTTTAAAACTTTTTTATTACTGAGCATTTTTTTATTTTACTAAATGATTTAGGCGATAAAGGCAGTGGCAGATAAAATGAAAATTTGAAAATCAAAACAATAAATTAAATAAAAAAGTCCATAGTAGTTGCTATTTAACTTTTTTCAAGTCCTCTTAAACCTATTTTTTATTTTTAGCGAATTTCCCTATAGGGAATACGCTATTACGGTAGTAGTCACGGTAAGACCTAAGCTCGGGACCATGATACTTTTTCGTTTTGAGGTCCCTAAAAGCCAAAAACACCGTTCGTTCAAATTGATATATTTATGTATATATATATATATATATATATATATATATATATATATATATATACTGTATATATCTGTATGTGTCCATGAACACGATAACTTTTGAACGGAACCTCCGATTTTGATGAAATTTGGTAGAGGGGTGTAAGCCAGCATCTACTAGATTGAGTTTGCGAACCAGAATGATCGGACCATGGGAACGAGGTTTTATGGGGTTTCAAAAGGAGTTTTTGACTTTTTTTACTTTTATTTATAAAATTCAACAATTTTAACTTAAACCATTTAAAAGAGCTTAAAAAAACAAACAATCTAGTATTTTTAATTTTTTACCTAGCTTAAACGGTTATGGAGAAAATTCAAAAACTATGTTTTCCATGTTATTCTTATGGGAAATCAAGAAAACCTTCTATCTTGCTTATTTATTGACATATCTTGATAAAATTTGGTAAGTACATTCATTCGGAAGCGTTTAACTTATATTTGCTTAGAAAACCCATTTGGCAGCAAACCTACGTACTCACTCCTATGGGGTTTACGGGGAAAATAAAAAGAACACCATAACCTGATAAAATTTGGTATGTACATTCACTAGGTAGGGTTTAACTTATATTTACCAACAAAACCCATATGGCGGCAAACCTACATACTCTCATCCCCTTGGATTTTATGGGTGAATAGAAAATATACCAAAATTCCATTGGAAATTCGCTGAGTACGCAGGTCTGCTGCGACGGGTTTATTTTTATTTAACACCTGCTACACTTATATCAAACACCCTGTATAAACATGTCACTGTCTACATCAAGGTGTTTTAACCTGCGATTTTACTTAAATGATATCCTATTCCTATTTATATGAGTAAGGTATATTTATATATATGTATGTATGTTTGTACACGGATCTCAAAACCGGGTCGAACAATTTTCTTCAAAGTTTTCAAATAACTTAGTTTTGGGATAAAAATAATATATTTACAGTAGGACCTCGATAGTTTGACTTTCGATAGTTCGACACTCCTTATAGTTTGACAAGGTCCATGACAACTTAACATGTCTCTATGCCTGGAAAAATCTTATTTCTTTATGATTTATATTTGAAATTAAAAAAAAATTAACATTGGTCTTATGGAGTTAAAAATCAAAACAAATAAATAATGAAAAACAGCTGACTTGCTATCAAAGTGCAGATCACGTGTTCCAGTATAATCATCTGGTTTTCCATGGCAGCCAGATACTAAATTATTATTAAATGGTATTACTGTATAGTAAAAATAATTTATCATTTTTAAAATCTTACTTCAAACTGCTGACTATGAATGTTTACACAAATAAAAGTAAATATCATAAATGAATCGATTTACCATAAATGCAATCCAAAAAGTTTAACCTGGTAATTGTTGTCCCCTTTTATTACAGGGGAATCTTCAGCACCGTCTTGAGGTTAAAACATTTGCGAATTAATGTTTTAATCTCAAGACTGTGCTGAAGATGCTCCTGTAATAAAGAGGCAAAACAATTGTCCATGAGGATAATCTTTTTGGATTGCATTGACAGTGAATCGATTCATTCATGATAATATCTGCAACTGTAATTCCAGGGCACCAAAACATTATCATAAATAAATAAAATTATAAAACAACTAATGAATTTGTAGAAATACATTATTTGAATTTAAAAAAGTATTTGTAAGAATTATGAAAACAGCTGTTAACTAAATAATTAGAATCCATGTATTGCAGGTTCAACAAGTGTTTCAACAAATGTACGCCAGAGTACAGCAGCCGAATTTATTGAAACAGTCTGAAAGGCGAGTGAGCAAAACGAATGAGCTGGTCTAGAAGGGAAGTGAGCGGAGCGAACGAGCTCGTCTTGAACAAGAAATAAGCCTTTTTATTGCACTGTCTGTAACTGATATTACTCAAAAGAATATTACAGTTTGAGTTTACCGAGCAAATGCCCGGTCTCCAGGTACTTGAATCTATTAGCCTATAACATATTGGCCAGACCTGACCAAATTGGCTGTAATGCATTGTCTGGAGGTTTCTGTTCGCTATTGAGGGTGATTAATTATGTTATCCATAGTTAATCGTATAGTATGTACAATTAACTAACCACAATACCACATCTTGCTAAGCCATATCTGCACTAAATTGCTGTTAATTACTTTGTGGGGTGTTTGACAACCCGGACTAAAAAGTTATATTATCTTCGAATTTATTACAGTAAAGGGTGATTATAAATATGCTAGCCAACTCTATGGGATATTTAAATGGCATTCAATGAAACAATTACTCATAGAAATTTAAAATAAGGCCGGTTCCTACGTGGGCGACAGATGCGACGCGACGAGAGCGACGGGAGCGACACCAGCGACAAGCTTGCATCGCCATAACGTTATACATTGTACATTGTTGTCGCTCCTGTCGCCCACTAAGAACGCTCCAATGCTTATACATTTGTTTGAAATTTTGTCGCTCCCGTCGCGTCGCATCTGTCACCTACGTAGGAACCGGCCTAAGTATAGAAACCCTAATGGTTATAGAAAATGTGTTTTAACAAGAGACATGAATGAATTCTAAAAAGGACATTTAAAGATGTTTTTTCAACACAAGTTCTGAATGTTCTACTTGTCCTACGCCATAGATGGAACGGCAGGCATTAATTTTATAGTCAAGTTGTGACCAAGCGGATTGGGGGAAGTTGCGGTCAAGGGGATTGACTTAAAAACTCTCATTTTCCCTTCTTATGCACTGACGTTATTTATTTGAGTATATACTGAATGCAACTTATCTCTGTTAATTTAAAAATTAATAATGTTTTAACACTCATCAACATTCGGTCCGTTTGAATGGACAGAGCGCATGACAATTGATAGAGTGTTTAAAGCAATACCGTACCCTAGAACATGCGTGGTTAGAACTTTACATAGAATTGATGTCTGCCATTTGCCCCTTGGGAACATATATGACAAGGTTCCCAATACCCGTATCCATAGACTGTTGTAAAAATGTTTGAACGGAATAAAAATTTTCAAACTGTCTCAGACTTTTCCTAAATATTCACCTTCACCTCCCATTATTCTCCTCGGTAGAAGCATTTTACAGATGATATATCTCAATAATTTGTAATCTGATGGGACAGATGCTGGCCGCTGTCGTTCCTCCCGTTCATGCTCTGTGAGAGCACGGTGGTCAACTTGTACTGCGCTCAGTGCAACAACTTCTTGGGCGCCTACAACCAGAAGGAAGGCTGCATCATCGACGTGGAAGCCCAACTCTGCAACCCGGGGGTCGTCCCCAACTTCCCCGCGATTCCACACTGATACTGACACCATTCACTGTGGAAACACTATTAAATTCAATGTGTTTGTTGTATATTTATTACTTTCGATAATATAACCAATGTAAAAATGGTAATTTTTATTTAATATTGCAACAAATCCTTTTATTCTTTTAGTGATTAGACACTGATTGAGTTGGGTTAAACTGAACAATATAGTGATAAAAAGTCCACAGGATATCATCGGTCGGCCAGATTATCACCGGTGGACTGTTATATAGAACTGTTTATAAATCGATCGACATTGTAACATATCTTATTGAGCGAAGCTCCTATACTACACTCTGGCTTTTTATTTACACGTACTCCTCCTGAATGGATGGAGTGATCCTCACGAAATTTTGCAAGGTCAGAGTAACTTGTAATCTATGGGAAGGTATAAATCTGAAATGGTCCAAATCGGACATAAGGGTTCTGCCCTACGGCCCTTTAAAGTTACCATTTTATTTTAATAGGAGAAATATTTTATTTGGTTTATTTACAGTGTGTTGATTATACATCTGTTATAAGGATCTAATTTAACTGCAGACTGTACTATCAGCTGTTTGTGAATACAGTAGTTGTATGTGAAATTGTTGTTTTGTTTATTTTAGTGGTTTGTTGTACGCGAATGAAATGCCACGTTTACACGAGGTGCAAATCTTGGACGACACACCATTTAATCTATACTTATTTAATACGCTAAGGGCCGGTTTCTCCAAGCTCGTTTAACTTAATTTTAGTTTAACTCAATGTTAATCATATGGACAATTTTGGTTTAGGTTTAAACTTGCTTCGAGTAACCGGCCCTAAGGGTTTTTTTGTCTTGAGAACTCCTACTACAATTTTCAACCGATTTTCAAGTGTTTGGTGTCATTGGATAGGGCTTGGTCTGTAGTTGTTTCCGCCAAAAATTGATGAGAATCGGACTGAAAATAAAGGCGCTATCCACCATTGAAATCTCAAAGTTTCCCATTTAAATAACATTGGGATTGAATAAAACATTTTAAACATATGTTAATAATCAGCTGTAAGTACGTGTAGTTTTGGTGATTAAAGATATTCACAATATTGGATTGGTCGAATGTCATTGATTTAGAGCTAAAAGTAACTATTGTATTGTATTAAAATAAATTGCTCGATTTCGAGCAACACGTACACTAGTATCTTATAAACATATAATACCCCGTCACAACAAATCTGTATACTCTAACATTATTAGAGTATTACAGACTTGTAGCGAGTAAGCGCAGCGAACAATCTGTGTGCAGCAAATGAGCTGACCCAAAAGGTGAGTGAGCACAGCGAACAAACTAAATTGACGGCGAGTTCGAGTAGCAAACGAGCTGACCCAAAAATCGAGTTCGCATAGCAAACGAGCTCACTTGAATTAGGCCTACCTATAAATAATTTGCTATTATTGATTTAAAAAATAGTCGCTCCGTTCAATATTGCAAGCAGACAACTGCATTGTATACCTAGTATAGATTTAGCGTTTTGTGTGTAATTACGGTTTAAGTAGTGTTAGAAGGTGTATTTTATTTTATCCTTCTTTTCTTTTCTAACCAACACATACAATCCAGTAATCATAAAGCCATTAAAAAAAAAAAAAAAAAAAAAAAAAAAAAAAAAAAAAAAAAAAAAAACTAAATGCATTTTTAAGAAATTTTGGGAACTGATTCTACACATGAAAATAAACAAAATTATTTCTATAAGGGTTTCGTCTGTTACGTCAATTTTTCTCTTGACCTACTGAACCGATTTTTAAGATTGAGGTGTCATTTTAAAGCTTAGGTTATACCGCAGTGACGAATCGTAATTAAAAAGGTCATATTATTTCGGGCTTCGCGCCCCTCGCCTTTGATCTATTTCTAGAGGGCGCTTTAAAATGTTGACCAACTTTTATATATTGCAAGTTCTTTACTGTGAATTGTAATTTAACAGATGATTACTTTCAGATAAATTTTAAAAGCCAGATAGATAAACAAAAATAGATATCTGTCACTTCATAATCAACATTCAAGTACTGTAGGCAACTGTAGGTAAGTTTCACTCATACAGAATCATAAAATGCGCACGGGCCACCTTGTGAACAAAAAAAGTCGTATAACCATATATCATGAAATCCTTTGTTTAGCCACTAGCTGCCATTTTGTTTTTTACACTTAATAACTTTTATTTCCGTAACAGATGGATGAATTTACTTCATATTTTGTATGGACCCTTATCACAACAATGTTAATTTTGAGAAATAAAATTATTATTTTCCAAAAAATGTGTATTTTTAAAATGGCGGCCATTTTAAAATTATAAACTCAAATTTCTCAAAAACAGATTATTATTTCATCAAAATTTTATAAAAGACAAAAAAGTTGACGAATCAAATTATCTAAACAGTAATATGCTACCAACTTTGTAAGCATCTGACATTAAACAATAAAGTTATCGTAATTTTTCTGGGGAAAAATATACATTTTGCATTATATGATTAATGCAAATTTAGGCTATTATAATAGAAAATCACTATATTTTCATTATTTGTTGTCAGATCTTTACATACTTGGTAACATTGTTTACATAATTTAATTTGTAAACTTTTTGTCACTTATAAAATGTTGATGAAATTTTGCGTTTTTAAGAAATTTGAGTTTAACATTTTAAAATGGCCGCCATTTTTAAATTACACATCAGAAAATATTTTTTTTTAACAAATAAAGGTTCATGCCAAATATGAAGTCCTTAATGGAAATACAAATTATTAAATGTAAAAAAAACAAAATGGCGGCTAGCGGCTAAACAAAGGATTTTTGGACATATGTTTACATGAACTTTTTGTTTACTTTCATATGTATGATCAGTTCCCAAAATTTCTGCACCTCGTAGTGAATCACCCTGTGTAAAAAATAGACCTTGAGGAAACCATAGATAAAACTGAGACAAACAGAATCAGACAAAAAAATTGTTATTTGATGGTAAAGCAGCCTTAAAATTTGAAACAGATACCAGAAACACACACAAAAGAGCGCAATTGAAATCAAACAGCTCACCATAGCCACTGTTTTTAGGTAGCTTTTAATGTGATCTATTTCATATGAACTGTGTACTGCAAAATTGTATGTATGTCATAAGCATGTTCTGATAATGTATAAATGGTGTATCCGTCTAATTTGAAATAAATAAATAAAATAAATAAATAAATATTTCAGCATTTAAGGTCTCCTCATCACTTCAAATCTTTCTTGCTGTTTTCACTAACCCTATAGCTACACCCTGTTTCACGTGTTCCGGGTGGTTTGACATGTTATTGAGATACACATTCCTGAGGCCGTAGGTTTTTTATACACGCTCTTCTCCATATGTTTGTGGTCTTCTCAACCATCACGTCCAAAAAGGGCAATTTATTGTCACATTCAAACTCAATTACATGTCAAACCATTGGAACCGTTCACGTTCATCCACCTCAAAAGAGTTTTGTTTGCGTTTTGCAAATCACGTGGCTAATTCCAGACATTTTATTTGTGGGATTTGTCACGTGATAGGCAAAAACGTAAACAAACCGCTTTGCGGTGGATGCTTGTGAACGCTCTCAGTGACATAGGTAGTTGGTAGTAGAGCTGATAGCAACTGTCAAAATAGATATTATGATGGGAACTTGGTGCTTTTCGCTTGAAATCAGCTGTAATTCTAACATACCGTTCTGTTAAATAAGTCTCGCCACACAAGTGACGAATGGCAAAAGCAGCTGGGAAGGGAGAGGAGGTACTTTCCCAAAAACATCAATGTGATGTTATAACCCCCGCCATGTAACTTGACGAATGAATTTTCACTACTATTCATTTAAAATGATTGGATAATCAGCTGTTCTATGAAAATTGCATGCAACGTAAGCTCGATGTTTTTGGAAAAGTACCCCCTCTCCTCCCCTCGCCCTACCCAGCTGTTTTTGGCCATTCGTCAACTTATGTGGCGTGACTTATACATACTAATTTGCATGGAACAGCTGATTATCCAATAATTTTAGTTGTGAAAATTCATTCAAGTTACGTGGCAAGGCTTAATTATCAGGACTGGGGAAAACTGCTATAATGTAATAGACAAGCAAGTCTGTAGAGGAAAAAGCATAACTTCTTCCTAAGGTCAGCTGAATAGCTGTTTTTTGTGTTCCGGATATGAAGCGTCAAAACTAAAACAGAAGTCAAGTTATGTTATAATATTTACCTTTACACAGCTGATTGAAAAAGAGAATGAAGCTGTCTTGCCAAGGGTACGATATTTATCGTAACGACACCATATTACTCTATTTTACATTTGGATTATTAGTTAATAACAAACCATTAGGTAATGAGCAAATTAACAATTATCAATCTAGGTAAATATAAAACCATAAATTCTACTCTTGTTTGCTTTGAAATTCCTTATTTTAGTAATAGTTGAGACAAAAATCTCCAACGCAAACGAGAACGATTGTTGTTTCCTGCAGCGTTGGCAACACTTGCAGGTAACAAAGAGTAAAATGTTGGTTTTTTAACACTTTTTTAACCGACAAAATCTGTGGCGACATCGTTCCACGGATGTCGCAGAAACTGACACCATTGCTCTAATGGGGTGTAGCTCACCTGGCACTACAGTCATCTTGACAGACAAAGGCTGTTCATTAGCAGGTAAAGCAATGTAAAAAATAGTACCCAAAACGTCACTAGCCTGATAAGCTGGTGCATGTTATTCTTATGGACATCAGATGAATTATGTCACCGGCCTGACTCAAAAGCAGCATTTTCGAACATCAAAGGAATGAAATAGCCCATCTTTTATATATGTTCTTTTCAATCGTGCTTAATTATATCGAAACCTGAATGTGTAAAGCATGATTTACACGCTGCCAGCTGGCGTTTCAGTGGAGGTTTCCAGCAATGTATACATAACCGATCAAAATTTTTATCGGCAACATTTTTATAATGATGTAGGGACATCCTTATGGGGAAGTGAGAACGCCGCCCCTGAAACACAGATAGCACCACCAAGATGGTAAGAATTTTGCTGATTGGTTGAATGGAAACAGATAACTAGAATAGTTTTACAGAGGTTTGTTATTGTTTTGATTTTTCGTAAACAAATATGCTCATTTTGACATTTGAGAGGTAGAAAGAGAAAGAGCGCTTCCCGTGACAGTAAGGAGAAGTAATCCTAGCATCAGCGCTTTATTTTCCTCTGGGTTTCGGGGGCAAAACTAAAATTTTTTAACATGGGATGTCCCTACTTATTCGGTTCTGTATACATTGGTTTCCAGTCACTGGATGCCTACAACCAGCACCGTATAAACAGGCGTCGCAAGTCACCGAAGAAGCCAGTAACTAGAAGAACCAGCAGATCAAAAATTTTTGGACTGGTGCCAGTTGACTGGCATTGTGAAAACTGACGAGGTACAAAATAAACACCCACAACACTCCAGTTGCTGGCAACGAGTAAAGGCTGGCTGATTTGAATTGAATCTAAATACCTCTGTCTTAATTATTATATAAATATAGTCACTACGATTCAGTCTTACTTATCAAATTTATTGTGTGAAATTGATTAATATGCTTATTTTAATAAATATATTGATTTTTATCAAACATTAAATACGGACAATGACTCTTTTAGCATTAACACATATTACACAGTATAAACCTATATAAGAACTATACACACGGTATTGCTACAATAAAGGTTTATTTTTATTAAATAGCCAGTTCAGCAACAGTGTTCCAATTAGAATCCGGGCGGTTGATTGTTGTGTTTCCAACATTTAAACAAACACATTGTTGAAGCGCCAGTTGCTGGCATTCCAGTCACCGCTTGCCAATGCATATCCAGTCAAATCTCAACTGGCATGCCAGGCACTGCCATTGAGTGAATCAGCCTTTTAAAAGGGCACTGGCAAGCACTGACTGGAATGCCAGCGAACTAGAGCTTCAACAATGTGGCTGGTAACACGTTGCTAGCAACTGGAATATTGTGGGTGTTTATTTTGTTTCTTAATTCAGACTCCGTTGTTGGATATTGGCTTTTTTAGGGCCATTTGCACAAATAAACTATAAACTGGATTAAATATAATCTGGATTAATTCAGTTAAAATCAGCTGAAGGTGTAAGTTTAAACTATGCTTGTGCATCTGACTTTTAGGTTAAACTAAGGTTTAAACTGAAGACCAGGTTTAAACTAAAATGGTGCAAACGGCCCTTATCTATAATAATAATATAACAATCAGCTGTTAAATTACATGTCTGTTTACTCAATGCCAGTCAACTTGCACCAGCAGGGGTGGACTGAGCCGCCGGGACACCGGGAAAATTCCCGGTGCGCCCTCCCCCTCAAGGCGCCCCGGCGCCCCTAGGACAAAAATTTTTTCATTATAAGGAATTGTAAAATATTTTTTGAAAATTCAATATTTGTGAATTATTATTTTTCTTAAAACGATTAATATGTGTTTGCACTTTATGACTTGAGCATAATACGTTTATCTATATATATATATATAAGCGAAATCCCACTTACTGACTCATCACGAAATCTCAGGAACTACCAAACGGATTTACTTAAAACTTTGAACATAGGTTCATCTTGCCCCTTAGGTGCTCACTAAGAAACGATTTTGCAAAATTCCTTCAGGGCTCCGCCCCACACGTCTTCAAAGTTACCATGTTATTCTTATGGAAGCAACATTTTTGTATTAAAACATATGATTACATTTAGGAATATTAATTTTGTAAACAGCTGTTCTCATTGAAATTATTGAGGGAAGATTGGTATATAACAAGGATAATAGAATATGGGGAGGTTGTCTCATTCACAAATTCAACACATTTGTGCTACGTCATCGGCCGACCCATCAGCTGGCTGTTTTAAATCAGATGTAAACTTTCTTTGTTTACATTTTCTTTGTTTTTGTTTTCCTTGTTTACAGTTAGTATTGTGGTTAGGTTATAACGATAAAGAAAGTAATACAGATTAAATTTATTAAAATTAATATCAAAACTTGGTTGTGTGAAATGTGTAGGCTGTTTTAATTATTACAAATCCTAAAAGAAGAACAGGTCTTAAATTGTTATTACTAAAGATTATTGAATTTAATTATATATTTTATTCGGTTTTGGCGTCCCGATAGTCCACTGTAATGAAGGCCATTAAACACGATAACGTGCCACTGCGGCCGCTTTTTTCATTACCGCGGTATCACAGTTTTGGACAGAAGATATTATACAATCTTTGGTCCGAGTTTTAGGCCATTTAACGATGCTTAAACGGTACTGTAGCGATCGCCTTCCTGCGGTCCGATCTTTCTTTGAACCCATGTTTCACGGTCTGATCGAGTATATGGCAGAATAGTGTAAGCTCCGCAAAACTTACATCCAACTCGACTAGTCTACATCGAGTCGTCTTTGTGGAGTTTTACTGCAATAAATTAAAGCGCTACGATTGTAAGTGGTGCAAAGGGCTAAAAAATAGATGTACAGGGAGGCCCAAAAGTCAATCACGCCACTGCCGGCATAGTGTATTTTATTTCATGCATATTTTATTTCATTTCTGGTAAACTATCATCACACAAATGACACAATGTATAATAACCAAGAAATCCATACCCAATATCCCCATAGCGACCTGATTTTTGCAACAAACATCAATGTTATGAAATTTTTAATTAAAATACCTATAAAATTCATTTAGACAGACAAATATTGTTCAAAAATTGCCTGAGTTAACCATAAGTGCACGGAACTCCTAGATGTTTTGGATGATGCTTTTTATCTCGGCCTACTGCAATGAGTTGTAATAAACTAAGGAAATGATTATTGTTGGATAAAATAATCTAGCTTTTAAACCTTAAAATGTAACTTTTATATTAGGATTTAATGATGAGTAGTTTTTCCCTGCAAATATTTTGGCGACCTCGCACCTCCAGATTGGCCCCGTCCAGATACTAATCAGACTAAGAGTAAGACCTAAATTCACCCAAGTAAACTCGTGTAAGTTTGAAGAATCTGAAATAAATTGTACGGTAATCAAAGTAAACAATCTTGAAAATATGATTTAAAACCTTTTTAAAATCATAATTTAAAGATATAATGAAATGCGACGGATAAAATATGGCATTATTATTAAATCTAAGGTCCCCGATTGAATCGCGCGTCTACAGCAATTAGTTCCTGCTGATTAGTTCCATTTTTTCTCACTAGTATCGCTAGGGCGGACAGGGTCGGCCGGTGACGTAACGATTCCAGCTGTTACTGTCTACATAGGCCTTATGGGAATGAGACAACCTCTTCTGTTTCTTATTTAATAGCCTTGGGTATATAATAGAAAACTATAGGATATTATAGAATTGCGGCGTGAGCTCAGTGAACAAGCTAAACCTGACGGGAAGTGATTACTAACTCATCACAAAATCTCGGGAACTACCAAACGTATTTACTTGAAACTTTAAACACAGGTTCGTCTTGCCTTTTAGTTGCTTACTAAGAAATGATTTTGAGAAATTCCTTCAGGGCTCCACCCCACAGGCCTTTGAAGTTTCAATATAACGGTATCCGTATGGCCAAATTTAAATACGAATTAGAAACCTGCGGGGTTGGAATTCGGAGTGATCACTTTTCTCTTAGGTGCTCAATAAAAAAAACTCTTTGAACATCACCTTTAGTGCTCCGCCCCACAGAAGCTCACAATTAATTACTGTGTAGCCTACGTGTTGAAATTTGACATGGATGATTTTATTTACTTATAGATACTTATTAAGAAACAGTTTACAAGTATAGTTTTTGAAGCACTTTAGGGCTCCACCCCACTGGACTTCAAAATTACTTTAATGCCTCCGGAGTTGAAATTTGACATGGATGTTTCTTTTTGCTCATTGGTGCTCCCTAAGAAACGGATTTGCAAATATAGTTTTCGAAGTTCTTTAGGGCTCCGCCCCACTGGACTTCAAAATTATTTTTGGGCCTCCGGGGATTAAATTTGAATCGCACGTTCCTCTTTGCTAATAGGTACTTTCCAAGAAAAGGCTTTGCAAATATAGTTTTTTTATTCTTTAGGGCTCCGCCTACATGTTTGAAAATTACTCTAGGGTCCACAGGGTTCAAATTTGACATGGACGTTCCTCTTTGCTCAAATGCTCATAGGTGCTCACTGAGAAATAATATTGCAAATTTCCTTTAGGGCTCCGCCCCATGGAACCTAAAAATTACCCTAGATCCTAGGGGGTATAAATTTAACGTGGATGCCCGTTTTGCTAACAGGTTCTTACTACGAAATGGTTTTGTAAATATAGTTTTTGAAGTTCTTTAGGGCTCCACCCCACATAACTTAAAAATGATTGTAGGGCCTACGGTGTTAAAATTTGACAGGGACGTTACTCTTTGCTCATAAGTGGTCACTAAGAAATAATTTAGCAAATTTTTTTCAAGGCTCCGCCCCATACAACCTCAAGATTACCATAGATCCGAGAGGGTATAAATTTAACGTGGATGTTCCATTTTGCTATAGTAGGATTCACGAAAATAGTCCGATGAGAGTTGATACATTGTTGCCAAATTTATTCTGAAACACATTATTATACTGTGTAACACATGATAAACATAACCACAAATGACAACATTGCAGGGCAGGAGGGGGGGAGGGGGGACACAGCTGTTTAAATTTCCATCGGACTATTTTCGTGCATCTTACTATAACAGGTGCTCACTATACGAAATGGTTTTGCAAATATAGTTTTTGACGTTCTTACGGGCTCCGCCCCACATGATTTCAAAATGACTATAGGGCCTACGGGGTTGAAATTTGACATGGTAGTTCCTATTTGCTCATAGGTTCTCAGGACCTTTTCTATTGAAGAGACCTTTTCTCACTAAGAACAGGTTTTGCGAAATTCCTTCAGAGCTCCACTCACACTACTTCATTTTTTTCAATGTCATTCTTAAGGAAGTAGATTTCGTTGCTCTTTAAAAATATTTTACTACCTATATAATATACTCAATCACGGGCGAAGCCGTGACGGGCAACAGCTAGTCTTCATATAAATTGAATGTTCAACTTTGATAAATTGCTCCAACTTCGAACTCTTTCGTGTAGCAATGACTCGACATGTTGGCTAACCTGGGCGGCAAAACAGCTGTCAGGCTGGGCGCGACCATTGCGACGTAGTACGATTAAAGGTCAATCCCAGGGCCAGGGAGATGATTTTGTTAAACCTTACACAAAGTGTATATTTGTATTTATTATAGAATATGTACAATTTTGAATATAAATATACGCGTATTAAAACAACTCTTGTAATCCATTATTTTAATAAATCGACAATTATTTGAACAGGTTAGGAACGATGCTGTATTTTCATTTTGCAGAAACTATGCAGTTCCCAGGCAATCTTCGTTGCAATGACTTTCCTGATGATTTTTTAGCACACCACTCCACTTATAGATTACCTGCAAACAAAAGATCTTGACTATGTTCAAGCATTGAGGCTAGTAAGCTGCACTTAGGATAAAAGGCGCCTCTAGGATTTAAAAGGTGCTAGGTCCAAGTTTGCCGATGTCTTCAAAGCTGCAGAGGTCTTCGTTATTGAAATAACGAGCAAAATCGAACACTTGTCCGGTACAGTTCCAAATATGGAAGAAATCATCAGAGAAGAAAGACTGCCTGGGGTGAGAGTAGGAAAAAGAAGAAAATGCCGGGGGAAACTTCATCAGGAGACGTGGCCTAATTGAGGACATGCAGCAATCGCCGATTTGAAATAACCGTTTTTAACTGTGATACAGATCAAGCTGTCAAATGTATGAACGAAAAGTTTTCAGCAAAACAAAGTCATCTATGCTTAGATTTAAAATATTTAGATCCCAAGCGGTTTAACAGCAGTGCCATTAACTCTTCTAGCTTTCAAAGGATAATAGAATTAGTTACTGATTGCGAGGAGTGGAAACTGGAGGAGGAATAATTAGTATATTTTAATCACCGTGTCATCACCAGTTGTCGAAGCCCGTAAACATAACAGAACCAACCGATGATTTTGAAGGTGAGCTATCGGAAGAAGAATTGGTTTCCAACTTAAATGATGACGAATAAAGAGACCCAAACGATTTGTAGTATATTCAGAGTAAAAGTGGTAAAAATTAAATACTTGCTTCAAGTGTGCATTCGACGTCTTACTTGAGTACAATGTTTTTGTTTTCAATGCTGTACATGAACCTTTTTAAAGTCTTTAAGTCTCTTGACATTACCAGCAACCCAAGTGTCATGTGAACGGCCCTTTGCAAAATTAAAATATATCAAAACAAGGCTCCGTTCCATTCACGACTCACTGATGCACACCTTCAGACCTTATTTCTCATGAACATGGAGGGAGATATTCTTGTCAAGATCAAGAATTATTAGATAATCGACAAACTGAGTGAGAAGAGTGAACAATTTGACTTCTTCACGTATAAACTGTTGGTATGTTGACTTCAAGGTGTATAAATAAGAAGTCTTCCCATAGTGGAAGTGTTGACTTAACTTTTATGGTCAGCGATATAAACAAACAGTAATGTAAATAAAATATGTTGGTTTTGATAAAGATAAAAACCTACTTCTTACAAGTTAAATATTTGCCTACAAAGCCTTCAAATGCTTATTGTAAAGTTATTTTTACTTTCATTAGTTTGATTTTTAATATCAATTTATAATGTTTATTGAAAATTAAGAAGTTACTGTTTTAACACTTGTTTGATTTACTGTATTTTACAAACTACAGTAATACACTTCTGTAGATACATTGTAAATTGTTTAAATTTTAAGGGATTCTGTTATTATAATCATTAGAAATAAAGACCAAAGTATCCATATTTTTTCACATGTATCAACTATGTCATTTCCAAGTCTAATTAAACTATAAACTCTTTAATATTTTAAGGTTACAGTTTTAATTGCTAGAAAATTAAAATTATATGATAGTCGAAATATGTATAATAAATGTTCTTTATTATACACATAATAATATGAATTCCATATATATATATATATATATATATATATATATATGGCGCCCCTCCCGTGCCCATTCCACCGCCCTTTTCATAGTGTCAGTCCACCCCTGTGCACCAATCTCAAAATTTTCGTTCTGCTGGCGCTTCCAGCTACTGGCGCGACAGTGGCTAAAGGCTGTGTCACACTTGGCTACTTAATAGCAGCTACCTAGTAGCAGCTACTGAAATAACAGCTACTTAAAGTACTTAGTAGCTGCTACTGCATATGTCACATTGGCTACTTAGTAGCTGCTACTTCGCTAGCTGCTAGTAAAGTAGCATTGTGTGACATAGCCTTAACTGGCCTCTCCAGTGACTGGCAACGTCTGTTTACATGGCGCTAGCCGCTGCCATCCAGTGGCTGGAAACCTCCATTGGAACGCTGACTGGCAGCGTGTAATCAGCCTTTATAGCTGATGTGAGGTGGTTGCCTAGCAACCAGAAACACAAGCAGTATATCTCGCCAGGTATTTTTTATTTTGTGTCTATCTACGCTAGTGGAATTTTTTTTTTTTACATTTTTACAGGGAACGGTCCAAACCCCAGTCTTGTTACTATTTATCATCAACAATGCAGTTGTTAGAAAGCATCATTAATTAATAGCTCAATGGCAAATGACAACTGGGTCCGGAATAAAACCTTTATATAAAGATAATTTATTAAAATAAATTAACACCTGAAGTTGCTTACACAAAGGTTGGTAATACAAGTATTTGTTAAATACTGAAATAAATAAATAAATTACTAAAACATATCTATTTTAAAAAACTACTAACGTTTCTCAGGATTGATTCAATGGCGAACACTAACCACTCAGCTACCCAGCCAGTGTTAGTTGTTAAGACTGTTTTTTTTTTTTTTTTTTTTTTTTTTTTTTTTTTTTTTTTTTTTTTTTTTTTTTTTTTTTTTTTTATATAATCAAACAGATTATTTAATATTTTATTCAGAATACTAAATCTGTTGGTAGTGTAAATTCGTAAATAATTTAAAGAAGCATCAATTTACTAACTGACAATATAATGAATGGCCTTATAAGTGGCGCGTGTTTGACAGCTACCACATCCATAGCAATCTATACCCTTTTTAAATTTTATTATTTATTTTTAATCGAGTTAAGAAGTAAGTCAAACATAAGCAAATGCTCTGTCAGCCACTATTAATTATATCTACATCTATTACTTAACTTGCAATGAAGTGTCTCCTATCTATCAAACCATAAGAGGAAGGTAAGAGAAGAATTTTTTACCCCAGGTATTTAACCAAACACATCGTGTTCAGGTATTTCCACCAGAGAATTCCATGGAGGAAGGAGCTCGGTACAGAGTGGCCATCAGGTACTGGGTACCCTTTCCCACACCATTCGGGGGAAATTATCCCTGTTGTAAGAGGGAAGCATTGGACAGATGAGTCCGTTGTACCCAAGCGGCCCAATCCTCCAGGTGGGTGTCCTGAGCTCCCGGTGGCCTGGATGGGCGCGTTGAACCTTTCCCTAGTGCATGGACATAGGTTGAGCCCCCGGTATTTCCCTCCATACTTTTCCATAGGTACATAAGCAAATTGAGCCACTGGGATCCACCCCATGACACCCCTTCCACTTCTTGTAAGTTGTTGGAACAGAGTATGTTACAAGGTGAGGCGTTTGGAGCTGGCTGTGGGAAAGGAAGGAGTAAACGAGAGACGCCTAGCAGCCGTCTACAAGCCGCGAACCACAACCACCTGGAGACCACGCTACTAAGGATGTCCAAGGAGCACCAGAAAATTTGCTGGTTGCCGAAGTCCCAGCGGCACGTGTGGGAGAGGAAGGAATAAACAAGAGACGCCTAGCAGCTGTCTACAAGCCGCGAACCACAACCACCTGGAGACCCCGCTACCATTGTAAACAGAACCAAATAAGTAGGGACATCCTTATAGGGAAGTGAGAACGCCGCCCCTGAAACACAGATAGTACCACCAAGACGTAATTTTTATTCAAGGATCATGCTGATTGGTTGAATGGAAACAGATGGCTAGACTACTTTTGCAGACGTTTGTTATTGTTTTGATTTTTTTGTAAACAAATACGCTCATTTTGACATTTAAGAGGTAGAAAGAGCGCTTCCTGTCACAATAAGGAGAAGTAATCCTAGCATCAGCGTTTTATTTTACTCTGGTTTTCAGGGGCAAAACTTAAATTTGTTAACATGGGATGTCCCTACTTATTTGGTTCTGTATACATTGCCGCTACTAAGGATGTCCAAGGAGCGCCAGAAACTTTGCTGGTTGCCGAGGTCCGCCATCCCTATGGGTCTTCCCTCAGGGCCAATCAAGATAAACCGAGAAGATTCATTGAGAAGCCGAGAATCAATTTGTATATTTTGTAAATGGATAAAAGTTGACCGAAATAACAGTTATAGCTTTTTACTAAGCAAAGCTTAGTCACTGACAAAGGTCTGAACCTTTCAAATATTAAAACTCAAAAATATGCCTAACATTTGCTGAAAAAATCTTACAAACTTTCTAATCTATTTAAAAATCTTTAAATCCAATTTAATTTTGCAATTTTTTTATTTCATATAAGTTTATATGGTAGAAAAAAGTAAACTTTTATTAAAATAAATTAACATGGTAAATGACAAACGTGGAATTTTAAACAGTAACACTCCTATTTAAAATGTCCTGTGTTTGAGTAAGTCATTTTTAAATAGTACTCACTCGCGGGATCTTCTAAAAAGCGTTTTATATATTTCAACTGTGTGGAATAGCTAATAAGCACAAGAATCGTGAATATGAAAAATACAGTCATGAGCAAAAATATTACAATTGCCATAAAAAAGGCATACCCAAAATTGTATCCTCTTTCATCCTCATCATCTTCTTCTACGTTTTCATGATTCCCTTCTTCATCTTCAGCTTCGTCTTCTTTATTGTAATCATCTTCTTGATTACTTCTATCATATAGTTTGTTTTTCACCAAAGATTCTCTTCCTAGTCCAATGTAACTTACCATGGAAAATATATGCCTTTTAATTATTTTCTTTAGGTCCAAGTAGATCTCGTTATAAACAGACGATATGTTGCTCACTGTAGGGTCCTCTTGATAATATGCTGCACTGTCTTCTTGGTACGAGTTCACTTTGCTATCTTCTTTTTCTATGAGCGTTTCTTCAGTAGGCTCATCCTCAGGAGCCATCCGTTTAAGCTTATTGGTTATTGGAGTTGATTCCGTTGAAAGAGTTGAAATTGTGGTTTGCACAGTTGATGTGGATTCGATTTTGGAAGTGGGTGTTTCAGTGGTTGATTGGGTGGTGTCGTTTTCCGACATGTATTCTGTGGTATCGTACTCAGGATGCTCTGTATAATCCCCCGTCACTTCCTCTTCTTCCCAATTTCCTTTCTTGTAATTAAGCTTCGACAGCCACAAACCCTCTGCGCAACGGTGGTGCGGTAGGCACACCACTTTTGTCATGGAAGGCATATTCAAAAAAGAAATTATTGAAGTTATCACAAAGAAAATCAGAATCACTATCACTACAAAAGCCGAGAAAATTGCGTAATTTCTATTCTCTTCAAAGGCAGACATGAACATTGACACTCCTGCCAATAGCAAGAGGACTACAAACACGCCAACTACAATGTAATTTATAACTGTTCCAGAAATTTTCATGGCAAAGAAGTTTGAAACAAATATTAAAACACCTAGAAGACAGAAACAAGCGGCCAACACCGCCACCCCGAGTTGAAGAGTGAGAACTCCCAAGAAGGAGTATAACACCATCTTACCCATTTTTATCTACTTCAAATTTACATTTCAAGTCCAAAACAAAAAAAAAAACAGAAATATAATTTTGCCTACATGTTTGTTTTAAAACTAAATTTACAATATGTAGACTTCATATGTTTATTGTTTTTTTTTTTTTTTTTTTTTTTTTTTTTTTAACAGCTGTGATGGAGGAATTGAGTTATTTAGTACCAAGGAATCTATTTTTTTTTTCTTTCTTTCTTTATTAAGGTTTGACAATTGTCATGACACCTATGCTTTAACAAAAATTGAGGTAAAAAGCAACTAATTAAAAATTAAAATACATAAGTCCATCATATCTTCAAGAGATCAAAACGTTTCTTCACATCACAAACGTTTCTGCACACTGAAAATATAATTTAGAAGAGGCTCCCAAACATGAATGTTTTCTATCTTTAAAATTTCTCGTACTGTCAGCGGGATCGTCAATTTTTCTTTTTCTAATTTTTTAAAAAATTCCAACCTTTGCTGTTGATGTGCAGGACACTTAAAAATTATATGTTCTATAGTCTCGTTTTCTAAATTACAACTTGGGCACAACGGTGAGTCTACCAATTTCAGTTGAAATAACCGAACAGCATTATGTATGGCCAAATCTTAATCTTGTAATAACTAGCTTCCTTGTTTAGTACAAGCTTTTACATTTGAGATTATTGATATATAATCAATGACTATGTACACTAACGTGAATAGACCTCTCATGCAATACATTTAGTTTGAGGCAAAAATTTGGAAGTTTTGTGTACGCGGCGCCAGAGTCGCTGCCATTGATGTTGTTATTATTTAGCTGAATTTACAGTGCTGCAAAAACATTTCATCACAACATAAACAAAAACCTAAATTATAAAATGCTTATTCCTTGAGTGCTAGTACTGATTTGCCTATCTTATGAGTCTTGTACTTCCATGTACGCCCCACAAGATCACAGAACCGCCAGTAGGTTTCACACACGCCTATGCTATGAGAAGTCTACTCACATTAGTGTACATAGTCAATGATATAATCTTCATCTATAATACTTATAAAGTCATTTCTGAATTCGTCCGGCAGTTCTATCAGACCAATTTGCATGGTTTATGATTTAAACTAAAATTATTCACATGCAGATAACACGATGAGTTTCAGAATACTTTTATACCTTTCGCCTCTAGCTCAACTTATACTCAACAGAAATATCTTACCATGTTTTTCTCATGGGTTTGTTTTTTGTTTGTTTTTTTTTTTTTTTTTTTTTTTTTTGGTTTGTTGTTGATGAGGCGCTTTTTTATTTATTTTTTTTTAGTTTTATAACACTTTAAAGGGGAACGGTATAAAACCCCAGTCTTGTTACTATGTAACATCGACCTGTAGATAGATAGCATCATTTATTAATAGGCCAATGACAATTGGCAACTGGGTCTAGAATCGAACCTTCATAAAGCTAGTAACATTTTTCAGGATCGAACTGGCAACTTTTGGATTTAAAAGCGAGAACTAATACAATCACTCTCTACCGGTACAGTACATAAACCCCGCTTCTACCCTGCCAGGTTTGGTCAATTAATAGAATAATCTATTCAGTAGAACGTACTGAGTTTTTACCCTCTTAAAGTCTTTCACCGTAATACTTAAATTAATTTTTTAATTTATAATTTTTTGTATTTTAATTTTTCATTTAACTTTTGTTAGCTTAGGAATTATTTTCTTTATAAAATATAGTAAAAATAGATGATCTGAAGAGAGGTGTGACAGTAATAATAATTTATTGCAATTAGTGATACCAATGAACACATTAAAATTAGAAAGAGGAACAATAATTTAAAAAACTTATAATGTCCAATATGTTTCCAATAAACATTCTTCTATTTGATGTGGTGATTTTTCCAAAAATATACCAATGTATACAAAACCAAATAAGTAGGGACATCCCATGTTAAAAAAATTTGAGTTTTGCCCCTGAAAACCAGAGGAAAATAAAGCGCTGATGCTAGGATTACTTCTCCTTACTGTCAAGGGAAACGCTCTTTCTACCTCTCAAATGTCAAAATGAGCAAATTTGTTTACAAAAATTCAAAACAATAACAAACTTCTGTAAAATTATTCTAGTCATATCTGTTTCCTTTCACCCAATCAGCATAATCCTTACTATCTTGGTGGTGCTATCTGTGTTTCAGGGGCGGCGTTCTCACTTCCCCATAAGGATGTCCCTACTTATTC
The DNA here is from genome assembly GCA_030545055.2 of Neoaliturus tenellus. Taxonomy (NCBI): domain Eukaryota; kingdom Metazoa; phylum Arthropoda; class Insecta; order Hemiptera; family Cicadellidae; genus Neoaliturus; species Neoaliturus tenellus. The sequence goes on from CM061531.1 coordinate 262,047,071, forward strand.
GGTTCTGTATACATTGAATATACAGGGTGTCCCGGACCTCTCTAGAACCCTTTAGTATATTTGTTTCTTGCATAGAGACAAGAAAAAAACATTATACAAATAGGGGTCTAAAATTCCATAGCTAAGCCGCAAGCCGCCATTTTGTTTTTTTTCACATATGAATTTATATTTCCGTAACAGACGGTTGTATTCAGTTCATATTTGGTATAAATCTTTATCAAACCAATGTACATTTTTGGGGAAAAAATTACTTTTTTCCAATGCATATTTTCATAATAGCGGCCATTTTAAGTTTTAAACTCAAAATACCTCAAAATCGGTAAATTTCATAAAAATTTTACTAGGCTCAAAAAAGTTGCCAAATAAAAATAATCTAACTAACGAGACCAAGTTTGTAACGATCTGACAACAAATAACAGAGTTATTGCGATTTTTCTCAAAAAAAAAAAACATTGATTTTGCATTATAATTAATGCAAATTGAATATGAAATGTAGCGACTTTGAGGTATTTGGGTTTGCAAACTTAAAATGGCCGCCATTTTTAACATAATCAGTGGAAAAAATTAATTTTTTTTCCTGAAAATGTACATTAGAATGATAAGGATTCATATCAAATATGAACAGAATACAACCATCTATTACAGAAATATAAATTATTATGTGAGAAAAACAAAATGGTGGCTAGCGGCTTAACAATGGATTTTAGACCCCTATTTGTATGATGTTTTTTCTTGTCTCGATGCTAGCAACAAAATACAAAAGGGTTCCAGAGAGTTCCAGGACACCCTGTATATCTCCTATTTTCCTGTTAATTTGTTTATCTCATAATTTGTTCAAATTTTTTGGTAAATTATTAAATATATTTATCTTCATGTTGAAAGGCATGTTTAGTGCTCTTTTAGACAAGTTACCAGTTCAGTCATTAATTTTGTATTGTGTCTTTTATAATGAAAATGGCAATCTGATTTTTTTTTTTAGAAAATATTGAATTTATATTTTGTATTCATAATAGTTTGTAATGCTATTAGGTTACACTTTAGAGCTTCTGACCTTGTACCTCTCACAAGTATGGTACTGGGGAGTGTATCTCTTGGTGGTGGGAGTCTGGCAGTGTGTTACCGGGCTAACTCTCAGCGTCATGTTTGACCAGTGTCTCACATTCACAGAAAATGTCACACATGCCTTTCAACTTTAGGAAGGTTGAGTAGTCTGTAGAGGTTTAAAAATCTGATTCCTCCTGAAACCGCCAAACTACAGCTCTTGCAGTCAATGATACTTTCATTATTTTACACAGGGAGGACTTCAGTTGGAAGCAGAAGCTAAATACCCCCGTCGCAGCAGACCTGCGTACTCAGCGAATTTCCAAACGATCTTAAGATATTGTATTTTCCCCATAAACACCATAGGAATGGGTATGTAGGTTTGCTGACTTGGGATGTAGTTAGAAAATGTTAGTTTTGTTAGGAAATGTAATAGTTACGTTAGGTAAATGTCAAACTGTCTCAATATTCGGCACTTTTTAATTTTCCCCATAAACTTCATGGGGGTGAGTATGTAGGTTTGCCGCCATATGGGTATTGTAAGCAAATATCAGTTACATCCTCCCTAATGAATGTACATACCAAATATTATCAAGTTATGGTGTTCTTTTCATTTTCCCCATAAAACCCATAGGGGTGAGTACGTAGGTTTGCCGCCATGTGGTTGTTGTAAGCAAATATCAGTTACATCCTCCCTATTGAATGTACATACCAAAAATTATCAAGTTATGGTGTTCTTTTCATTTTCCCCATAAACCCCATAGGGGTGAGTACGTAGGTTTGCCGCCATGTGGGTGTTGTAAGCAATTTTTAGTTGAATCCTACCAAGTGAATTTACATACCAAATTTTATCAAGTTATTCCAATAAATAAGCAAGATACAGGGTTTCGTTGATTTCCCATAAGATTAACATGGAAAACCTATTTTTGGCTTTTCTCCGTAACCTGTTAAGCCAAGTTAAAAATTCAAAATACTAAATTGTTTATTTTTTTAAGCTCTTTAAAATGGTTTTAGTTAAAATTGTTGAATTTTGAAAATTATACTCCAAAAATGCAAAAAACCCATTTTTGACCCTTTTGAAACCCCATAAAACCCTGTTCCCATAACCCGATCTTGCTGGTTCGCGAACTCATGAAAATAGACCTAGTCATACACCTTCATACCAAATTTCATCAAAATCGGAGGTCCCCTTCAAAAGTTATCAGTACCACGGACACATAGATATATATATATATAGATATATATATAGATATATAGATATATAGATATATATATATATACATATATATGAAAATGAACGAACATTGTTTTTGGCTTCTGGGGACCTCGAAATGAAAAAGTAACATGGTCCCGGGCTTAGGTCTTACCATGGCTACTACCGTAATAGCGTATTCCCTATAGGGAAATTCGCTAAAAAAACTCAGCAATTAGCTTTGTCTTGTTCAGGTTCAAACACGTCTCTCTATGCCATGATACACCGTACAGTGGTTATTCAGTGAATAAAGTAATGTAAACAAACAAGAATGCAGTGTATGCACCAATAATAATGATGTCAACTGAAAAGGTGCGGCGATATAACCTTAAAGTGGTGGGGGAAGCCGGCTCACTACTGGCGCTATTATGCCACTTCAGTCGGCAGTCCAGTGTTCTTTATATATCCATACGTAGGACTCACCATGCTCAAAGCTTCACTCCCCTCATGTGTTTTCTTACTTTGGACCTCAGTTAAACAACACACTCCCTCATGACCTAAAACATCTGATCTGGCTTTAAGTTTAAATTCAACAAATTTGTGTTTGAGCCTACAGAAATGAGTTTATTAACTGTGAATGTTACTAGGATAGTTGTTCTGTAAAGCTTATAAATCAGAGAATAGCTAGAAAATTAAGGTACAGTATTTTTATTTTCTGTGGAAAAACCTGCTCATGCTGATAACTTTGGAAACTATCAGTGTGGACACAACACAATTGAAATCAAAACAATAAACCAACATTTGTCAACAAGGCTTCACCTCATTGATAAAGAAAAAATTGATGTAAAATCAGCTGTAAATATTTAATAATTTGTTAAGATTGTAGTAAGTGGATTTTGTAACCATTCGATGCAAAAACTATTTTATTATAGTATTGCCACTTTAGATGATTAGTATAATATTATGATCTCCACTCATTGTCTTCCACCTGGCTTTTTAAAATAAAACCAAAACACATGTTGTAATGTACACAAAGCAGGCGTTTTTCAAATCCACTGGTTATTCTTTTGGAGGACGTTTTACTTTATTCCTCATTTCTTGGTAACGTTATAGACACCCCAATAATTTTACCTCGAGCATGGGACCAAGACCTTTAATTTGAGAACCCTTCCATCTTTCTGCAATTTGTATAATGCTCACAATTTTGTTCAAAAAGTTTTGCTTACAGAATTATATATATATATGTACAATAAAAATATATATTTATATTGTATGTATATGTGTATATATATATATATATATATATATTTATTTATATAATAAAAATATATATTTATATTGTAAATAGTCTGTGCTTTTTAATCAGGTGGATTAGACATTTTGTCATGTTCACTACAGTACAACATTTGAATTTTTATTAAATACACTAATTTATATCCATCCCTCCAACTTTTGGTAGCCAAAATAAAGCAAGTACAGTGCACTGGGTTCTTACTTGTAAATAGGAATAATAAAGTAGTTGATGCATTACAGAACAATTTTTGTTCCTTAAATCAAAAAATATTCATTCACTTGCAAACTATAGACATGTAATTCTCAACTTAGTGTCGTTATGACAAAAAGAGATGTCTTGTTTCATAAAATGAAATAGGTTGTTTAACCCACATAATTAAAGGGTATATGCTGGGCAATACATGGTAGGTAGTTGCGCTACAAAAGGTTGTACATATTTTTACATGAACTCCCCTAGAAAGGTGATCAGGGGCAAGGCTCATTGGATTTGGTGTAGCTATTGCCACATCCAATCAAGGTTTCAATGTTATATTTCATAAAAACAACTGTAATCTTATTGTTGCTAAAGTCTGAATTTTCATTAATCTTCTATGAGTATGTTATATTTACAGAATTAAAAAGTTTATCATTATATGAATGTTGAGCTTTTAACCATTTGCAACAAAAAGCATTATAGACAATAGAAATGCAGTGACTGCCCAGGAGAAAGCACTTGAATAATCAAAATTATATGGATCAAGATTTGATAATTTTTCTAGAGTTGGAATATTCTTATTCTAAAAACATTTCCCATATCTAATCATACCATTTTTTAGTTTTCACAATTGTTATTTTTCACAATGTATTCATGGAGTTTAAATACAAACAAACCCAAAGAAATTGAAGCATTTTAAAATAAAGCACGCATATATGGTTTAATTATTTTTTAAATTTGTTTGCTTAGATATTACGTAAACTGAACGTGACTATGTTTTTTATCAGTACCTCCATATGATTTTTGTTTATCAGATCGAGTGCATTCTTGTGGGCTGGTCACTGTAACTAACCCAAAAGTGAAAATGGAAATACTGCATTCGTTTGCAAATTTCAAACCTCTAACAAGTGTTTGACAAATGTATGTGCTAGCTGTTAAGTATATCACTTGATTATCTATATACACTACAACGAAAGAGCCAACTAGAGGTGTCATATAGAATTTTTGAAAGGATTTATTACATTCTTGAATATACCACAACCCCCCCCCCCCTTTGAAGAATTGGTAAAAAGCTAGTTTAAATATAAATGTTTAGATCAACTCACATTTGAAACTATGCTACGGAAAGTTTGTTTCTTACCCTAAAATAAAAGACTTTCTCGCTTGATGACTTTTAAGCCATGTTTATAAACTGATGATGATTTGATGACATGTAAAATAAGGTTATACAATTGTATTTAGTATTATAAGCAATAACGAAGCTTTTGAATGACAGTTCACACATTGTTGGTAAATATCCTTCGGCCGTTCCTGCCTCTGACTTGTCTGAGCCAGCAGTGTGAGATCTGAAAACAGTGTGGCCATTCCAAAAGCACTGTGCCCTATTTAAGGGTGTCTACTGCCAAAGAGATTAAAAATCAGTGACTTTTTAGTGGCTTTTGGGGCTAAAAAATGTTAAAAATCAGTGACTTTTCGATCTCTAAGATAGAAAGTTTTGGGGGAATTGTTAAAGATTTGCTCACAATCGCATTATTTTCTCAATTCATACTAAAAATCAGTGACTTTTCTTGCATTTTAAGGAAAAATAAGTGACTTTTTGGTGACTTCTGTGACTATTAACTAAAATCAGTGACTTTCGGTAACTTTGGGTGACTTCAGTGACCAGTAGACATCCTGTATGTAGATAGAGGCATGTGAATATATACAGTAGACTCCGTCTTAAGTTTAAACTGCCCTCCGCTTTACACAGCCTACACTGTCAGGATAGCAGCTTCCTCTTATTTACATAACATCGCTTTAACTGACCAAGTTTTGTTAACCAACCCAAAAATTTTTTACAGATTTATCTTCCTAATCAACGGCACACTATAGTCCTCTTGAAACACGTTTTGTTTTTATTTATGCATTTATTATTACATTTAGTCAATGAAAAACCGTACTTTAACATATTTTAGGGAATTTTAATTTTAAAATTTTCAATTAAAAATGTTTAAATTATTTTTTGGCCAGTAATATTTTTTGCCAAGGTGGGTCGCAAAGTGGCCAATCAAGAGGGAGACTTCAACACTCATAAATGTTATGCTGTAATAATTAATAATTGGTGTTAAATAAGACACACAATGAAATATTCTTTCTCACAGTTTTACTAGTCAAAAATACAAACAAGGTTCTGTATAAACATATAAATATAAAATAAATCAAGAATTTTTTAGAAATTTAAGTATTGCAAGCCTTTGCATTTATCCTCCTTTATGGATAAATCAAATGAAGGATAAGTTATTCACTTATCAACACTTATAAGTAGCATATTAAAGCAAATATATAATGTTATACTTGAATTAACATAAAGATAACATTGATATTTTACTACTTTAGAGAAATGTATACTTAATTTCTTGAAAAAAATTAACAATTGAATAAATGTGCTATAGTCGTGGTCAGGCTTATTGGCAGGTGGGTGACCAGCCGTTGCAACCTATTACCTAAGTAAACTGTTTCAAAAAGGTAACAGTAAATGTTTTTACTGGAATCATAACATAACTATTTGTAACTATACACTTTTACCGTTATTCCCTTGCTCATATTTTTGCCTAATAATCGATTAATTTGATAAATTATTTCTTGTTTATCGAATGAAACAGATAGAATGATTATAAGGGCAGATTAATTATTATCTTACCGCAAACAAACGGTTAAGGAAAACATTAATGTAGGCTATAGGAAACGTAAAATCGTGAGGAAAGTTGTGTAAATGAAGGTACAGTACACTCTCGTTCATCGGACTCGGCGACATCGGAACTCCGCTTCATCGGAACTAAAATTCTGGATATTATTAATTTTTTTTCTTACAAAATAAATAATTTTTCCGTTTTAGCGCCTTCAATTTCCATTCGTTCTATCGGCACAACAGTGAAGTATCACATTTTGCATCAAACGTCATCAGGCGTTTTCCATAATCTGTACCCATCGATGTGATTTACGAGGCCGTGGAGTATTCGCACAAAAATAGAAAGAGGAAGGGCAGGAAGTGAACATCCCGTTCGACAGCTTTCCAAACTGTCCTCAGTCTGTCTCGCGTCGCGACTGCACCTGTACGTGGAAGTCAGTTGACTGCTGGAATCATAGGCGTCATTTGGGGGGGGCAAGGGGGGGCAGTTGCCCCCCCAATAATTTCGGTGATTTTTTTAAAAAAATTGGGAAATTTAAATGTTAGGTTATGTGGTGAAATATTTTGACTTTTAACAAAATGTCTATTTTCAATTATTTATGTAAAACTCTTAAATTGGCTCATTCTGCAATCATCTTTGGCACGAAGTCCCATCTCACGTCTGTTGATTTGTTAATCATTATAACCATAGTTCATTAGAGTTTCCGCTACAGAAAGAGCGCCAATGTGTCAGGTAGCGCAGCTTAGCGGTAGTGGGTCTGGAAGCTGGACAACAACAACGTCAAGTGAATGAGACATTTGCATTGATTGTATGTACATCTGTGTGTCATGAACTTTTAAATTTTTTAATGTATTGTAGAAACACCATCGGTCAAGAAAGGTTGTGTTCTCTGGGACTTTTGGCAAATAGAAAGATATGTAGAAATCGACATTACAAAAGTAATAAATTACTTTGATTCGCGGCGATATAGACGGCTTAATTTGGCATGGTCAGTTAACTGAACTAACATGTCCTTGTGCTTTACCAAGAAATACAGTGAATTAATGAAATAACTAGTGTTAGCTACATGTTGCCCGAAATCGAGCATTTTAGTTAGTATACTGATAAAACATTTCATTTCCTACAACAGAGAAATTTACATTTTCTATAACAACTCTTGGTTAACATTTTTTGTAGGCCTACATACACTTTGCCATCGTTACCAAGATACCTTGGTCATTTGCATAGCTTAATACGGTACCTATAGTGGCAAATATAGTTATAAAACACGATTCCCGTAAACCTCTGCAGCCATCAAATTCACCTAGCGCTTCGGCCGCGAGGCGGCATTCGATAACGTCGTTCGGGCTCAGGTAGAGCGGAGCGTTGCCTATAGGTTAAACATAACCTCTTTTGTGTGACAACGTAGAAATCATACTTTCGCTGATGTCCGATGTTTACACTTTACAGCTGTTTACTTGAAAATCAAGATGGGTAATCAAATGGGAAATTTAAGAACTTCAAGGACTTGTAGGTCCTCTCTTTTTAAATGGATAATTTACCAATTTACTTTAGAAACAACTTCACGCCGAGCTCTATCCAATGGCACTAAAATCATTAAAACCTGTTGAAAACTGTGGGAGGAGTTCTTGTACAAAAACCCATATCACGTATTAAATATGTATAGATGTTTTTGTAAATAATTACTTATCTTTTTTGATTACTGTAGTTATTTTTACCTTTCTTGTCCTCAATAGCAATTTAGGTAATGTAATGGGCAATGTATACCGTGACTGTACTCACTAACAATAGTTAAATTAAATTTTTGTGCATTATACGGCAGACTGCAAAGGTGCTTTGTCAAAAAATAATATTTGATAAAGATATAACAATCTGTTTTACCATTATGTAGGCCTATGGAGTTTTAGTCTACATATCCGACTGTAAAATTTTTGAGTTGTAAATATATAATATACAATAAAAATAACTAAATAGTTATAAAAACAATGTTTTTTTGTATTTTTATTCCAACGATGGCATCTATTAATCAATTAAATCCATTGAATTTCTTAAGGTGTTTTTCATTACAGTAACCACTTGCAGTTCCCGGAAAATAATGACTTTCTACGAGTACATATAGAAACATGTTATATAATAACATTTTACATAGGGTTTGTTTTCATGGGTTTGTGAGATAATATTAAAAGTTCACAGCTTAGTGTCGCAAACTTAATTAGTTTTTATTAACAGTTTTTAGGGAAATTTAAGATGTTTGGCCTATTTGTAGGAAGGGGGGGGGGGGTACCTATGACATTAAGAAAATCTTGCCCCCCCAATCAGAATGCTGAAATGACGCCTATGGCTGGAATATGAGTGGAATATAAGAATAAAGATTTTGGATCTTTATTTCCTGCGTTGTTTATATTCCTATCTGTTCATTGTTACCATGTTTAAAGTTTGAGTGCCTTATTTTCATAAAACCTCTTGTGTTATCTTAAAAACAAGAGAGAATACAATCACGATAGTTCACCGTACGGGCGGGAATGATGACTCACGACGGACTCCGCTTCATCGGAATTTTTTGACATCCGTACCGGCCGTCCGCCACATTAGTTCCGATGAACGAGAGTGTACTGTACCCGTAACGTATAAAACCTTTAAAAAATAGCCTAACCTAAAACCTATAAAAAAGTTGTAATTTTTATTTTTTTAATAAAACTGACAACAGTAGACCACAACAAAAACACGAATATCCTATATAATTTAAGTGTGTGGCGTGTAGAAGATCTATACACTAAGAATTTACATTGTATAACTGTAAAAACGTTTTCCCAAATCACTATCCAAACTCAACTCTGGTTTTCAAAAACAGTATATTTCTCTTCAGTGTAATTTTTAATAGCTCTTCTATAACTCGTAATAGATATTATTCGTAGGCGAAGTGTAAATAGAATAGAAAATTATGAGGCTTGTTCACACTTTTCGTCGAGCCTACATGCGGTGTCTTCCTCTTTCATTTACGCATGATGTGTACGTAAGGTGCAACATTAAAGATGAACTAGCTAAAATACGTTAGTAAAGTTAAATGTTTTTGATAAACTATAAACTTTAAAAGATATTGCTTGTAAAAAATGTATGAAAAATATTTAATGGTTTAACAACACGTTGGAACGAAGGTTGTATTTTCATACGTAACAGCTGACATTAATATTCAATATTATGTTTGTAACTGTTACTTTTTGATTCTGATTGAAGCAGCTACTGTTACCTTCTAGAAAGGAAGTTTACAAAGGAAATAGGTTGTAACAGCTGATCGGCCGTCCGCCAATAAGCCTGTCCACGACAATAGTTTTTAGTGTAGTGATATTTTAAAAAGGCCAGAAAAATTTACTTGTGATGTAGTAACGAGAATAGTTTAATTATTCTGATGTCTTGTCCAACATGAAATGCTCATGATATAATTATGAGCCAGAACTAATTTTGTTAAATTTATCAGTGACACTATAGTGATTACACAGGATATATTGTATAGGTACATTTTTGACAAATTTTAAGGGGTTTCAACAGTTTTACAGATTTGAACTCTGAGACCAATAAATGTTTTGAATTTATGTAAAATAAGAAATAATCAGGATTCAACTCACATTTTAACCTTAAACTAATTTCAAAATTTTGTTTTGGATTCCCATGTCCGGTATTGTAAAATGTTTTGAGATCAAATTAGTATTGAGTTCCAAAATGCATTCTTTGAACTCTTTTTTGTGCCATCAAATTTGTTTGGAATGAATTAGTAAATCACTGTTCACAAATATTGTTGTGAGAAACATATTTGTTTTTACACATTCAACAAAAAATATTACATTTGGCAGATCTCGGTAAGATTTTAATTTTGAAGAACTACGTAAGGCACATAGAAAAACCTAACATAGGTACTAATTAGGACCTTAACTATTCTATTACAATATTTCTTGCAAAATGACAATGTAAACTTTTTAACTTATTGTAATCCAACAATACTACACTACATCTATCTGTATTATCTTATTTATAAAATATAATCACCAAATCAAAGGTAACCAAAAATATATATCACACCTGTTAACCCTTTGAACAATTAGTTAAATCTTTTATAACTTGTTCTTACTCAACCCAAAAATTTCAACTATGATGATGGAATGTTTTTCTAAAGCTTAGCTTGAGTGTAAGACATAAAGGTGCTCACACCTCTACTCCGTAGTGTCTGAATGTAAACCTTAGTAATGTGCAGGGCTGCGTTTTTCTATTACTCCAGAAAAACTTCAACTTCAACTTCTGACAAGACAAGGCAAAATACCCTTTAAAAAATCTGGCGTCCTTGGTGGATCCCACCCCCACCTTTTGAATTGGGACTGTAACCGACGATTAGCGGAACTCTTTTAACTGTGACGAGGGCGCTTTTTACTGCCGATATGGAGCGATCTTCACTAACGATCGTAAGCACTCTTTTTCGCCATTCTAGAATCCTCGTCTCTTCCGATGTGGCGCCCTTAGGGCCTCAGTGTCCTTGGTGGTCATTTAGTTCACCCACATGGTAGGGCCAGTCCATGTAAGTGTGAATAATTGATTAGTGGGATTTTAGCATCAAATTGGAAATGGTATAATTTACAACTAACTGCTAATTCTGACAGTATAGTGTTAATAACTCATTAATAATTTATTTTTCTTCCAAAGTTTTTATTGTGCAGCAGTTGCACTATGTCAGGTTTTTAGGGATTAGCAATACTTTTATCATTTTGCTTAGCCACATTTTCCGATTTTCCTACCCTCGCCCTTTAGTTTGATAACATTTTTAATTTTTTGTACAGGACTGGTTAATCTGTAAGCTTTTAGTGTCATATCTTACAGTAGTTCAACAGAAATACTACCTTTATGTTCTTATTATTTATTTATTTTTTTTTATTCTTTACAAGTTCAAATTATAACCGTTTCCAAAATATGTCATATTAATTAAGGAGTTCTTTAAGAAAAGAGCAATTCTTTTAAAAAATGGTTTTGAAGGAAGATATAGAAATGTTTTTTAATTGTTTAATTTGTTACAGACATTGTCTATTTATCATCTTAGAAGAGGCTTTTATTGTTTATGTTTCAAATAAAAATGTAATACATTTTATTAATCTTGCTAAGTTTGTTTAAACTCAAAAAATTGAATACACGGATTTGTCTTTATTCCAGATGCATATAAATTTAAACTTGAAAAAAATTAAACAAACAGTAATCTTGCAAACCTGGACTTTGATAACCCAGAATTCCAGAAAGCTCAGGAAGCTTGCCAGAGCAGTAAAGTGCACTGGGTTCCAAGGTGCTAAGCGCCATGACATCAGCCGAGTCTACATTAAAGATTTGGTTTTTCTTTAAGTTTGCTTTAACATATGAGGTTTAGGTTTTTTGTTGTATTATTGTGTACATTATGTAATAAATAACGTATTACTTTTTACGGAATAACGTAAAATAGTCACACTTTTCTTATGTTTACTCCTTCCCTGATAACCCAGCATTATCACAAAAACGGCTACCCTTCAGTTCACATTAGTCCCAATTAGCGGCACTCTACGAATCATGCTTTTTCAAAAAAAGTGCCAAGATGTTAAATATCTGATCTCCCATTTCATCCGAAAATACTAAGATCCATTAAATTGGCTTACCACCACCCCTGTCAATACTTAAGCAGGAACATCGAATATCGGTTGTCACAAATGTTATTTAAAAACGCCAATAATTCCATTAGATAAAAAAACTAATTTTAATTTTTTTATTCAAGCGATATAGTTATAATTTTTTATTTTTTATAAAATAAAAATATATTCTATTCTATTTTTTATGTGATCCAAAATATCGCCCTCTAGCACTTTTAGGTTGAAAATTTATTTCCTTATGATTTTTTTCTCATGCACTCCCCTCTGCCCTTTTTAAAATCCCAGCTTGTAGGCTATCAGGAGTTATATGAATAATACCCCATATACGGAGTGGCAGAAAAACCGGACAGTATTCGTGTGGCTGCAGTCTGGAAGCCGTTGGGTGGGAGCTGGTGGGGAGGGTCTGGTTCTGAGGGCCACTACTCCATTGTAGTTAACATGAAACTGTGTACAAGTAGCCATTGTGCTTTTGTCCTTGAGATGAATAATTATTATTAATTTTGGGGCATTTTCAGAGACATTTTATTTGGGCAAAGAAAGGCTGGTTCCTTCTGTTATACAATACTTCAATATATGGATAAGCACTTCAGAGCAACTAAGTCAACTCTAAAACAAAAGCTTAAAGGACGTCCACAGTCAGCTAGATAAACAGAAAACATGGAACGATTGAGGCAAGCCCCGTGCTAACCAGCCCACATCGTCTAGCGCGAAGGCAAGCTGCTGCTCTGGGAACGTCAGATCATACAAACTTTTGCACTATGATTTGCATTTCCACTCTGAAAAATTTTCAAAAACTTCAAAAACTTAAAAAAGGTTAAAAAACTTAAACCTCAAAAGCATGTTAATCATCAAACATTCTCAGAACGGATGACGGCAAAGTAAACTGGACAATGCGGGCTAGTTATCGGGCTTCCATAAGGCAAGTTACTCCATTCTGTCGACTTCTGGGCCCCACTGTCCAGAGTTCTGGCTGATCTTGGGAGTCCTTTGTGCTTTAAATTTAGAGTTGGCACAGTTGTTCTGAAGTTGTTTACCGATAAATTACTGTATTACGGGTATGATATTGTCCTCAACGACCCACATTAAAATGTCTGTGAAAATCTCATGGGGAAGACAGAATTACCACATTTAACATTTGTCTCAAGGGCGAACGAACGATTCTCACCGATCCATAGCAAAAGCCATCAGATATTTTGTTGTCTAAGGTATAATATATATGGAAGTATGTATATCATATCAGGAGTCGATAGCGGGAAGGTTGAATATTAGAGGTTTTACTGAGCAATAATAAATATTCAATTTACAAACACAAATTAATTAAAATATTTATTTTCTTATTTGGTACTTTTTTGCATAAATAACTTGGAATTTGATCAAGGCACTGTGTTTCACAGAGCGTTTTTAGGAACAGAAGGGTTTGGAATAGTGGGACTCTTCTGTAGATAGGCTGTTTAGTATATACAAATCAAGGGGAGCTTTTTCTGTTTTTTTAAGAAAATGCACATAACTTTTATGCCCAAAGGGTTAACAGCATAACAATATGGCCTAAAGTCTTGAAGATAAAGTTTTGTATGAGCTAAAAGCTTAACAAAACAGATTTTACGACATAGAAGACGAATACAGAACAAATATTTCAACATAGATCATGTAGAAAACATTGAGTTCTACATAAAAATAACGTACGTGTTATATAATTATATAATACTGTTTTGGAATAAATTGCAACTTACCCTGAAGCTAGGAACTTTATGGAGTCCTCAAGGGGTTAACAGCATAACAATATTGCCAATAGTCTTAAAACTACGATTTTTCATCGTAGTTAAAAGCTTGACAAAAACAGATTTTTGCACATTTGTTTTGTTTGTATAAAGTAAACACAAACGTAACAATATTTAAACATAGAATATAAAAACATAACATATAGAAAACTAGAATTTTTTTAGAAAAAAAATATTTTTGAATACTGTTAGTACTAAATTGCAACTTACCGGGAAGCTAGGAACTTTATCGAGATCTGGATAATGCAACATATCCAAAAATATTCTTTATACTCCATACCTCAAAATAAACTACCGGTAATGTAAAAAATCCTCAACTTGTGTTCACTCGGGCTGTTACTATTTTTTCATCTTGTAGCTGTTCCTTTTCCGTTTTTTCATTTTTCGAAGTGATTTGGTTGATAAATTTTCCTCTTTTTCAGATATACTTTCCGCTATTATCTTACGTTCCATTTGTGTGTGTCTCGAGGAATAGAGTAATCCTCCGACCTTGCTACAAGAGAACCATGGTGCTCGACTCAGTGGTCTCGGATAATACGATAGGAGAGAAATTGTACCACTGACATTGTTTTGAGATGTACAACTGACGGTACCCGCATCCTGCTTTTCAATATTTAAAGTCATCTCCGGAAGCTGATTTAACAAGACATTCATCCCCTCAGCAGTTTCAAGAGAACATTCAATGTTATTTTCCATGTCTTGTTCTTGTGACAAACTGCAGTTCTTCTGCGCAGCTAAGCCTTTTGCACATTTATTCCTTCCTTTAAAATTCTTTTTCTTGTCATGCCCTTTATTGGAACACATCTGGGTGAAAGGGGTCCTTGTTTTCAATGTTTTATGTTTTGTTCCATTAAAACTCGGAGATGCTAGTTCATTTTTATTCTTAATGTTCTCTTCCACTACTACTACATCATCCATGTTTTCATTGTCATTATCATTGACAAGTGTTGTTTCAAAAATCGGTTTGATCGATGAGGAGCTTTCAGAAATATCTTCACTTTCAACTACCATTGGGGAACTTTCCTTGACACAAACTCCTTCCGAAAAAAAACCTTTGTGCCTTTTATCATAATGTTCAAGAAGAGCCTGAGGTTTAATATTCATGTTACACTCTTCACAGATAGTAAGCTCAAGAGATTCTGAGTCAACACTCGTCCCAAATATCTTCATATACTCCTTTGGCAGTTTATTAAAACCACTTTTGAATCTGTCATTCGGTATGTCAAGGTCTTTCTTTTCAGTTTCTACATGGGTTGGCCACATATCCCAAGACATTCCAGCAAATTCTGATGGATCCATTGTTTATTTTATATTATTCACAAATTTTCCACCAAGAAAATTATATAGAAAGCGCTTTAAATTCACATATTAAAGCTGTTTTTTATTCTTTAATAAACAGCACACATAAAACAATTGTTACAGCTTCTTTGTTATAAACATAACATTTCTGCTATTATCGCCATAATCCAACCTTATTTTTCTAGTTGTGCACTTGTATCAAACATTATGTGTACATTCTCTAAGTAATATATGGTAGGCCTAATGTTATTCTTAGATCTTGTACAGACAATTATGATATCTGAAAAAATTTCCACCTAAAAAGAATAAAAAGCAGCATTTAATTTTTTTTAACCAGACAATGTAAATTAACATTAGTTACTGAAAATGTGAGAGATAGGCGCAAGGCACTGCGCCTCCTAATACACCAACATTCTGTGCAATATGAAAAAATGCTTGAATTATGTTACGTTAGAAAAAGTGATTGTTGTCTAAAAGCACCAGACTAATGGTAGGCCACATTGACCATGTAGCAGATTACTGGGAGTATTGCATAACCATTCCTATTATACTTCAAATAGTTTCAACTATTTTAATATGGGTCAATCAGAGCAACCTCAAACTTGTTTAATTTTTTTACATAAAAAATCTGATTAGGTCGATTTTGCAAATCGACCCAGTGCGCCCAAAAGTGCAAGTTTGTTGGCAAGCAAAAGAAAAGATTTTAACCACCCGCAAATGGAATCTTCCCTAGTCTCGATTCTCACTCAGGATTCATCACTGCCACTAAATGCTTCATGCATGGTTTATATTTGATCGTGGACAAATTTGTCTTCGTCACTTCATAAAAAAAAAACCTGTAACACAGTTGGCTTGAGAATAAGTTTATTGCTGGGTTTCTCCTAACTATTTTAATATGATTGTTTAGTATCACTTTGTTTGTTTATATTTGGTTGGATCCTTTATCATAAAGCAAACAAATCTAAGAATCACACACTTTCTTGTTAAATGAGTTAGAAACCAAGTGGTTAATGGTTTACATTTTTACGTTACAAAATGGGTTTTCTAATTAACCCATTTCAATGTAAGTGAACACAATAAAACTAGTTATGTTATTGTCACGTTGCAAATGTACAAAATTCAAACTATCTACCATAAGTTCAAAACCGAGAAATCAAAAAAAATTTTGAATTTTCATATATATTATCTTATTCTTCTTAAATAATTTTTTATGGTTAATAAAATAATTTTTTATTGTTTCATTGTTAAATAATATATGGTTTATCCCTCCTTTTTAAAAGTGTATCTAAAATAAATCAAAATTGTATACAAATGTTATAAAACAGCAAAAACTATTCGGTACTAATAACTTCTTACTTGACTTTGTTTGTAATGTTAGTACGTATTTAAAAATGTGTTTTTCGTTACGATTTAGTAAATATTTTTCCTTCAAATAAACAGATTCTCAAAAAATGTCCAATTTTACCCTTTTTTAATTCATTTTATAAATAATTAAAATTATTTTAGTTTTTTATGTTATATACATTATTTCTACTTAGGTAAATATATTGTCCGCATTTTGTATACCTTGGATTTTACATGAAAAGGCCTGTTTTGCAACACAATTTTCAAATTCCTTATTATTTTCAAAACAATTTAAAAGTATGCAATTCAATAAGTTTACTCTAAGGATTAATTTTTTTTTTATAATTTTTAAAAAATATTCCAGAAAAATTGTTATAACAATGACTTCTTTTCAACTTGTTCAACTTGTTTTTACGCTAAGGTTAGGGTATTTTTCCCGTGTTGCAGAGTGTTTCAAGAAAATTTTGAATACTTATATGAATAAAGTTGTAAAATTTTTACAGGAAACAAAACTGACTGTCTAAAAAGTTTTAAGTTTTAGTTCTAGCCTTATATAAAAATAACTGTATCAATAACTTAAGTAAAAATTTTATTTGACAATAAATGACAAAAAGCTTAGAGAAATAAAGACAAACCATAAGAAATTTATCACAAATGTCCATCCATACCTATCATTATTAACCCAAGAATCTCCCTTTTTAATAAAATAAAATTTTGCCCTACAATTTTTTTAGCTGAAAACATAGGCCTATAATTCCAAAGCTACCTACCTATTGAAAATTCACCATTTAACACTTGTTGGTTTAAAATGTTGGCAAATATCTTCTGATTTAACACGTTATTAGCTGACTATTGTAAGGTTCACAAAAATAGTCCAATAGAAATTTTAACAGCTGTGTCCCCCTCACCCCCTCTCACCCTGCAATTTAGTCAAGAAATCTTGAATGAGAAGGAGGTAGGTGATATAAAACAAACAATAACAAATCAATGACATCAAAGGTGCAGCACCTGGTATATTCAAAACAAACCACTCATCTGTCAATATAAACAACATGATGTCAGAGGTGCAGGACCGCTTCAATCAGCTGTTGGTGTCACCTACCTTGGTTTGTTCTAGATAAACTGATTTGTTATGATTACCATGTGTAATATTGTATAAAAATGTTTCTGGATAGATTTGGCAACAATGTACCAATTCTCATCGGACTATTTTTGTGAACCTCACTACAACTACTCTTATCTTTTCATCATAGATCTCTCCCCCTGACTTATCATATATCACATATATTACATATATAGCTGGTTGGTTACTAGCTATTGTAAATACTTTTTCAACTAGGTTAACAGAGCATTGCTCGTTGGTTTTAAGTCCTATAACTGTTGTTATAGCATCCTATAATACAAGCACTATCTGAAGGGATGTGTGTTCCACAATCTCGAAATCTAGCAGGTAGATTTTGCTTAAACTTTGCATTTAAGAGTGTTTTGGCCCATAATATAATCATATGATATAGTCACCAAAGAAGCATAAAGGTTTAGGAATGATAAAAGCAACATGGGAAGCTCATATACAACAAACAAATATAAATAATGTGATCGAGAGAGTTAGAGATCCATATATAGAATTAAATCGAAAATTCAATGAAGAAAAAGAACAATGTATTCGCATTTTATTCTTAACTGATCATGTCTGTGATGTCAATTTAGTATCAACAAAAAACTTCGGAATTTACTACAAGAAAATGTGTATGTTAAATGGTGTTCCCTCCCCCACAAGGGTAGAGGTGTAGGCTTACTTGAAGAGAGCCAAACAGAAAATATTCATTTTCCTAAAAAATCTCGATTATCACATTCCGAATATAAGGAAGCTCTAAAAATAATAGGTGATGTGGCTCGTCCAAGGTCAGTAACCGGGAGATCTAAGGCCGGAACCCGGTGCAGGCGTTGTCCTGTCACCGAGAAATACCAATTCAAGTCAATTGAACACGTACATCCTTGGATCATGTCCCTTCGGGGAACTTCTGAGAAATAAACGCCACAACACTATACGATCCACAATAGCAAATGAATTAAAGAAAAAAGATTTTCAAGTGTATGAAGAAGTCCCATGTGTGGCAAAAAATGGATCAAATAGAAAATGTGATATTGTGGCTATAGATAAGAAAAAAAGAACGGGATACATAATTGACCCAACTATAAGATTTGAGAAGACCCAAAACCAACCACAAGAAGTTGACAAAGAAAAGAAAGCCAAACATGATGCCACAAAAGAAGATTTAAAAGAAAAAAATGGCATTTTAGAATTTCAGGTAGTTGACTGTTGGTTGGAGCAAGAGGAACAATATCCAAGCCCAGGCGCGGAACTCTAATATGTGTTTATAGCAACTAAAGACAGGTGTAGAATTCTTGTGTCCCGTCATTTAAATTGGTCTACTAAAAATGATGTAAAATGAGTTTTGACCATGGCCAATTCTTTTCATTCCTGAAATTTTGTGATTACTGTGCTCCAATTTCCCTTTAGCCATCTGAAGAGGGCATGATTTTTTCTAAATCATTTAACAATCATAATTACACAACAAATTTATATAGCAGTGAAGTTATATTACCATCAAAAATATTAATTCAATGCACTTAATAGTTGGGTTTAGTACATCAAACATCTCTATTTTGACCCAAAACTAGGTGTCATCAAAGAGATTTGTTCTAATGTGATTCAAGAACAAGTTTTTACTATGAATTTTAAACATACTTAATTTTATTTGTAGCCTATTACTGATTAATATATAGAGGCCTGTCATTTTTTATTACTTAGTCATTTCAATTTAAAAATGTCACCTGGTTTAGTCACCTGGTTTAAAAATGGCGACTAGTGACTGTGAAGTGAAAGTTGTGCTCTGAAAGTTCGTAAAAGTTATCGTTTACCAACCTAGGCCTAGGCTGCATCTCTGGCCTACACGTTTTTGAGGTTATAGTGACACACCATAACAGTAAACAGGACTTTCTACTCACTGGTAATTAAATAATTCAAGTTTTTCATTTTTTATGCTTCAGATTAGGCCCGTAAAAATTCATGTTTTCACTTGATTTTGTTAAATTAATTAGTTACGTCACTGTTAACACCAAAAAACCTCAGAAAACTTGAAGTCCTGGAACCCGCGCTAGTCAACTTGACAGCCACAGCCTTCTGTATTTCACCGTTGCCAACAGCGTCTGTATTACACTGCAGACTTCTCTTCTCGTACTATATTGAATCTACACTATCTTTTGATCAGCGTTTTATACATTTGCTATATACACCAGTGGAAATATTGGTAAAATGCCCAACCCACAAGATTCAATGACTACTCGCACACGTAGTAAATTAAACTCCAACAAGGATGACGAAGATAACAGTGATACTTCAGGCGTCTCGATACATGCAAAACTTGACATCTTGGTCAATAGCATAACAGCCCTTACAAGTAAAGTCGATAGCCTTAGTAATGTTCCGCAAGATATAGATTGTATTAAGAACGATTTATCAGGCCTATCAGACAAAATTATTAAACTTGAAACTGGTATGGCTAATGTCTCCTCACGGGTTTCCTCATTGGAGACAAAGTGTGCTGACAACGAGGGTATCCTAGAAAGAGTTGCAGCGGTAGAGGAAAAATTGAGCTCTGCCCAAAACTCTTTTTGCAATTCTGCTGAAACCTTCTTAGAGGAAGCAAATGAAAGGGCGAGAAGGGCGAGAAGTACGATTTTGTATGGTGTTCCAGAGAGCAGTAGCACAGATATTAAACAGCGTGTTAAATATGACCAGGGATTGGTGACTAACTGCTTTTCTGTTATAGACTCTAACCTTAGTATTAACAGTGTCAAGGTCTCCCGATTGGGTAGAAAGGACTCTAATAAACAACGGCCCTTGAAGCTCGCGTTTAGAACCGAAGCTGACAACCAGGATTTCTACAGAAACTTTAGTAAAGACTTGTTTTCCGATGATCCTGTCTTAAAGAACGTGTCAATTGCGCCTGATCGCACTCCTCTTCAGAGAACCTATATTGCAAACCTAAAAGCTGAGCTCGAACGCAGAACGCAGAGTGGTGAGTCAGACTTAATAATCAAGTTTGTCAAAGGAATACCAAAAATCGTTAGTTCATCAACGACAAAAAACTCGCAAGGTTAGGCACTCAATCTTTGTCCAGGTTGAGTGTCTATTTTCAAAACACTAACGGAATAAGGTCAAGGACACATGAACTTCGCCAAACTGCTCCATCTACTTCGTATGACATTCTCATTTTAGTAGAATCTAATCTTCAGCCTGATGTCAGCGATAGCGAGCTTGGTTTTTCCAACCTCAAAGTTTTCAGATGCGACAGATCTTTGGCGTTGACAAATAAGGAATCCGGAGGTGGTATTCTTGTCGCCGTCCACAATAACATAAATTCTTCGATGAACTGCTTGCATCAAGGGGAATATGAAGCTCTTTTCATATCACTTAACTTAAGACCTCAACCGATTCTCATTTGTGCAGTTTACATTCCACCTGGTAAACCCTCTTCTACATATCTAAACTTTTCAAACCTGCTAGCATCAACTCTGGCAAATAACCCAAATCATTCACATTACGTCATGGGGGACTTCAACCAGGCGAGCACGGATTGGCATCATCCAACACCCACCGCTACTTCCTTATCTGCCCAACACTTAATTGACGTCATGGATATATTCCACCTCAGGCAGGTAAATCGCATCACAAATGCTAGAGGGAGGACTCTAGACCTTGTTTTCTCCCCTGACCACTCAGTGTTAATCGGAGGAGCCATCGATCCCATTGTTAGTGTGGAGTTGCATCACCCAGCCCTGTCTTTTGACATTCAACATCAGGATATCCTAGATAGCAGCAATTGTGCGCCAACATACATACCAGACTTTCGCCGCTGCAACATTGAGGCTGTTAGGTCTGACCTCATCTCAACGAACCTTCTCTCGGTTGAAGACTCTAATGATGTTGATGTCCTATTCCAACAGTAAGATTGAACAAATTGTTCTTAAGAATACCCCCATGAAGCGGATGGGTCCCTCTCGTTTTCCCTCCTGGTTTTCAAGAGAGCTGCGGAACCTAACCATCGAAAAAAAGTCTGTCCATAAGGAGTACAAACTTCATCGGAAGTTCTCCGATCTCACCCATTTCAGGGACCTGCGACGAAGATGTTCCACCCTCTCCAGAGTCTGCTACAGAAACTACATTGCCCATCTGGATTCAACTTTCGGGCAAAACCCCAGACCTTTATGGAGTCATATCAACAATATTAAGAAGAGTAAACCTATTCCATCGAAGATCAGGTATAATAATGAAGAAGCCACTGAAGCGGCTGACATGAGTAACCTGCTGGCCAAGTATTTCTCCAGCATATTTTCACCGCCAAGCAACTGTAACCCTCCTTTTGCCTCAAAGTTTAATCTGAACATAAGTACTCTACATACTACACAAGCTGAGGTTCTAAAACAGTTGCAAGGCTTAAACGGGTCTAAAGGTTGTGGCCCAGATGGTATACCGCCCTCCGTACTTAAATGTTGTGCTGATCTCCTAGCCCCACCGCTGACGACACTCTTCAATAAATCTCTTAGTGAAGGAATCTTCCCAGATGTGTTCAAGTCGGGCTTCATTGTGCCCATACCAAAATCTAGTGACTCTTGTGAGGCATCAAATCAAAGACCAGTGGTCATCTTGTCTTCCTTGTCTAAGGTGTTTGAGGGTCTGGTTCTTAACCAGTTGGTTCCTCTTACGAAGCACATCATGGTGGAAGAGCAACATGGGTTTAGACCCGGACGTTCTACCCTCACCAACTTATTGGTCCTACAAGACATCGTCTTCCAAGCTTTCAAGAGAGGAAATCAGGTGGATGTTATCTACTTAGATTATGCCAAGGCATTTGACAAATTAAACCATTCTGCTCTCTTAATGAAACTGGAGAGCTACGGGTTCTTCGGTCAACTACTAAGATGGTTTAGCAGCTATTTAACCAATCGCAGGCTTGCGGTCAAGTTTGCATCTGTGATCTCTACCCCAATTCTAGCTACCTCAGGTGTCCCTCAGGGCTCTCTGATGGGTCCTTTTTTGTTTCTACTGTTTGTGAATGATCTGCCCAGCACTCTGCAAGTTCGTTCCTTGATGTTCGCAGATGACATCAAACTTATTATCGAGATAAGTACAGTGAGGGACTGCCTGAATCTTCAAAGAGCCCTCAATGAGGTCCTGGACTGGTCAAGTCAGAATCAAATGTCTCTTAATCCAGCGAAGTGTAAAGTTATATCGTTTCATCGAAATCTCCAACCAATTGTGTTCCAGTATATTCTTGACTCAACTCAAGTGGAACGAGCTACGGATATTCGAGACTTAGGAGTTATTCTTTCCCATAATTTATCTTATGAACTCCATCTTGACGAAGTCTGCAAGAAGGCGAACAATGTCATGGGCCTCATTTACAGAATCTCAAGGGATCCCTTTAGCATTCAAACTTTGCTACAGTTCTACTGCAGCTACGTCCGTCAGCAACTAGAATACTGCTCTGTTATTTGGTCTCCCTATCTTCTGTGCCAATGTGAGAGACTCGAATCAATTTAGAGGAGATTCGTTCGCCTTGTTGGGCTGAGGTTGGGTTACCAATATTTGGATGTACCTGTTGTTGACATCCAGTCGACGCTGGGTCTGCTGCCATTGAGAAGCCGCCGGGAGATAGCTGACATGTGTTTTCTTCGTAAATTGATCACTGGTGAAATCAACTGTCAAGAGCTTCTGGGGAGGATCGAGTTCCGGGTTCCATCCAGAACCAGGTCTCAAGACCTTTTCTTCAGGAGATCATACCCCTACAACTACCTACAGCATGCTGCTATACCGAGAATGATGCGCCTCGGGAATCGGACTGCCTCTCATCTGGACTTCTTTGATGGCCTGAGCCCCGACGCCTGGAGGAGCCGTCTGATCAAAGTGATGCGAGCTTCGAGATGATTCTTCAAGAGTGTTGTGCAATCGAAGTGAAAGTGAATGCCATTTCAGTGTGAATTTGAGGGAATCATGGTGTTATCACAGATGAGTTCACAATGTGTCAAATGTAGAATTAGTTCTCACATGTGTACACTTTTTTCATTCAATGCCAGTCACAAAGGATTGCTTTAGTTTCAATATTGTTTCCCTCTTTATGTTCTGCCTCTCAGATATTTTGCACAAAATTCATTCAAGGCCTTTTAGCATGTTATATTTCTTCTCTTTGCCAATGTAAACCAGGATTCATTTTGCTCCAAATCACTGCTCACGAATTTCAATATTGTTTGCTTGTACATTGTCATGTCTTCAGCTTTGCATTATTGTTATTTAAGTTCTTGCTTGTTTTTGTTAATTGCCATATTTATTTCACATTGCAATATGTTAGTGTCTTTCTAGGAATGTTCAGATTTTTAAAAGTATTTGTTTGTATATCACGCCTCATTGTAACTAGGTAACTAATGTAGAGCCATTCAAATTTTGCATGTTTGCACGGGTTTTTTCAGAAATTGCACACTGTAAATAATTGAATAATTGTAAATAATCACTTGTACGTCATTGATAATTTTTGTGTAAATAATGTATTTTGTTAGAATTTAAATGAAAAGTATCTGCATGTTCCTGTCAACTGCCTGATAGAAGAGACTTTTGACACTGTGGATATGAACTATACATTGTAATGAATGTTTACGAATTTTGTTGCATGTCATATATGTAAAAATGGTGCAACCGTTAATAAATAAATAAATAAATAAATGAATTTATCTTAAAAACCCGCTGAAATAAAAAATATAAAAAATTTGTCCGTATCGTAAATTTCCACTTTTTAGTCATTTACCAAGGCCAAGGAAATATTCCCAGGTAAATTCACATTTAATAAGTTTCTTCCCAATGGGAACATTCCTGGCCCACATCACTTACAAAGTAATTTACAATGTTAAATTGGTATTTGAAAACGACCACCCCACTTTCCATTGCCAGCTCTGCTTTAACGCTTTACAGTCATCAAGAAGAACCAATACCACACATAGAAAACGGGGTAGTAAAGTTAGCTCGGGGAAACAACTGTGCTGGAATGGGGCAGAACAGCGCGGGGATAGACACTATGGCAGAGCGCCGCTCCAGGACGCTACAACTCCACTGCACCATTCAAGGCAACAAGAAGTTGATCAAACAATCTTATAGTGTCCCTTTTTTATTACTCAGAGAGGATATTTAAGTTAGATTCAATTTTTTTTTTATGTCTGAAAATGAAATTAAACTGATTAATATCATGGCAACACATTGAACTCTAATCTGGTTCACCTCTACTACAGATGAGAGATAACATAATACTGTAGGCCTAAACATTGCTAATTCTATATAATGTTTTTCTAACAGAAACTTACACTACGTTAGACTTGTTGTGTGAATCTTCCCAATTCTGTATGGCAAGATGAACACTTGTGAATATAAGTTGTTTGACTGATCGGAGAGTTAAGTCCAGCACTGGATGCGTTCGTTAAAGCACTACAGGCTGAACAGATGACACTAAAACAGAAATATAACTATCAATTACATGTGACAATTAATTAATTACTTAATTAATTTTTCCATTTTAGGAAAATTACTATATTGAAATGGTAGCCTTATGTAGCGTTAAAACTGACTAAGATATATGACTAACGTGTAGGTGTGTTGTATCCACAAGAACAAAACGTAAAGTTAAAGGAAAATGTACTTGTACATAAACAACAACAAAATAATTTGCATTGAAAAAATCAAGTGTAGCTTTTATTTTGTACACCAGGAAAATTTTTTTGGATTATTGAGTTAAAACCGATGTCTAGCTTGGTATTAAAAGATTTAGGACGATTATAATGGATAATTAAGAAATTCAGAACAGTTCAATTTAAATTAAGCTTCAACCTCAAGACTGTAACTATAATGGTCAATTAAATAGACGGTTAACAGAAATTCCAATAAACATGTAATGTAAGTAGATTCAAAAGGTTTTTGGAGATTTTAAACCCTATACGAGTGGACAATAATAAATATTTACATTAACTCAAGGTCATGACACCGCGTTCAACCGCAATGGTGCATACAATTTCAACACGGTATCAATTAAGACACAATAAAAGTATCAAAATGTACATTTATGCAGAGAAGGATAAAATAGAGTGGCGGTTAATTAGGTTCTACTGTATCCACCTTAAGTATAGTATGTAAAAACAAGTTAAAAAAATTTCAAGATCAGAAATAAATATTGTTGACTTAAGATTAAGACCGCTGAGACTCATGGTTACCGTAGCTAGTCCTGGTGCCAAAAAAAATTAAGATGAAGTTTAGGGTTGTTATTGAAGTTACAATAAATTTAACGGCAGTTTATAAATTCAATGTTGCCAAAACCGAACAGTCTGGAAATCAGCAATTGATCTGATATATTTTAGAAGTGAATTAGCTTTTCATTGCAGACAAGGCAATGGTTGCTTGATTTTTGGGTTGCTCTAATAATAATCACCATTAATGTTGGATATCCGAGGAGGATTGAAATGTATTAATATTAAAACAAACACAATAATAAAAGAATGTAAAAGGTTACTAACCTTAATTAACCGTCATGATTCAAGTCAAATTACTTCCTGGTGACCCGGATTTCGACCTTGAAACACCATTTTCAACAGTTTAATAGCGTTGACACGAAATCAGGATGGCATGCAGTCCTTTGATGACAGCGGACGGGGTAGAAGGACGAGACATTCTGATAACGCCACAATATGAACCAGTTCGATAATAAGCTGCTGGCCAGAATTGTCTATATGTTTTTTGTGTGTGAGTAAATTATTCAATGTTATGTGTGTGTGGACTATATTTTAATTTTGACGACCTTCAATAAAATAATTGTTTGACAACTAGGTTTGAAAATGGCCATTTAAGTTTGAAACCCGGGTCACCAGGAAGTGATTTGACTTGAATCATGCCAGTTAATCAAGGTTAGTAACCTGTTATACTTGACCAATACAATCCCCATAAACCATGGATAAAAAAATATAAAAAGTCTTAATGCACATATTTAATAGTTAGGTAAAGCTTAATCCCATTGGAATGCTACTGCGACTATTTTCAATTACTAAATTTCAAAATGATTGTTAAAAACCAGCATTTGACTACAGTATTTGATGCTGAACAATATATAATCTCAAACTTAAATACAATATTTTAATTGCCAATTAAATTACCAGGTAAATGTATTCAAAATGTTGTTAGAAGGCAGCACCCATCCATTTTGGTTAGTATCGTTAACCCCCTTTGTCATTAAATAGTGTAATTCACCTACATTGGTATTTCTATCCTTCAAATAAAAAAATTGTTTTACTGTATTATTCAATCGTTGATCTACAATCATAAAAAAATTGTTCTTATAAAAAGACTAGTCACTGATACAAAAACATACACAGCATAAATAGTTTCAAAACTACTTACAACAACCTTTGGTCATCATTAGCAATATTTTTCATAAAAATAATTAAATTTGCACAAAATCAAATGAAATTTCATACCTAATACGGTACTCTACAGTTTTGGCAGATAAGAAATGGTTACAGTTCCAGTTTATTTCTTATGTTGCTCATATTTTATGGTGTTAATTCAAAAATATTGGCAGGTTTAAGCATACTAAATGGCTTAGTTTGTTGAAGGGTATCTCATTCCTGTTACCTGTAACAGAAGAAGCCCTAAAATCCGGGAACCTCGGGACCTGACTGCCGGCCGGATTTCAAAATGGCCAGATTAACTGGCAGATCATTAAACGAGTTGAACAGAGACATGTATCATAAGTGTGTTTCATCAATGATCCATAAGGGTATATATAACAATGAAAGGCCAATCAATTGCCAATCATACTTGCCCAATCAACACTGATTATCAACATTGTAACAATCATAATTTGTTTGCTCAAAGGTTACAGCCGAAAAGACGATCGGACAATGGGTAAGCAATCTTTAGCGATGAAACTGTGTTTAATGTACAATAATACTTGTCTTGTGTTAACGAACAAATAGGACTAACGTATAAATAGGACCATAATAGTGACGTAATTCGTCTAGTGACCTCGACGATCAGGCCGCAAAATGCACAGAAAACTGAAACAGAACAGTCTGGAAATCAGCAATTGATCTGATATATTTTAGTGATATAACACAGAATAAAGTGACTCATTTATATTTTGGCCTAGGGAAACGCCCGCGGCTGAGCGTTTCATTTCCGGAAGACCGCGCCTCGACCTGTTTATCCGGCAGCCTAACTATCCAAGGCCGGACTAGAGCGCTTCTACTGTAGTCCAATTTAACTACTGTACGATTGAACCTCACTTATTCAAAACGTTCAGGGGGCATCCAGTGAATTTACAGTTACAGTAAGTTTGAAAAAAGAGTTTCAATTAATTTAATACATAAATTTAAATTAAATTCAAATTATAAAGGTACGTTTTAATCACAAAATAAATAATACAAATCATGTTTTAAGATAATACAGATGTAATACAGAGCATATATATAATTAAAAGGAAAAAGACTAACGAATTAAACAAGATGCGACATTAAATTAAAATAATTGTATATAATAAAAAAAATGCAATATAAATTAAAGAAAAAAATAAACAAAGAGTAAAAGCATAACAAATTTGCTAAGAAATTGTAGTTTCAAAGACAACAGTTAGTGTATTACTTTGTTATTAAGAAAATTTTTAAAAGATAAAAGGTAATTCTTTACTGCTTCAATGACTCTTCACCTTTCAAAATGATCAATAGTGTTTTAATTGTAACAAAAGTATTGTTTCATTTTTGTTATTTGCCTCCGGATTGCTTTGTAAATTGCTACAAGAGGTTACAATACCTTAATTTATCGTCAACAATCCATACGTCGCTGCAGTGGCGACCGGTTTCGACACTCAGTAAGGTGTCATTTTCAAGCCTAAAAACATGAAATCTTCACTCCAAAAAGGTCGTCAAATGTTTAAAACAACACATACATTGAACACGAACAAGAACACAAAACGAACATACACTACAAATGTTTCAAGGTTTCCAAACCGTTTCAAGGAATACCTTCCGAAAAGAACTTTCCAAAAACACAACTCATCATTTGCTGAACATTTAATTAACAATAACCATTCGTATACCGGATTTGAACAAAACCTGGAGGTGTTCCATTTTCATAAATCTAGAGGCAAATATTTGGACACGGTGGAAGAGTATGAAATATACAAGGCCGGCAAGAAACAACCCCAGCACATCTTAAATGAGAAATCCTCCTTTGAATAATTGGATATATTGTATGAAACTGCTGTCAACATCGAACAAATGATATCAAGGTACAAAGCAGCTGATAAGAATAATGATAGGGGGAGGAGGGGAGGGGAAGCACATCCACGCACCGTGGTCAGTCCGGACCCGCACCTCGTACTCGCCGCGCCGCAAAATTTTAACTAACTGTTTGGCCATGTGTAGTGTATGTTCGTTTTGTGTTCTCGTTCGTGTTCAATGTATGTGTTTTTTTAAACATTTGACGACTTCTTTGGAGTGAATATTTCACGTTTTTAGTCTTGAAAATGACACCTTACTGAGTGTCGAAACCGGTCGCCACTGCAGCGACGTATGGATTGTTGATGATAAATTAAGGTATTGGAACCTCTTGTAGCAAAAGTATTGTACTTCATATAGTTGCTTCTCAAATGCACTGGTACAGTGGAAGCTTGCTATATCAAATCTGAAGGGGAATGTAAAAAATTAGTAATATCAAGGTATTTGATATACTGAGGTTTGTTATATCAAGGTTATTTTTTACCAACTCTGATAAACTGATATTCACGACCACCTCTTAATACCATTACTTATTTCCAATAGGGCTAGCTATTGATGAATAAATATGGTTTTACTGTGATTACATAACCAACATTTTGTTATTGCACAAAAGAATATAACAGTCCACTGTAACATTAAAAGTTGTATGGAACTTTTATCACAAGCAGATCAGGACCAAGACAATAAATTGTGATGCAAAAAACTAAAAAGTGCTGCAAACACACAAATAAGCATCGATCGGGAGTAGAAGACATTTGTACTCTTACATGCAGTTGTACAAAACATGGGGTTGTAAAATTAGTACTCACAAGAATAATGTACAATGCATTTAAACAATCTAACTTTGGGTTAAAGCAGTTGGATGTTGTTGTTGGATTTGGATGAGCATTTGGATTCATATGTTGTTACAAGCATATGAATGGAACAATACTATCAATCAATCAATCAAAATATCTTTATTGAGATTTGCACAAATGTACAATAAATAGCGTCAACTCTTTATACAAGAAAATAAAGTATATCTTAAGATCTACAAAATACAATTTATTTCAGGACTATTTTAATTTAGCTACAATTCATCAACAGAATAACACGCTTTCCCTACCAGATATTTTTTCAATAATGTTTTGAACTTTGATATATTTTCTACATTTTTTATATCTTTAGGAATCATTCTTAAAAATTTCATGCCAGCATAACTAGTTCTCTTGGAGTATAATTCTAGATTATGTTTGGGAACAGTAAATTCTTTTTTATTCTTTCTTTTTTTAACAGCTATAACAGCGTTGGTTATGTATCGTTATTCGATATATCAAGGTTCCACTGTAGTTCTAATCGCACACCGAGCTTCCTTTGTTATGACAATGAGAACTTACTTTAATATCTTAGAGGCCTCGCATTAATTCAGGATTGCAGTTCGAACAGTAAAGGTTGACTTTGAATCTTTAAGGCAGCGGTTTGAATCACGCAAACAAAGTTTGAATTGTAGAGGTTCGTGTTTAAGTAAATTCAAATTCTATAGACAATATTTTTCATAAAAAACACTTCAAATTATAGCTTTTTTTTAATACTCTATATTTTCTGAAAAGGACGGAGAAAAATTACTGATTACAGAGATTTTTTAACTATGAAGGTTCGAAATTAGTGAGATTTAAATGTACAAGCAAATAAGTGCCTCAACATTTCATAATTTACTGGTGCATTAGTTGTGAGAATCAAATACAAAGTTCAAACTACATACACAGGCAAATATTAGTGGAGTCCAGATAATCAGAAGGATTGCTACTGGTTACATTTAGGATAACAAAATATTTTGGATTAATCTAAATCATTACTAACAAAAAATATTTATAACAACATGATGTAGGCCTAAACAAATAAACCGGGGGATGAATAACAGTTGACAACAATAGGTCGCTGAAAAATAGATTTTGGCTTTTTGTGAATTTACTGTCATGAATAAATAGAACTGAACAATGTTTAAATATAGTAAAATTAATCTAACGTTTTTAATAATATTTTACGGTTAGCTTTTTTGGTTATGCTATTTTCTCCTAAAATCTTACCCTTATAGAATAGTTGTTGCTGCCATATGATTAATCCTTCTTAGTTATTTTTAACTCTAAAAATGCCATGAATCTGATTTGTATTAAGCTGACTCAGATTAACATAAGTTGTATTATCGGAACTCCACTGTACTACCAAAACCATCTACCAGAACTGCAAAAAATATTTACATTTGTGTTGGAAGACCCCCCACTCCAAGCGGGCATGCGACTTCTGAATGTTTCATATTACCAAAATAAACAAGAAACAATGCTGTTACACAATCCATTACAGTGTCTGTCGTTTTCGACTGACGTTAGTGCAGAATTTCCACAATTGTTGCAAACTGCCATAACCGGATCCCTCTTGAATTTGGGTCCGTTAGCTGCAATGTTACAGACATTGAATGATGTTGATGCTCCTCTTTTTACTGAAGCATTGTTTATAAGAAAACAATTACCCAATTAGATCAAAACCAGTTAAAGTACTGTGTCTGACTAAGTTAAAACTAAAAAAACCCCAAAGTATATTGACAAAGGCTAACAGAGTATAGGCCCCTTTAGCAACCCAAACACAGAAAAACACAAAATGATATACAAAAACACACATTAAAGATAAGCAAAGCTAGTTTGTCACATGCAGCACTCAGTGCTTATAGCACACATATCCCAATACAGGTAAAAGTAGGTACGGTATAGTCAATTCTCTGTTAATATGATCACTACTTATGAGTGGTATTCCAGCCGCACCAGATTGGTTTGTGCAGTAGAGGGTTGAAATTTCCATACTATGCTCTTCTTCCAAATATTACTTACTGTATGTGAGAGAATAAAAACAAATGGGGGTCATGTCACGTAGTCAAATGTAGCCATCAGATCTATTCAAGTGCTCCGAGTCTTAATTGGCCATTTTAGTCATTATAGCATTAATTTTTTGAGACTGTTGCAGCAATCAGATTTTTTAAACTTATTACGCTGAGCAGCAAGTCTTCTAACCCTTGAGCGGGCGCTTCGCCAGTAAAACGACAGAGAGCGCATGCGGAGTTTTAATCCACAAAAATAAATTGCACAATTTAAAACATTTTACGTGTTTTTATAATGAAATATTACTTTTAAATGCTGAAGAACTTCATCAGGAATCACTGGCATCGTTGATACCATTGATTGTTTAACTTATTTTGATTAATATTTCAACTAAACATAGTAAGTAATTTTCTAGTATAAAATAGGTAGGTATCATTTAGTTACAGGAGAGGGCGCATGCGGAGTTTTGCTCCGCAATAATACAATCATACATCAATGCAGATGAAATATATATTTAATGACAATGACAAATTAAATTAAACATAAAAACATGCTTATACATTTGTACAATAGCTGTATAATACAGAAAGTTTCATGAGGAAATAAACTACACTCTGAGCACTCGCAAGATAGGGTGCACTCGGAGAAAAACTCCGCAAACTGACACCGTATCACTGAATGGCAAATAACAAGGAACTAGAAGGGGGGTAGGGTGTATAAATTGCTTTAGGGGATTCCCGGAATAAGACACGTGAAATACTAGGCCGGACATGACTACTGACATCCATTTTGTTTATTTACTTAAACAAAAACTACACGTGTGGAGAAAAACTGTGATGCGCTCGCTCGAGGGTGAACGAAACTAAACTAAAAAAATCAAGCCTAACAAATAACACTAAATCACAAAGCAATCTATAACACTTTTCAATTGGGCCTACCCGGGGCCTACGAAAACAAATGAGCCTGCATACATTTTCAGTCACGTAACCAGAACTGGCAAGATTTTAGCTGTCAACTCCATTTCAAAGCATTGCAACCGCCTGACATCCTCAGTTTTTACAATTACTGCTACAGAACGATGGATAAAAATCTTTTGTGGAACAAGAACTCTTCATAACCATCATTAATGAAATCCATAATAAGTCTATACTAATTCTTCATATATTTACTAGTAATATGAAATTAAAAATACCCCCTTCGCAGCAGACCTGCGTACTCAGCGAATTTCCAATGGAATTTCAGATTATTTACTTTCCCCATAAAAACACCATAGGATCGAGTATGTAGGTTTACTGCCATTGGGTGTTGTTAGAAAATCTAAGTTAATCAATAATTGGTGAATGTAAACACAAAATTGTATCAAACTCTGGCAATTTTTTATTTTCCC
Source organism: Neoaliturus tenellus (assembly GCA_030545055.2). Lineage (NCBI taxonomy): Eukaryota > Metazoa > Arthropoda > Insecta > Hemiptera > Cicadellidae > Neoaliturus > Neoaliturus tenellus. The sequence goes on from CM061531.1 coordinate 262,080,133, forward strand.
CATAAACCCCATGGGGATGAGTATGTAGGTTTGCCGCCATATGGGTTTTGTAAGCAAGTTTAAGTTAAACCTTATATAGATAATGTACATACCAAACTTGATTAATTTATGTCAATAAATAAGCAAGATATAGGGTTTTCTTGATTTCCCATAAGAATAACATGGAAAACACATTTTTGGATTTGCCCCATAACCAGTTATGCTATGATAAAAATTCAAAATACCAAAGTGTTTGCTTTTTTAAGCTCTTTTAAATGGTTTCAGTTCAAATTGATGAATTTTAAAAATTAAAGTCCAAAAATGCCAAAAACCCATTTTTAACCCCTTTGAAACCCCGTTCCCATAACCCGACAATGCTGGTTCTGAACTCATGAAAATAAATCTGGACTTAATACCTTAATACCTTTATTGAAATGGCGACCTAACTCAATAGGTAGTTTAAAGCCAAGTATGAATGAAGGATGAGTGTAGGATGATTGTGGCGCGATCTTGTAGTCTTGTTACTGACTAAGGCCGACATTCTCCTTAGACAGGACTATTAATTCATATCCCAACAGCCAATGGTATCTAGGGACCTACAGTTTAACGTGGGATCCGAACCACAATTTCAACCTCCCATATACGAATTGGTCTAATTATGAGGATGGTACTTATGGATGAACTAGTATTCACTAGTGCGGACGTTAATCCCCACCAGGGAATATTGCATCCACAAGCCATCGCTCATAACTATCCACAATTCGTGACCTCCAAGTAGCTGGATTACAGGACGTCGCCACCGTCCCAGTCTTATTTACACCTCCATACCAAATTTCATCAAATTCGGAGGTCCCCTTTAAAAGTTATCAATACCACGGACACATAGATAGATAGATAGATAGATAGTAGATAGATAGATAGATCTAGGGAGATATATATATATATATATATATATATATATATATATATATATATATATACACACACACACACACTATATGGCTTCTGGGGACCTCAAAATGAAAAAGTCAAGTGGTCCCGGGCTTCGATCTTACCATGGCTACTACCGTATTAGTGTATTCCCTATAGGAAAATTCTCTAAAATAGAATAAAAATAAAATAGTGTCATATAACAAAGAGGATGTTTAATACACACAAAAATTAGGCCTACCCTAAGCTCACACTTGTGCTTTAAATGTTGTATCTGTCTAGAAATACTTACGTATCCGTATTTAAAATTTAATTTGCAAGATAAGCATGGCCTCTTATTAGGCTTTATTTGTACTTAGTTGCATTATACGGTATTTGATTAAAAGTACTATCTTTAACTCTTAACAAAATAAGATAGAGCCTACACAGTGGTGAGGCTGTCTCAAGGCCGGTTTACACTATATAGCTGGAGAGCTATATAGCTCTGCTATAAAGCAGAGCTATATAACAAATGAGCTATATATAGCTCCGTCAGCTACATGTAGCTCTGCTAGATGTAGCTCTGCTATAAGTAAATTGAAGCTTTGAATTTCGTGTAGCAGAGCTACATATAGCTTGGGAGAAACCTGAGTGTAGTTTCCAGCTAGATACCGAGAAGAAGGTAGTTCTTGCAGCAGCTACTGTGATATTATCGAGACAAAGAAGGGAAAGAAGATATTGGATCAAGCCTTCACTTCGTGCTAGGAAAAGATACAGTGGTAGTGACCTTTTGAAAGACCTTAACGAGGACGATATAGACAATTTAAATTATGAAATTCGTTGTGATTGAAGTTTTAAAAACATTCTCCGCATGCAAGTGGTGATTTTGAACATTTGCTTATTGCTATTGGATACAAAATTTCAAAACAAGATACGTCTTTCAGAGATGCAATTCCGGCAGACTTTAGGGAGGGGGCAGCTACATATAGCTCTGCTACAAACAAAATGCATGTTTAGCAGAGCTATATGTAGCAGAGCTAGATATAGCTCTGTTTCCCTTTGATGTTTACTGAAACTTTTGGATAGCACGTTTTCTGCTATATAGCAGAGAAAAATGGCTTAAATTTGCTATATAGCCGGGCTATATAGCAGATCTCAAGTGGCACTTTTTAAACTTGTAGCAGAGCTATATAGCTGTGCTATATGTAGCTCTGCTATATAGCTCTGCTACATAGTGTAAACCGAGCTTCACTCTATTTCCAAAATTAATTACTTAATAACCCAGTTTGAGGTTTCCTAATTGTTAGCTGGGGTTTGAAATCAGGTCCCAATGCTTTATTATTTTTCGGATCTAAAAATTTGTTGCAATGTTTAAACAAAAATTACCGTGAGTTATTTCCTGTGGTGTTGAATCTTTAATATTTTCACTTGAATCAGCACTTGTATCCATAATTTGGTAATGGATCCTCTTGTTTCTTCTTATTCAAGCTTAAATATTGGTATTGTATGTCTTCTGAAACATGACATTGAAACCAAGTAAACCAAAGAGAATCTACAGTAAAAATAAGAAAGCTTATAAGTTAGCCTATCGCAGATAGCAGGGAGTTTTGGTAACATACGACAAATCATACGGTAAATAATAAACTTTATTTTTAAAATTGGCAAATTTTAGAATAATATGTTACATTGGTCACTTTTTTAACTGTTTTTGTAACTTCAAACAATAAAAATGGCTAAAATCCACCACTATTTAATTCCCGTTTAACATTTACCGTATTGATTTACCGAATGTGCGGAAACTATCTATTGCAGGGCCATATTTCTAAAGAGGCTGAAAAGGCTGGATCATATGGCGGCAAAATTTTAGGCGTGGCATTTTGACAGCCAAAACCTGGCAAAATAAATCAGTCAATGTAACGTGGTCTTGGACAATAGATTGGAATTGTTGCTGCGTCCGTTGCTAGGGTAACCTGAATTATTCTATATGCCAGTCCCTTGAGACAGGAAAATTACCAAGTACTTTCCACATTTTTTGACATAGGCTATATATATATTTTTTTTGTGTGTTGTGGTGTGTTGTACGGTACAGTACTGTAATATGTTTTACCTATATTTTATTATTTTACTTTACCACGATTATTTTGTAGGAATCATTATTTTAGTTACGTACGGAATCACTCTCAACAGTTCTGTGATGCACTGTGAGTGAAATAAACACTAGCCTAGTTGGAAGGGGAAAATGTACTGTAAGTTATATAACTGTAAATGTTAGTTATAGGCCTAATGCTGTTGGATATTGGTCGGATCAATCGATATTTTCATGCAATAGTATGGTTGCCCAGTTATGAAAATGGGCAAAACTTCATTATCCAACTCCACTGTTATTATCAATGTGGAAATTTCGATATTGCGATTAAAATTGCGTGATGAAAACAATTGAATCAACAATGGTATTGAGGTAAGAAATGTAGGCCTACCTCAATATAATTTAATAATCGTTTGTATAATAATAATCTAACCTAACAATCTAACCGTAAACCTCCGTCACTTTTATGGACAGCAAGGTTTAACTTATAACAACAAAATCCATGGTTTTTGGGAACATTTAATACGCATACCGTACCTATTCCCACAAAACAAAGGGGAAAGATACCTTTCTGATTCGTATTTGGCAGCACTTGTGTGACGCCATTTAGGTCAAATGAAGTCTGGATCTTCTCACAAGTAAGTAAACTTAGGTAGTTTATTTTGTGTTGTTCTTTGATAATATTACAGGTTGCATTAGCTAAAATTTGTACTTGTTTTCGTTACCTATTTTCGGTCACTTGTTTGCAATAGGCCTATATCTATTTTATTGACAAAAGGTACCCATGTTTAATTATAAGTTTATTAGAACCAACTAAATCAGGTGATAAAATCGTAATCGTATTGTGTAATTGTATCGTCAATAGGCCTAGAGTTTAGCCATAATATCGCAATATCAAAATTTCCAGATAGAAAATAATGGTGGAGTCAAATAACAAATTTTCGCCTCATTAGATATATAGGTACCGTTCATAATTATTTTACATTAGATATAGGTACCGTTCATAATTATTATGAACGGTACCTATATCTAATGAGGCGAAAATTCGTTATTTGACTCCACCATTATTTTCTATCTGGAAATTTCGATATTGCGATATTATGGCTACTCTATTGATTATTCTATTGATTATTGAGAATTATTGTGATAGGCCTACATAATTTAGGCCTAGGCCTACCTATCAAAAATCTGTTGATACCTAGGCCTTCTATATCTTAAATCTAAGTTTTCGTCCAAGGTGTAGAATGGACCGTCTGTAAACAATTTATATATGTAGAGCTGGTTTCAGGTCCTTTTCCGGTTTTGCTTTACAAATCTGGAGGGTTGTGAAGTCTCATTCCCATTTACCCAGGGACTGAAGGTTTATTCTCAAACTGAGTTAAGCGGTGTTGCCGATGCAAAAATGGTAAATTCTGAATATTAACTTATACTATACCGGTATTCTGAATATTAATCTGAACTATATTTTGAATTTAATAGGAGTGGTTTGAATAGACTGTAATTTGTCCTGTCAATTAAATAGACCTAGGCCTAGCCTACAGTAAAACAAAATAGGCCCTACCTCATCAAAAAAATTAAGCCGTATTGAAAAGAAATTAATTCATTTGTTCTGTGAATGAATGACTTCTCAAACTATAAAAATTAAGAGGACAAATTCTATCCAATTGATTAACTTTAATTAATTGTTTGTTTACTTACCTAACCACACAACAAACTAACAGTACGGTCACGGTCACACTCGGGTCAGTCGGGTCGGTCGGTCGGTCACAGTCACAGCAGTCTGGGACACAGTCCAGCCGTGAAACTCCGTCACCTGGTTTGTCCGCCGGAACCACCCGGGGACTCCAGGGGCCCAATTTTTGAATCTAGTGAGTCGTGAGTTACATCTCACTAGTTTGCTCCTTAAGCCGCGGTCCGACTAGGCTGGTTACTAGCCGCTAGTAAATATCCGCTGGTGATATTGCTAGCAACCAGCCTAGTCTGATCCAGAACTAGCGGCTGGTAAATGCCAGCGGGCTAGTGTTTACTAGCCGAAGTCGCAAGCTGGTCATGTTTAACTTTTTAGCGCTAGTACCATCCGCTGGCAGTCACGTGATCACTTCGCTGGCGCCAACCAGCCAATGTGAACCCCTAGGCTAGTGGCTAGTAGCTCATACAAGCGGCTGGCGAATTAACCTGTCTAGTTTTGTGCGCTGTGTCAGTGTTTGCAGTGTTTTTATTTTGTACTTTTTCGCAATTGACGGTGAATATGGTGGACAGCATCAAGTGGTCGGGTAAAGAAGTTATAACATTTTTAGACATTTTGCAAAATTATCCTTGCTTGTGGGATGTTTCGAATGCAGACTACATAAACAAAAATGCCAAAGACTCAGCTTATGAAGAGTTACTTCAACGGTTTGATGAACAAGGATTAAGCGCAAGTTTGCCCGCATTGAAGAAAAAAATTAAAAGTCTGCGTGATACATACAGACTTGAAGTTTACAAAGTAAAAATGTCGAAGAAGAGTGGCGCGGGAGCCGATGACACACAATGTTTTCAAGTCAAAACGTTCATCCAATAGTACTAGCAGCAACTGTACTGGCGGCTGGTTTACTTTAAATGTGAACCCTTCAGATCCGCTTGCTGATGGCGATATTTACTAGCGGCTAGTAATTAGCGGCTGGTAACCAGCCTAGTCGGACCGCGGCTTTACCGACTGGCTCGAGATGGTAAAATTGAAGTTTATGTTAGCATCCGGTTTCAACCGTCAAAAAAATAACAACATTAAATGTTGCCAGTTCTATTAATTTAAAGATTCTAAATGACTTGCATTGTTATATTTAGAACATAATTACAATCTTATTTTATTTTAAATGTTTAATTACACAATTGTAAGTATCAATATACATTTTAGGCTATTTAACTAAAGTAAACATAACCTCGACGATTTGAAAAGTATGAAAGTTGTTAGTGATTAGTGATTGACAAATTGAATTATTTCCTGTCGAGACTCGAGATCGAGATGATGAAGAAGAAATTTCAACCTCACGTGAGATTATCTCACCAAAACCACTCACCACCGATTTGTTAGGTGAGTAAAAACGGGTGAGTTGGTGAGATTTTTTGCACAAAATACATTTTTATACATATATGCGACAATGGTGAATAAAACAATCCCTTGAAATACTGCTGAAAAATATTAATTACTGGATGCGCAAGTTTTAAAAGACCTTAAAAATTACTTTCATTCTTATTTAATTATAAGGGTTGATGTAAATTTTTGGCGAATAAGCCAACTCACCAACTCACTACTCACTCGATTGAAAAATTGGGCCCCAGTTACACATGGAAAAGTGGCTTGGAGCGCTAGTGTACATTTACTAGCGCTTGAAGTGGTTGAAGTCCGAGACAACACCTATACTTATACCTAGGCCTCTGCGTCACACAGGTGATCGCAAGATGACTATTGACTGTAGTGCCAGGTGAGCTACATCCCATAAGAGCAATGGTGTCAGTTTCTGCGACATCCGTGAATGTCGCCACAGAGTTTGGTTGGTTAAAAAAGTGTTAAAAACTAACATTTTACTCTTTATTACCTGCAAGTGTTGTCAACGCTACAGGAAATAACAATCGTTCTCGTTGGCACTGGGGATTTTTTTGCCTCAACTATTACTAAAATAAGGAATTAAAAAGCAAACTAGTGCAGAATATATGGTTTTAGACTTACCTTGGTTGATAATTGTTAATTCGGTCATTACGTAATGGTTTGTTTTAAACTAATGATCCAAATGTAAAACAGAGTAATATCGTAATATATAGTGTCGTTACGATGAATATCGTACCCGTGGCAAGACTGCTACATATCCGGAACACCAAAAATAGTTATTCAGCTGACCTTAGTGCCTACAATATGGCAGCCGCTAAAGTGTAGTTGCTAGTAGACTATTTCGTTTTTACGTAGTTGTTAGATTTCTTAAATCCTCGATAGCTCCGAACATCTCAGTTTCTCGATAGCGCCTACAATAATGAGCGGTAGGTAAAAGAACGAATCTTTAATGGTTTGTTCATTATCTTTACAATCCTTCTAGAGAGCAATACAGCTCAAATTGGAAATTTCATCATCCTACATAAAAATCCCATAAAACATCATAATTATTCCCGCTTATCCCAGCAAGCCCCATAAAATCCTCAAACGCAGGGAAAATACCCATCCCTTGGCAACCCTGCTGGTTGCAGATGTCATGGCAGGGAAGTCGTTCAAAAGAGCTGCTCTGTAAAAGAGCTGTTCACTCTGAACGACTCTGTAGGCGCTATGTTACAAATTCAATTTTAGTGGCTATGTAGAGTAGTTGCTAATCGAGATATACAGAAATTTGTCGGACTTAAAAGCTTTTTTCACTTTTAGTTGCTACAATTTAAATATATTTTACTAATCGAACAGTCAAAATCAATGTTCTAAAAAGTATATGTGATATTCTCGTTAACGCCTACACAAATTTGAAATGTTCTACCAGCGCCTACGAGTGTAGGCGCTAATTCACACTGCCATTTTAGTACCTGTCAACATTCAAATTGTAGTTGCTATGAGCGTAGCTATTATGAGACCCCACGTGTGATCGCAGCACAACACGGACACAGCTGACAATAATGCCATTGACTATAAAATGCTGATAAAAATCAAAATTACTGTCAAATTATATCCCGATCAAATGATAAAGTCTGAAATGTATTCCCGAATTGGTTGTCACTCATCACTGAAGTTGCATTTAAAGTTCCGGCGAGAACGGAAAATTCGTACGCGGAAAACTATCATCATCTCTCTACGCACTAAGAATACTTAAAACAATCACCAATAAGGACACAACTAACTAAGATAGCCTACCCTTTACTACTTATTCGCATCTCATATGCGGTTTGGAATCAGCCTATGGTGCTGCCAGTGAAACCAATCTTCAGAAAATACTTGTCCTGCAAAAAAACTGTCAGAATTCTCGAACAATTACCACCTCAAGAACAGTAAACCGTACTTCATTTCAAACCAAATCCTAACCTTAACATTCATCTATATATCCTCGAAACCATAAAACCTACCAACCAACCTATATAGGACTGAATACCACATGTATAGCATTAGAAATAAAAATAACTTAAACCTACAGCAGCATATTCTCCAAATAACAAGCAGAACAGTGGTTAACAAAATAAAGGATGTTCCAAACGATACTCAGTTTTAAAGTCTGAAATAAAGTAAATTGCCATCGAACCTAAACTTGATGAGATCGATAAAAGAGTGACATTCTTGGAACAACAAAAGCCTGCTGGCATTAATTTGAGCATAAACGTTGTCATGGCCGAGTTTAACGGGCGAAACCTTAGGAAGAAAAATATCTTTGAAAGCAAGTTTCTGATGTTTGCCGATGACATCAACATTTTTAACAATGTAAGCATCAATGACGGCACAAATATAACTTATTTTATTGGTTACTCATCACACTAAATGAACGGCACAAATACCTTACAAAGTTCACTTGAGGGGGATTCAAAACTGGTGCACAACAAACAAGATGCAGTTAAACTCATCTAAATGTTTAGTCCTCTCTTTCAACCGCGGGGAAACTTCAAGACATGTCGACTACACTATCAATGGCACACCCATAAACGATGTCAGGTCTCTAAGGATCTTGGAGTTATACTAAATAACAACCTTACACCTGACGACCACATTGAAGCCATCTCTGCAACAGAACCAGTAAACTCTTAGGTTTCTTATGGCGAGGTGCAAACAGCGGTCTTTCTGCCAACTCCTTAGCTATACACTGTTCAAGTCCATCATCAGACCAGTTCTTGAGTACGTATCTGTTGTTTGGAAGCCGTTGTATTCTCATCACATCCAGGGCCGCCCAGAGGGTAATAGGTGCCCGGGGCGAGATTTTGATCCGCGCCCCCTAAATTAATTAAAATTAGCCTCTCTGTGAACTGAACTGGTAAATTACAGTCAGAAGAATTAAATTAGGTGCATGGTTAAATTTTCAATAGTTTGAATAAATTAATTTAACAAATTCACTTGTACTATAAAGCTTTGTTGACACAACCATTTGTTGACAACACATGATCTGGGTCTGGGCACACTGGACAGGGCCTACGAAAACTAACGGGCCTGCATACATTTTTGGTAAAGTGACCAGATGCGGCCGAATTTCACCTAATCCTCTATTAATTCTATGATTCTAATCCTCAATTAGGTAGTAAGGGGGCCTGTTGTTTCGTTGGCCCCAAGCGGGCGCTCGAGCCAGTTTTCAGTTCGTAAGATCAGTTGACTAGTATACCTACATGCAGCCAAATGCTACGCTGTCATGATTCACTTCCACTCTTAGACTCGCATTGTAAAAAAGGTTTAGAGTTACAATAAATTAGTCACTACTCATTTCCGACTAATAGCCTAAATGTTTAAATTTTAATTTGAACTACTCAAAAAATTATTACTAGACCATTTGTTTATAAAACATTTATTGATGGAGTTTTTACAATTTTTGTGAAGTGTTGGAGCTTTTATAAAACGGGGATTTCGTCTCGGCAGCGGCGCCCCCTTGGTCGTGGCGCCCGGGGCAGCTGCCCCGGTCGCCCCGGCAGCTCGCCGAGGGTGATGGGCACCCGGGGCGAGGTTGTGATCTTGCGCCCCCTGAAATTAATTAAATTGGCCTAGGTATCTTGTGCGAACTGTAATGTTAAATTGCAGTCCGAGGAAGCATGGTTAAATTTTCAATGCTGTTAGTTTGAATAAACTTATAATTAAAAATAAAATCACTTGTATTATAGATCTTTGTTGACAACACGAACACATGGTCTGGATTTGTTAGGGGCCTACGAAAACTAACAACGTGCCTGCAAAAAACAAACGTGCCGGCAAAACTGGCTGGGTAGCTGAGTGGTTATAGTGCTCGCCTTTGAATCCAAAGGTTGTCGGTTTGATCCTGAGAAAAGTTAGTAGCTTTTTTAAGGATCGATTCTGGACCCAGTTGCCATTTGTCATTGGGCTATTAATTAATTATGCTTTCTAACAACTGGTCGATGTTAGATATTAACAAGACTGGGGTTTGGACCGTTCCCCATCAAAACTTTAAAAAATTCCAATGGCGTAGAGAGACACAAAACAAAACATACATTTTTTACGTGCAGCTTGAGGGTTTCAATACATACAAAACAAACAGGGGTATGAATCAGAAGCTTTTGCAGAAGGCCAGGATCAAGATCGGCTGGGTGATCTGCCGGGTGAGAACTCGGGTGGAGATCCCACACTGCTACCGCTGCCTGGAGTACGGCCACACCCGGGGAGGGTGCAAATAAGGGCCCGACCAGAGTGCGGCGTGCTGAAGGTGCGGAGGCGTTGGTCACAAGTACTCCTCTTGTGACAAGACGCCCTCTTGCGCCTTTTGTAAAAAAACAACCGACGGGAGGCCGTCAGACAATGTTCAGGGCTCTAGCGCTTGACAGACTTTTAGAGACCTCCTAGTCTCGAAGAACAACAGGTGCCGGAACTGAAGGTCATTCAGGAAAACCTAAATGGGAGTGTCACGGCAGACTCCCTGGTGGACCCTCCCCTGGTGGAGACTCCCTGGTCTTCCTCGAGACGGGGAACATCCCTTGTCTTCGTGAGCGAGACTTACAGGGCTTAAGGTCCATTATGGTTCCCTGACCGCACAGGATGGGCCGCTTTGTGGGTACCACATTTGCGAGTGGTTCCCATTGAGGATAGTGGGAATGGTGAAAATTTTGCCTGGATCACTAGCGAAGGGATCACTTTCGTGATTTGCTATTTTTCTCCAAATGACAGGTTCTCAACAATGACGTTTATTCAATGTACATCCATATATGTGAAGCTGTTTTTTTTTTTGTAAATACTACTCCTCCCTTGTTTCCGGACAAAATTCAATGTTTGAGATGTCATGAGATTTGTCTCAGGTTGTAGTTTTGCAATAAGGTTTTAGATTTTTTATATTTGTACTCTGAAGGGCATGGGAAGGCCTTAAAGTTCGATTTTTTGTCCTTATGATTAAAATGGGCAACAATTTTTATTAAATTTAAAATAAAACAGCTGTTAATAGTTCAATCATAGACACATTATAAAAGCTAAATAGAACTTTTAGTTTTTGTGCAAAGGGGTGGGTTTTATCACAAGGTACTCAGGTAAATGCAGCGCATTGGGCTGCACAGGTACCCCTAGTATTGTATGTATTATATGAATAAAGATTATTTTGACTTTGACTTAGAGGAGCACTAGACAAATGGTGTGAAACGTTGTAATGTAACAAATAGGCTTAACCTATTATGTACACTCAAAATTTCCCGTTTCAACAACATAACACAAGTTTTTATCAAAATCATTTCATGTATACTGCAACTAAACTCTACAACAAGCTACCACAAAATATTAAAGAAGAAAAATTTCCATACAATTTTAATAAAAAAATTAAAAAGTTGCTCCAAGAAAAGTGCTACTACAGTATAAAAGAATATCTTGAAGATAAAATATAAGAATTTACAATGTATCAAAATATTATGAGGAAACAATTTATGAAATAGAAGACATCAAAATGAGAAGACAACATTTAACAAAAAGTTCAAAATTATTCTATTTATTTAGCTATAAGTTGCCTATGCAATTTTTTAGATTGTCAATGGTGTTTAAATAAATAAAAATTCTTAGCATCGGGAGGTACGAGGAAAATGGAGGAATTGAACTCTGCGTTTTAAACCACACATTCATTTTGAACGGGGTATAGTCAGGGCTTGTAACAGTTCTTAAGGTTAACAAAAATAACCAAATTGATTACAAAAATAACCAAAAAATAACCTTTAATAAACACAAAATGTAACATAAATAAAAAAGCGTTTTATCGGGATATTAAAAAAAAAATGTAGGCTATAAAAATGACGTAGGATCATCTACTAAAGCAATAATAAAAAAAATAATATATATATATATATATATACACATATATATGTGTGTGTGTGTGTGTGTGTGTGAAAAAGTCCTCCCCATCCTCTTCTTACTTTTTCCATTTTTTCATTTTTAGCGAATTTCCCTATAGGGATGAATACGCTATTACGGTAGTAGCCATGGTAAGACCTAAGCCCGGGACCACTTTACTTTTTCATTTTGAGGTCCCCAGAAGCCAAAAACACCATTCGTTCATTTTCATATATATATATATATATATATATATATATATATATATATATATATATATATATATATATATATATATATATATCTATATATCTATGTGTCCGTGGTACTGATAACTTTTGAAGGGGACCTCCGATTTTGATGAAATTTGGTATGGAGGTGTAAGACCAGGTCTATTTTCATGAGTTCGCGAACCAGCATTGTCGGGTTATGGGAACGGGGTTTTATGGGGTTTCAAAGGGGTCAAAAATGGGTTTTTGACATTTTTGAACCTTAATTTTTAAAATTCATCAATTTTAACTGAAACCATTTAAAAGAACTTAAAAAAACAAACAATTTGGTACTTTGAATTTTTATCATAGCATAACTGGTTATGGGGCAAATCCAAAAAATGTGTTTTCCATGTTATTCTTATGGGAAATCAAGAAACGCCTATATCTTGCTTATTTACTGACATAACTTAATCAAATTTGGTATGTACATTATCTATATAAGGTTTAACTTATACTTGCTTACAAAACCCATATGGCGTCAAACCTACATACTCACCCCCATGGGGTTTATGGGGATTAAATAAAAAAAATTGCCAGAGTTTGATACAATTTTGTGTTTACATTCACCAATTATTGATTAACTTAGATTTTCTAACAACATCCAATGGCAGAAAACCTACATACTCGATCCTAGTGTTTTTATGGGGAAAGTAAATAATCTGAAATTCCATTGGAAATTCGCTGAGTACGCAGGTCTGCTGCGACGGGTTTATTTAACATTTATCTTGTTTTAACAAGCTTCATAAATCAATCAATAAAACCTAGTTGACATTACAAGCCCTGTATCTATCTATCTATTCTATATATAACATGAAGCTGTTTATTTAAACACTAATCCTCCCTTATTTCTAGACAAAACTCAATGTTTGAGATGTCAGATTCGTCTCAGTTTGTAGTTCTGCAATAAGGTTTTAGATTTTTAATATTTGTACTCTGAAGGGCTTGGGGAAGCCCTTAAAGTTTGTTTTTTGTTCATACATTAAACATGGGGAATATATTTTTTAAATTGCAAAATGAAACAGCTGTTGATAGTAAAAGAGACAAACACAATATGTTAAAAATTAAGTATAACTTTGAAATTTTTATGCAAAGGGGCCAGGTTTTATTACCAGGTACTCGAGTAAATGCAGTGCATAGCGAGCATAGATACCCCAAGATACCCCATGTAATCAATGATAATAGTCATGCTTAATTCAAAATCTTGAATTCACTAAATTCATTAGGATGGTGGAGGCGGGAACTCGCCCTATTAAGGAGTTTTAATAAATGGATGAAAGATCAAAGGGGAGTGAGTGTTGCTGTCTCACTGTATTGATGAAAAGTGATTTCGATGCTAACTTTCTAAAGAAGTTTCAGATGTAATTAAACCTTTTGAGGTTGATTTTATGCATATTTTGTAGATTAAAGTTCGTTGTTGATATTATTTTGAGCATTAATGCAATACATTATAAATTGTAACCAATGAACAATTAGCTATCAGCTGCAAAAGTAGACAAATATCAAAAGCAACAAAGTAGTAAAAAAAGTTCTGACAAATGTTACATTGTTATACAACATACAGCAATTACTGTAACTGAAATATAATTTAAACATAGAAAAAAGTCTCCCAATATAGCCTACCCTTTTTACAGTGTAGTTTTAGTACTTTAAAGCTATTTGTTTTCTTAAACGGCATTGAAGAAATAATCATATTAGCAAGAGCCAAAAGCAAAATTTAATAGGTGAATGAATTTATTTGGGTGTCTTAATTGGCATGTGTTTCACTTTATTTTTTAAAAGACTTAAATAATTTGGGGTTGCCTATCTTTCCGTTCATACCCATGTGCGGACACCATACGTTTTCTGCGGTTCATACGTTGAATAAGCGTACTCCTAGTATAGATTTACATTTGATCAATGTAATCACCATAAGAGGCCACAAAAAATTTACATTATAGTGTAAATGAATACTGTGCAACTTTTTGTATATGTTGAAATATAATCAGATATAAAACTGTTAAATTATAAAATGACAAAAGTACTCCTGCCAATCTACGGGGGCTATTCAGAAAGTAAAGAACGTTTCCGCCTTGAGCGTGTCGCCTATATTAGGTTATGAGAGAGCTCGGGGCCTCAGTGGCTATCCAGCCGTGACACTAGGAGCATCGTCGCGCTGCTATTTTTCTTTATTTTTAAATTCAAAATGGCCGCTTCCGTAAAAAATGCCGCCAGTTGCGAAGTGCGATCGATAACACGGATTTTGTTGACAAAAAATTTAAAACCGATAGAGATTTATTGATTTTTATTGTTTCAATGTCAACACAGCAAAGTCCGTGAAACGTGAGGGAAAGATAACGAAAGCTCCGTTATGGAGGAGCAGCGCTTTTCACGGATCTTCTCATCAACTTTAGTGACCAGTTCGTCAGTCACAATGCTCGGTTGTCCACTCTACTGCTCATCAAGTACTGGTTCGGTCATTTGTGAACTGAATACACAACTTACGCACAAAACTTTCATTCTAGACATTGTTCCCATACACCTCGCACACTATTCGACAAATCTTTATCGCTTTTAAGGTTTTTGCCAACAAAAACCGTGTTACCGATCGCACTTTGCAACTGGTGGCATTTTTTATGGGAGCGGCCATTTTGAATTTAAAAATAAAGAGAACTAGCAGGGCGACGATGCTCCTAGTGTCACGGCTGGATAGCCAATGAGGCCCCCAGTGCTCTCATACCCTAATATAGGCGATACGTGTGTGCCTAACGGCGTAAGACGGAAACGTTCCTTACTTTCTGAATAGCCCTCGTATGTAACTCCTAAGACACAGACAGTAATAACATTACTTGTGTCTTAGAATTTTATTCTTGCAGATGTGCTTTTTGGGAAAAAATGCCATTCTTTAAAATTAGCAAGTATGTTTTAGTTAGATTTGTTGTAGATTGTAAGTTTCATTGTTTATTTGATTTTTATTTCATATTGTAACCTGTCTGTAAAAGTTATCTGTAAGAAATAAACCTTTTTTGAATTTGAATTTGAATGTAATCATAGACTGTAAAATAAAAATAAAATTAAACTATTTGATTTTAAAATTTAAATATTCTTACTACCTATATTGAATATATCTAATATTGAAGCTCCAATACCATTGGTAACCACTCCAAATGCTTCACCACTACTGAGCGGCAAACCTGGTGGGCAGCCGACTTCATCTACATCTGCACCCGCTCCTGCACCACGGGACGTACTCATCCCCACTTCACCATCTGTGCCGATCGTGGAAATACAAAGCCAGTCTTCATTAACGAACTTTTCTCTTTCAAAAAACTTGATTCATTTGTCACAGAAAGTAACTTAGAAATAAATATAAGTAAAAGCGGACCAGAAGTAAATACGAGCAATAATTTAAATAATTTAACTTTATTTCATTTAAATATTCATCACCTTCCATCCAGAATTGATTCATTACAAATTACAATTGAAGAATTAGGACCTGATCTCATAGTTTTGAATGAACACAAAATGAAAGATTCAGAGTTGACTCGGCTTAACTTTTATGACTATTGTATTCATTCATCATTTTCTAGAGGGGTGTCTGGGGGTGGGGGTGTCTTAGTTATTGGAAAAAAGGATATAGAATACAAAAATATCAAACTATTAGTAGCTAACAGTATTATTTGCGAAAAGGAATTTGAGTGCTGCATGGTGGACTATAAAATTAACAAAAAACAGTTTTTATTAGTTGCCATTTATTGTTCCCCTAGTTCAAAAATTAATATCTTTTTAGAAAAACTAAGTTCTTTATTAAATATTTTAGTGAAAAAATTCAAAAATATTTTAGTTGTGGGTGATATCAATATTAATGTACTTGATTTTACTGATAGGAAAAAGTTGAATGATGTTCTTCAAATATACAGCATGAGATATCTGGTAAATTTTCCTACACGTATTACTTCTGAGTCTGAGTCTGCAATAGACAGTGTGTTAACTAACATCAACAATTATAAATTGAAAGTAGTTGGCATAAATACTCAAATTTCAGATCATGATGGTTTGCTACTAACTGTAGATTATACTAACAATGCTTCAAATAAAAATAACAAATCTAGAATTGAGAATAAACCTATTATAAGAGAAGTTAGAGATTTTAGTGAAGACAACTCAAGTTTGTTTGTAAAATTGCTAAGCAATGAAAATTGGTTTGATGTTTATGTAGCCAATGTAGAACAAAAATATGATACCTTTTTTAACATTTTTATGTATTATTTTGATACATGTTTACCAAAATTTAAAAAACGTAGCAAAACCTGTAAAAAATCTTGGATGACTCAAGAGTTAAAAGATATGAAGTGTAAAATGATTAGCTTGAGTCAGTTGGCAAGGGATACAAACAATAAGATATTGTAAAGTCAAGCAGATGAACAAGGATTTAAAAAAAGCTGTAATTGAGACTAAAAAGAAATATTTTGATAACAGAATCCTAACAGCAAAAAATGTATGCAAAACCACATGTCAAGTTGTTAATTCTGAAATTTCAAATAAGAAAAAAACTGTAAACAAACTTGAAATTGATTTAAATGTTAAACTTATTACTGAACCTAGCGAGATAAGCTGTATCTTTAATACATTTTTCAACGATTATGTTAATTCATCAATAGTTCCACACTTAACACAAAACAACCAAACTATAAATGAACCTGAATGCTTTCATACAAATAAATTTAGATTCAAATCAATTATTGATGAAGATATTTTAAAAATTTTGAATTCATTTGATAACAAATTTACTACAGGTTTTGATGATATACCCATGATAGTAATTAAGTATGCAAGAAAACAACTGGTCAAACCCCTGGTTCACTTAATTAACTCTTCTTTGATCTGTGGGATTTTTCCGTCTAAACTCAAAATTGCAAAAGTTGTACCTGTACATAAAAAGTCTGATGCTAAAATCGTAAATAATTACCAACATTGTCCTTATTACCTGCTTTATCCAAAATTTATGAAAAAGTAGTGTATAACCAATTTTCAACTTACTTAGAAACAAATTTATTACATGATGATGAGCAACATGGCTTTAGACCATCTAGATCTGTTATTACTGCTGCCATAGATTATATAGATTCAGTGATAAATTCTGTTGATAGAGGAGAAAAAACTGTGGGAATGTTTTTAGACTTGAATAAAGCATTTGATAGTGTGTCACATAAGCTACTATTGCAAAAATTAAAAAAAAATTGGCATTGATGACTGTGCTTTGAGATGGTTCAATTCATATTTAACACACAGGTCACAATATGTTGAGATCAAACAGCTGAAAAATAATCATTTAGTTTACAATTGTTCTCCTCTTGCTGAAATTCAACATACCTCAAGGATCTATATTAGGACCTCTTTTATTCCTTTGCTATGTAAGGGGTTTGCCTTCTACTGTTTCTGATATCAGTCAAAACAAAATATGCCTATATGCTGATGATGCCAGTATAAAAATCAGTGATTTATTCTTGAAAATTTTAGAAATTCATTCCTCTGACTGTTTAACTAAAATAAGTAATTTTCTAAATAATCACCAGCTGTTATTGAATACAAGTAAAAGTAACTTCATTGTTTTTACAGCAGGTAAAAGCAGAAATCCAATAAATCCAAAAATAAATTTAAACAACCAGAACTTGCAAGAAGTAACATCCACAATATTTTTAGGTTTAATCCTTGACCAAAACCTTTCATGGAACCTACATGTTGACCATGTTGTCGATAAAATTACTTCTGGACTATATGCAATATATAGAATGTCCACATTTTGCTCTGTTGACACACTAAAAATGCTCTACTTTGCCTATGTAGAATCATCAATATCTTTTGGGATCAGTTTATATGGCGGGACATCAAAACACAATTTAGACAGAATTCTTATAATAAAAAAAAGAGCGTTAAGAATTATATTGAAACTAAAATGGGATACATCTATGCGTGAGTATTTCTCCTCAATGGGTATTATGACGGTATATGGTCTTTATATCTTTCACAAAATATTGCATACAAAAAAATTATCTAATAACAATATGGTTGCTAAATTGGGGGATACACACAATTATCACACAAGACATAGGAATGAAATGGCTATTGATTCTCATAGATTAGAATTTTATAATAAAAAAGCTTCATGTGCAGGGAAAAAAGTTTTTGATAAATTGCCAGTTGAGGTGAGAACTATTGATGAGTTTGGTCAGTTTAAGAGAAAACTAAAAGAGTATTTGATTTTTAAAACATTGTACAGCTTTGAAGAGTTATAGTATTTTTTATTGTTTTATTTCATAGTTATTTTATTAGAATTAGTTTTAGTTTAATATATGACGCCATTCAATGTATATCATGTATACTTCATGAATAAAGTTATTTTCAATTCAATTCAATACCAGCATGGAGGGTTAACACGTTCGCTGCGGCATGTAACCGATCGGATACAAAGGCGTTCCTTCGCGGGTGCGGATGTATCCGATCGGTTACATATGACAATGTCAAGATAATAGGACTGCTTTTCCTCTAGCGTTTGAGAAGGAAACACATATTGTGTATTAGCGTGTAGGTAAGGGTATTGAGCTTTTAGATTACTTGTGATTAGAATATATGCTACAGGTTTTTAATTTCACGCTATCGTTGGAGGAATGTAAATATAGTTCAGCGTGGGGGTTGAGTTTCGACATTTTATATGCCGCAGCGAACGTGTTAAAATTGTCAGTTGAAGTTGAAAGGCTTTGACAAATCAACTTTGTGCAAAAAAAAAAATAAATAAATAAATTCTGACTTTTAAAAGTATTTTAAATTTTATTTCTAATAAAAAAAACTTGGCAATACTTGCTCTATCTTAGCAGAAAACTGCAGCACTTTTTAGTAAGGAATGGTTAATCTGCTCTTCACTAAAACTGTTAAAGCTTATACAAAATTTAAATTAAAACCAATCAAACCAGTCTCAGTTTTTAATGTTGGTGTCACTTTTGGTTTTAACATTCAAAACCGCTTGTTTCAAACGATCCTCAGACTCGTCCCTTTTTTCTTTCTCACTATCATTATCGTATTCAATCTGTTCTGGAGCTCTTTTGAAAATATCCTCGTTAAAATGGGGGACGTACTGTACCAATGAGGGATCTCTTACCTCCCCTTCCCCATCATTTTCAGCAAGATCGAAGGCATCCTGTTTAACCAAAGGTTTCCCCTCGATAAGTTGAAGTTGGTGGGCCAATAAACTCCAAATTATCAAACTACAATTTAAAATACTGAACCCCATCGATGCTGTTATTGAATTTGAATACATGAATATATCTACCCAGAGAATAATTTTTAAATTGGAATATTTGTCTGTTACTAAGCGATAAACTCAAATTATTACCTATTCAAATGTTAAATTTTTTATTAGACCAAATTAGTTTTATTTTAGAGGAACAAAATCAAAATAGATAGGTTTTGGTAATATTTTTATTCAACATTGGGTTATTATGTACAATAAAGATAAACCTAGAAAAAGTCAGTCTCTATATTGGAGTAAGCTCAGTATCACAATTCAGCTGCAACATTTCCATGGTTATCTGAAACAGACATAAATTTTAGTAGGCCTAGAATTACCATTTAACTAACAAAAGAGGGTAGTTCTAATGATCCGCTGAACCAAATAAATTATTATCCGCTAGCAATGAAGTTTTTCTAACGGTTGGCATATTGGGCTTCAAATTAAGAGGTTTAGAAAAAAGTAGGGTTGTGCGAATATTCAAACTTCGAATAATTTTCAATCCAATATATATTTGATAAGAAATTCCAGGGAATATTTTAAGTTCAAACCGTATAGTTCGAACCATTAAAATTGTTTGCTGGTTAACCGAAATCACTAATGATGAATGACAGCTACAGTGGCGGATCCAAAGGGGGGGCAAAAGGGGCAATCACCCAGCCCCTCAAGTCTAATAAATATTGAAGTCTAGAATGAATATTTTAAGTTTTATGGCATTTTACTTACTAATTTAAGTAATCAAAAAATTGTACTTCACTAAGCGGTTGTTAATCTTTAAAATTTCACCAATAAATGTTGTGTAACAACAAATAAAAACGTCAACACTCATATAATAAATAAATAATATTATTGGTTTGGTTATAACTTTAAGTTTTAGTCGTCTCCAGTTCAAACGGTAGTGTTGGTAGTGTCAGAATTAGGTGCCATTTTTGTCATCAACGTAGGTGATCAAATTCAAAAGATCAAACTATTTAAATTTTACTCTGGATGACGTTATTAAGTATTTAAAATAATAATATGTAATATCATTTAAAATTATAACGATGCCATGGTTGAGAATGAAATCTTGTAGGCCTATAGTTTGATGTTTTACAATTTCTGCTTAAGTGATTTTAGCACATATTTCTAGTATTATTCAGTTTAACAGATCTTTTTTGTTATCCCCGTAATCTGGTCCAGTAGGGGTTGGTTAAGAGAGCTTCTATCTTAGGCTATTGATCCTAAGATCTCAAAACGTGTTTATAAACCAATCATTGCTGATATGTTTAAAATAAGAAGCAATACAAATATTAAAACTTATCTTGCAGTATATTTGAAATATTTTACATGTTTTTTCCAATAATTGTGTGTTATTAATTACAATACTGCACTTCTTTAGTTCTATAATTTAATTTTAAGCTAAACATTTTACTGGAAATTGCCATTGTTGCTCTGCACAAGGAACAAGTTTCAAAACCAAATGAACACACAAAAAAAAACTTTACTTTGTCCAAATAATGCGAAATAAAACAAATTTCAATGTTACTGTTGGATTTGAAACTATACGGTATTCCACATAAATAACTATTGAATTAGATATTCAAACTCGAAAATCACTATTCCCACACCTCTAATAAAAAGGACTAAGATCGGTTTTTTGGTTATGATTAAAAATGCTTAAAGAACTTTGTTAAAACCACTACTTAAACTGTCAAATATTTAAACCATACAATAACAAATTCCAACTTATTTTTTTGTGTTGATTAGACAATTGGAACAAAATTTCAATTATAGATCAACGATGTTTAATAACCAAGATAAATAAAGGGATGAGCCTCAGACGAAAAAAGTCACGACTAAGTACTAGGTAACAAAGTATTACAACGATTTGACACTACCTGTGAGCAGTCTCTTTTACTCCGGTAAGAAATGTACATTTCAAAAGGTTTTTTACATTAGAAGAATGTCAGCAAAATACTCTCTAAACTAAGTGATACATTTTGTTAGGTTAGATAATTTACCCATTATTGAAACTTGATCAACTGCCTTACTAAATTAAAAAATTAGGCCTTATTAAAAAATTTGCCAAACTGAACAAGGCCAGCTCCCAATTGGTTAGGAATTAGTAGTGGGACTCTAGTGTACCTATGCGGGGAGCAGATCGAAGTCGTCGCTGACGTGCACCATCGGCACGTGGCTGTCCTCGATGACAGGTTTCGCCTTGAACTCGCACAACCCAAGCTCCTTCATCTTCCACTCCCAGTCCATTCTCTGTACTGCGTGCAGGCTCTCCGCCTCGTTGTGGTGCCTCA
Source organism: Neoaliturus tenellus (assembly GCA_030545055.2). Lineage (NCBI taxonomy): Eukaryota > Metazoa > Arthropoda > Insecta > Hemiptera > Cicadellidae > Neoaliturus > Neoaliturus tenellus. The sequence continues at coordinate 262,101,878 of CM061531.1, forward strand.
GCAGCATCGCCTCCTGGAATGTCAGTTAAGGAGTTCAAAGGATAGCACTGTTAAAAGCTACGATAAAAATTTTTCATTGTAGACTTTGAGGAGGTATTTTCTCAGAGAAGCATTATTCAAACACAACGTAAGCATGACAGGGTCACAAAAGATGTTTTATACAGGATCTCTGGCCCAAAATGAAAATTTATTACAGTTCTTGCCTAAGAATTTCTTTTAAATCTGAACCACAGTCTTTATTGCAGGGTGGATTCTCACAGATACTTTTTGATCTATATATTCCAATAATCAAATCCATTATATCTCTAACAAAAATCCAAGATGATAGTTGTTAAACTGAGTTGCTCAAGATATTGTGACTAGCTAAGTAACAATAAAATACCTTGTTGCAATACACTTGTAACAATCACAAAAATATGCCTGATTAAGCTGTGTAAGCAGAGATAACTGAATGGTGATTTATCTTAGGATGAGATTGGCGAAGGGTAAGGGCAAGAGTGGTTCCTTGATTCTGTCATACATTAATTGCAACAAAAAATCATAGACAATCGTAGGTAGATTTTAAAAATTCTTAATTTTAATAAAAAAATAGATAAACAATAAATCAAGATGACTTTAGTATAATACATTTGATTGAATTTATTCGCAACAATCCATTTGTTTTGTAGCAGTCCTTACCTTGATCTTCTCCCACTTGTCGTCCACGTCCTGCAGCCAGCTGAGGAACAGTCGGCCGTTGTAGCGCGACCGCGCATTCCGATCCTTCTCCTCTTGCTCGGGAGTGATGGCACTATAGACCTCCTCATCACGCAATATCGTGCACGCTGAGAACGGCAGCGCCTGGTTTGCCAGGGCCCGCGCCGCACGACCGTGCACTCGCAGGATCTCCTGTTCCACCGACAACACCAACTTTTCCTTCTCGATCACGTGCTGCAAAGCAATTTTATACAATTACGTTAGATACGTATAGAAGTAGTAGAGTACCTACGTAAAGCTAAATTTCTTTCATGAATAATGAACGATATTGACTGGGTTACTCCCACTTTTCATTCAAATAAAGAGCTAGTACCACGGGGACCGAGCTTAAGCTCGGTAAAATTATTACTTTCGTTCTCACACAAAGCTCGTTACTTTCGTTCGCTCTGCTCACTCGCCCTATTCAATTTCAAAGACGATCTCGTTCGCTTCGCTCACTCGCCAAGCCGGCGGGTGCTGCACTTTGGTATAACTTTCTTAAACTACAGGTTAAAGATGTAACACATTGGTTTATATCTACAGTTATCAGCTGATTTTTGTTCAATTAATGAACTCTCCATAAGGATAACATGGAAACTTTATAGGGCTCTAGCGCAAAAACCGGATTTTTCCCAGCTATGGGACCAGCTCCAATCGATTTCTGGTGGCCAAAACCCCCATATTCTATAACAAAATCTAAAATCCTTGGAACGAAAAAAAACTTTGTACAAACAGAGCTTGTTTATAGTATAAGATTACAACACAGACAATCAATTGGAAAACCGAGGGTGTTGGCTAACCACGAAACCACGTTGAATAACGGAAAATGCCAATGGGGCATTGTGATAAAATTTATCAACAATGATAGAACTAAAGAAAGGGGATTGAACCATAAATTCCATTTAATCTTGATGAGATCCTTTCTGGCTAAGTAGCTCTTTTCTGAGGTAACAGATCATCTAAACGAACCCAACCTAAATATTATAATTTATAAGTGTTGGTAGGGAAAAGTTAATGCATGAAAAAATTACCTGCCAGAAGGCCTTTCATCTCAACGTTCAGAATTTCTCTTATTTTTAAATAAAGAATAACATCTGTATTTATTAGACAACACAGTTTTGGATTCGGCGAGTTTTTGGAATAGCGAATTCAAAACAGCAGGAATCTGTAGTATTTCTTTTAGAGGGTTCAATCCACTCTGAGGAACTGTTACTAAACTATTACTACACTCTCTTCGAAACCAACTTGGCTGTGACTGGTTCTTTAATTTTCATGGACATATTTCTAATGTATTTATTTTATATATACTGTTCAATTTAATTAAATAACATTATGTAACAATAAATAACAAAAATTATGTATGTCAATAACAAGTAAATAACATGTAATTAAGTATGTCAATAATTTTAGAAACCCTTAGTTTAAGATGTCTTAAACATGTCTTAATTGGGCTCACATAAATATTTTTATTTAATTAAGGATTAGACACTGTCTTTCTGGATTAATTATGGGGTTGCGCCAAGATCAAATAATAGTCTCACAACTTTTAAAGTTCATTGGTACTAAGGACATTTTGAAAAATAATACCTCAGATATAGTCAAAACTTCCTCATTAATTACAGCTAGTACCTGTAGACCTAATTCAGTCCACTACTGCTCTAAGCCAGCAGATGTAAAATATAATTTTCTGGGTTATTCCAGGAAGCATTTTAACTTCTCATGAGTCGCGACTGTCTCATGTTAGACTGTGCTCAAGATGGGCAATTCCCGAAGAACTCGTTCAAATGAACAAACCAACGAGTGAATCAAACGAATCGTGACTAACAATTCTATCATGTCTATTTGGCACAGAGAAACAATTGAATCAAACTAACTAAATAATAGGTTACATTATTCTTTTTTTGCCTTATGAACCGATTCAACAAGAGTTGTATTGCCCATCACTAGACTGTACTGATCAAGTGTACCTGTGTACGCAGCCGGAACCGCTCCTTCTCCTGTTCAACGAACAAGTCCTTGATCGGACCCTGCAGCGACGCTGGTGGCGCCACCTGCTGAACCGGCAGCCGTGAGGTGGCGTTGCCGGCGAGCACATACGTGCATCGGTTCATCAGGTAATCCTTGAACCCTTGCGGTGGCTTCGGTTGCACTGGGAATAACCCTTTCCTCCTCCTGTCAATCTGTCAACAAATCAGAATTTTTATGGCGTAACCCTTTGCACTCAGTCTGATGACTGTTACAAATGTTCTTCCGGGTTGTCTAACAGTGTGTGCAAAACACCTACCCGGACTTTTGACTGAATTTAAGATAGAAAATAGTTTTTAAATCAATTGTTTTTATTACAGGTCTGATTATCTTAACTAAACAGGATCGGACTACATCGAGTGATGGAAAACTCTGATAATATGAAGTAAAGAAAGGCTTGTAATACTTTTAATCAATCGCAAAACTTATTAAAACTCAAAATATACAATTTATTAACATAATAAAAGTGTTTGCAAAAAATAAAATGCAAAACTTTTGCCTATTAGCTTATTAACATTTATTTCCATTAGCATTATACTGTTATCTGCTTCTTACGGCTTTTTTCCTTATGTCTGTTTTGTTTCCTAACCTCACCTTTTAAATACCCCTATCCCCTCTGCTCATCCTTTTAATTGAATTTAACTTTTTACAAAGATATTACAACTCCTATAGGTTCACCTTTCATTTTTTGACAACTCAAGATGACAAACACAGCTTTGATATTGAAACTGGTCCGGTGGCCAGCTAAATTAAGATTACCCTGAAAGGTGGATCACTTAACTCGTGGGTCTATGAAAAATGCAGCTAAACACACATTGATGTGTGAACTACAAAACACATGAACATCGACAATGAGAATGCACATTGACTCCCCAATAATTTAGTCTATTACGGTATTGTGGACAGTCATGACACTTAAATCACTTAAGGTGTCCCCCGTAACAACCTGGCCCTCCAGTAGCTAGCTGCTAGGGAGAATTCATGCTTTGGGATTCGGGTCCGAGTTCTAACTAACTCTCAACTACTCACAACGCTGTTAGAGTACGGTTATATCATTTTCATCCGCTTGGGTCGTTAACATATCAGTCTAGTTTTGAGAACAACTGGTTTGAGACTGCTAATAACTTCGAGGACACCCTGATACATGGAGTTTCAATACGAGTGTTGTGACTGTATAGATTAGACTGTGGCTGTTTTAAGCAAGCACTTAATTTTACATCACCGTAATTCATTTAAAAAACATGCTGATTTAAAAAAATTGTAAATCTTAGTAAAAAATCTTGGCATTATAAGTTTGAAACCTGTCTCAATAACCAGGCGGCTTGGATAATCGGTATTCTACCATACTTTAAACTCGATGTTAATGTATACCGTACATAAAAAAGCATTTGAAAATCCATTTGATTTGTTATGGCAATTGATAGATCACAGCTACCATTGCGGCTACCAATGGAAATATTGGACTGCAGAGGGCATAAGATTAAGTGAAAGGAATAATCACCACAGAAATATTTGTGTACCTCTTCCGGTAAGTACAATTTTACAATACAGTTAAAGGTTCGTAAAAGAAGGAAGTAATCCTTTGGTGAAGAAAGAAGCATTAGGGAAATACTATTCTTCCCGTAGGTTCTAGTACATTGGGCAGTTCAAGACTAGTAAAAGAACGAAACCTTCCTTTGGTTCTATGATGAAGATTTAACATATTTCATCTAATATCCTGTCAGAGGCCCCTTAGAAGTGATTGAAAAAATTTTCCTGACATCTTTAATCACACATACTCAAACCGAGTAAATTTCTGAACACAGGAGGTCTTAAAAGGACAAAAACTTGTTTGACCAACCGAGGGAATTCTGAAATTAATATTTTCATATGCAATTATAACTGATCACACCTCATAAATAATCACCCTCTTTTACAGGCTGTCAAACCCTTAAAACAAAAAATATCCTTTAAAAATATGAATTGAAGATATTGTTTTCTTTTGCAGGTTGTATATACAATCATGTTAACCTAAACTCATAAATTATGAGAAGTTGGGTGCTGGTCATCATGACAACTTCCTTTTTTAAAGATCTTGATTTACCCAACGTACTAATCCTTCTCTTTTTATATATATTTTTTTTCATCATCTGTTTAAATCAAACCAAATGTTTTTATTTATTATTATTTTAATTCATTCACTGTTCTCTTCTTAATTTCCACAACAATCTTTTGTCCTTTCAACTTAATATTCAAATAATAATTTTTGTTATGCTCCCAAGGCTCTTAATTTTAAAACCATTTCCCTTTTCAATTATCGTATGTAACAATTACCAATGTTAAACTTATTTGAAGATGGACATTAAAAGACTATTGGAACATATGAAAGTCACAAGTATTCCAAGTGTCACGATTCCAAGGAAGTCAATTATCGAAGAAGCTTGCATGAACCTGGTAAAATGTGGAATATGTTAAATTAAGTGTGATTTACAGAGACTTAAAGCTTATTTTGCACTTGTCAAAGTGTGACTTTATCATTGGTAATCAATGTTACAATAAGATATTCACTTCTATTATGTGTCCTTGCTCTTATTATTTTGTTATTATTATTATCTTTTCATCTTTTCAATGTTCTTCTCTTTATCAATCATTTAAACCTTTCAATTTTTACCCAATAAATCAATTCTATTGCATTTGACTCAGAATAGTGAGTCTGGTCCTTTGTCCTGTATTAGCTTAAATCCTCCAGCCTAGGGCCATACCATACATATATTAAAACACCATACATATTAAGCAAAAAAACACACATATATTATTTAAAATATAAAAAGGTAAAAATATATTACAGTAGGATGAGAAATCACTATAAATTACTTTACTGCTATATAACAATGTCACATCATGATAACTATGACCTACCTGTTTACGTATGTTGAGGAACAGCTGGTAGCAGTTGGTGACCGGCTGATCGTGCGGGTGGACGTTAACGGTCGCGCTGGTCGACGCCGCATCGCTGCTTTCACTAGTTGGCAGCGAGTCCCGTGGCTTCAGCTTCCGCTTTCTAGGATGCAGCTCGACGGGCGTCGGGTTGTTTTCCGTTGTATCCGCAGGTTTATCCTCTGCTGGTGGTTCGGTGGCGGGGATTGCCGTCTCCGTTGGTTGCGGCGGTGGCGTCACATGACCCGGGGACGGGTTTTCCGGAGCAACTGGGGAGGACGAGCCGCTCGGCGCTCCACTGCTTCCTCCGGAACGACTACAAAATTGAGTTGAAATGTCAAAATTGTTTAAAACGTACTTCATAGTAAATAAAATAAAACCCCACAAACTTCATTGAATGTGGAATTAGGCGCTTATGAGCTTGACGAAAGTGGAGTCTCCAGGAGCCGATATAACTCCTGCCGTTTATTTGATCATTAACTTGTCAAATTTGAAAATTGCAACACCAAAACATGGTCGCCTGCTATAGGATCTGCGTTAAATGGCAAAAAATACCAATTGGTGATACATTAGCCTCTTACTTAACCGGCCACCTTTGGGACCAGACCGAAACTGGGTGGCGAATCGGCTGGTCAAACCAATATACCTTTAAAAACGCCCAACTATAGTTTATGGCCTAAATACAACGATGAATATAATAACTACACTGAATATATTACTGTATGAAATTTATTGCTTCTACTCATTCTAAAACTTTTCTCAAAGCCATTAAGTATTTAAAATTTACAATGACATAGGCCAATTATTAAAACTGGGTAATACTAGCCTTAGAATTAAAGACAGCAGAGAGTGGATACAACTGCTTAACAAATTATTGAATGGGGTTGAACTCTTCTGAAACATTTCTATAACAGCAGAGTGTATTATCATTTATTACATTTTAAGAAACTCAATCTGATTACCAATGCCAAAATCCAACAAATTAAAATAAACCTAAAAAACAAACTGTAACTAGATAACCTTCAGATATTTGTAAGAAATAGTCATTTTTGCCGGTCGGCAACCGCAGAAGTCACTCTACCTCACAGGCATCTTCCATGAAACCGACATGACCTCTTTACAATCAAATCCCCATCAAACTAATCCTTCTATTCAGTTGAAGGCTGTGAGTGGACATTATAATATGTAATAATGTCATAATATTATTATATGTATAACATTACACTGATTATATATTGGTTATATACTGGGGAAAACTCTGCAAGTCACCTCTTGTGTTTTACAATCAGACACCCATGAAGGGTTTGTAACAGATAGACCTCACACCATTACTGTTCCCAAGTGGACTGTAGATAGAAGATACAAACACATCAAATCAGGTCCTGAAGAATATATTGTTTTAATTTACTGGCCTTACCTTTGTCACGAAGATAAAAAATTCAAAATTCAAAATCAAAGTAGGTATTTGATTTTACACAGAAGACAATACAACTACTAACTTATTTTAAAATGAAATAAAGTCATTTAATGACTCTCAGAAAATAACACATTACGGTAGGATATAATTTCAGTTGTCTGTTATGTGTTGTCGGTCGTCTCTTAAAAACATACTTTTTAACAAGAAAAAATCCAATTTGATATATTTTTCCAATTCAGGGCGTAAAACAAAAGGTTCTTTTCTGTCAAATGTTGAATTAAATTTAAGTAACTCTTGTTAAATTTCTTGGTGTTCATTTGGATTTTAATATGCAAAAAAAATCAGTTATGCTATTTTTGCTTTAAAAATATTGTCTAACTATTGTGATAGATTTGTCTCAAAAACTGTTTACTTCTCCTTAATACAATCACACCTATCTTATGGAATTAAAATTTATGGCAGTACTTAAAAAAAAAAAACATGGATTCAATTTTAAAGTTACAAAAAACAGCAGTAAGAACTATTCTAAATCTTGAGAGAAATGCCTCCTGTAAACAATATGTCTCTGAATATATGTCTCTGAATATGTTGAATATGAATATGTCAATATGGCTCTGACTTGGCTTCATGACTGTCTTTTCACTGTATGTTTACAGAACCGTTCTTTATGTCAAAAGTGTTTAGCCATTTTAAAAGAAATATAAGAAATATTGCTCATCAAAGCCATAACAAAGAGATTTTTAAAAGAAAGCCTACACATGCAGGATCAGTGTTCTTCAATACTTTACCCAGTTATATAAAATATAAAAAAATAAAATAAAATTCAAAATGACTTAATTAGTAAAACCTCTTATATTCTTTACGTGAATCAATTTAAAGAGAAAACTGTATAAAGAATTGTTTTATATATTAAGTTTATAATTTCTTGTACATAGAATAGAGTCCAAATTGTAAAGATATATTTGACAAAATTCATTGTATAATATGTACATATAGGAATAAAGTGTTTTGAAATTGAAAATGAGGACAATGTTTTTTTCTTTATTTATTAATGGGTGTTTCCATACAACTAATTGTTCCATTTCATGGTGGTTGTAGTAATGGGGTGTCTACGCACAGTGCCTTTTGCAACAAATCTTATACATAGACTTATAGTTCTATTTGAAATCAACTAGATACGACAATAATTGCAACATCAAAGCCTCTTTCTGATACTCATTTTATCACAATGATATAGGCCTAGGTAAATTTGTGGTTTGGCTGTGGTAACTCTTAAATATACATATCATTTCATGGGAGCAAGAAAATATTTTAAAATAAGAACTATACAGGCTACAAATAAATATGAGAAAAGTACAAGTGTAAGTGGGGTGCCACCATGTTGGACTTTTTCCCATAAGAGCAATGTTAAACTAGTCCCTGACACTTGCCATATCAGGGTGTCCACAGAGAATTTGCCATTGATATTCTGGACTTTCATTGACCATTTACCATAGAAATAATCATAGTGAGTTCTCTGACTCACGGACTTTACAGAAAATTATAATACTACAGCAATTTAAATCACAGAAAATCCTGAAATATGTGTTCGACAGATAACAAAAAAGTAATTAATTTTTAAAAAGTATGGTATTCAAAACAAGTTTCTTGATACACATTTCTTGCATCTGGCGTAGTTGAAGTACGCGGTAAAGAAGTGTAAATTTTCTTATGATGTTGGCAAAAACACTTTTTTCTTAGAAAAAATAGATATTGCTGGCAGGGCATTTAAGCTGGAAGGTATTTTGAATGATTAGGTCCTTCACAATGTGATATTACAGCTTGCATAACCATGTTACAAAGCTTGAATGACTCGAGACACACTTAACAATAAGCAAAAGTTGTATCATTAACTGTCAAGTCTAACCAACTCACTAATTTCAGAAAATATTTTGGCATCAAATGACAATTTATTAAATTTACTCCATTTAGCATCCATTGTACAGCAAACGACTAATCAATAGCCAAAAAAAGAAAATAATTAACAATTTAAAATATTCCAAGCACAAATGTACAACAATAAATTAAACATTTATGGAACATAATTTTTTGTTTAAAAAATTATACAAAATGTACAATAGTCAGGGTTACATCCAATTGAAACATTGAAAACTCTCAACGGAATCATTAGGACGGATTTCCTTGTTTTTCCATGCTTTTTGACGATTCCTCTGACTTTCCCTGACCAGAATTTGTTTCCCCAAACTACCCTGACTAACTCTCTAAATATACGTTTCAAAAATTTCCTATAAAATAAATATACCTATGCGAGCTCCTCGTGACCCGCTGATGCGTCCGCTGTTCATCTGTCATCTCTGATTCCGCCGTGCCGGGCGGTGGTGACGTTGTGGTGTTGGTTGTGTTGGCAGCACTTGGCGCATCCGATGGTGGTGGACTAGTTGTCGGAGTGGTACCACTGGGAACAACATACGGTAATGCCGTATGGTGCCTGGCTGCACCGCACTTCCCATTTCTTGTACCTTGCTCGGAAGACTCTACACTTGGAATAACGATCTTCAGTGGGGGGACTTTCGGACCCGGACTTTCAACACTTTTAGTGCCATCTTCCCCGTCACTTTCCCCTGTAATGGATTTTGGACTGCCACCACTGTTGCTTCCAGTTTTTCCTGGAGAATTGATAAATTATTTTATACGAATAAGTTGAAACAAAAGACAGCCTATGTCTATCAAGCCAGTGAGTAGGGCCTAACATTTTGAACATGAGTTTGAGTCAGTAATGTAGGACAAATTTTAAAATACAGGCTATTAGGAAATATCGTTGTCATATAAAAAGGAGTCAGTTGAATGGGCAAACATTTCAGCAAAAAGCTGATTTACACATTCTGAACTCAGTAAAATATTTTTTGAACATCTCAATAAATAACAGATTTATTGATGATTATAAACCTTGATAACAGTCTAATCATTTAAGAAAGAAACCCGATTCAGCTGAATTATGTGGTATTTAACTTTGAATTTAACACCGTGTACAAGTGTGGTTTAACAAAAATGTTCTGTCTTTAAGAAGCTCACTAATGTCAATTTAGCGCATGGTAAAACTTAATTTAACGCATAAAACACCGTAGGCCTATAATTTTATGCCTGGGTCTTTCCAACGTTAAAATCAGCATTCGCAAATAATAATAATTTAATTTGTGTTCTGCTTAGTAAAACAATATTTTTTTTATTGTTTACAAGTCTAATCACGTTCCAAAACAAAATTCATATTAACTAAACATCTAGATTTTATTTACTTGTTTATCATATGGGTACTCACTAGCTTTTAAAGATTACTTCAAACTAATAAATTTGGAAAAGAATATTTAGTAGGCCTAACCATCGTGTAAAAATTATGCAATGATATGTTGAACATTGTTTGAGTTTTTATTTCCAAAAGGCAGACATGTCAAGAAAATCTAGGTGAATGAATCTCTAACCGGCGCGTCACACTGACCCACTACTACTAGTTTTCAGCCACAGTGTATAGAGCACTTTGGTGGTTAATGTAGGTATTTTATTGTTCAATTAATTAGAAATACTTTAAAATGTTATTCAGAACTAAAATAGCACCCGCACTTAGGCCTAATAACTCAACAAATAAATTGTAACTATAGAGTTACAGAAGGATGCTTTTTTCAACAACATGACCTTGGCTTATTATAGCTGTCCAGTCGACCATAAAATATGGTTATGGTTAAAGCGACCTTCGTTATTTGGTTATCTAGCATGGTAAAATACCTTACTTAACTGCCTCAGCCCGCAGTAAACCAGTAATATTTATATAACAAATACCACAAATTCTAATCAATCCAAATATGACCCTTATTCAGTCAACCATGATTTATTGGATAAAAGATTTAAACCATAGATATTCAAAGTACCTCTGACAGCGGCTGGGTCCTCCTTCCGTTTCTTCCGCTTGGTCTCGTCGTCCTCGTCCGTGTTGTGCCGCTTGAGGTCCTTGCTCGGTTCCTCCACCGCAGCCTCAGGGGCTGTTGCCGCCTCTGGTTCCTTCGCAACCTCGCCTGGTGCTTCCGTCCTGTCTGGCTTGTCAGCTACGCTCGCCCCCGCCGGCATGGCTACATTCTCCTTCACGCCAGCTTCATCCGGAGGAGGCGGACTGACATGACTAGATGACTTGGTGACACCGTTGTTTTCGTTTGTGCTGTAAAGAAAAAATACTTTTCTATCCATGATCATTGCAATAAGCACCCATAAAAGTAATATCATCAAGAGGTACATTATTAAACCAATTCAAACCAGTTGCTTAATGAGGTCTTACCGTACCTGTACAGTCTGAGTCACATTAAAATATTGGTTTTAGATAAATGAGAGCTCAGAATTTTCCGAATGCTGTGTTTTAATAGAAATTAAGCAATGCACATATTTAGTTGATTGTTTCAAATGGAGTTGATCAACTACTGACCGGCCCTCGGATTTACACATACTCTCTATCACATATCAATTAGATTGCCTACCACCCACACCGAACATCCATTTCATCTTCAGGGTCTCTTTGCAACCCCAGTCCTGGGTTATCACTCTGAACAGGACAACGGGTGAACACGACTCTTCTTGTTATCTTGTGATTTTAGTTAACTTATTAAAATGGGAACTCGCAAGAGTAATTGACCTATTTCAGTGCGTATGAAAGACAATGTATCCGGGACAATTTAAAGTAAATTTACACTACCGCTAACTAAAATTAATGTGAATTAATGTTTTGTTAATTGAACATCATAAGCTTTAAGCTAACCTATAAATAAACAATATCTCACACCTGCTTTCATTATTGTCTGGCTCACTGGTTACTTTGGTACGTTCTTTCTTTTCCTCTCTGTTCTTGCCTAGCTGATGCAATCTTAAGGTTACACGGGGTGTTCCTTTGTTGTCCACTGAAAAAACCAAAGGTAATGCTCAACATTGTAACTATAGCTAATATCATAAATAATAGGCTAATATAAATCCAATTTTGCCTACCAATGAACAAGGTTGCAATGAAAGCAAACCAATGAAATTGTTGCCATTGCGTACTAGGGCATTTGGATCATCCCATAAGGCCTGAGGCCTACTTATAAAATCAAGAAAAATATTAAGAACGACGTTAAAGGAAGTGGAAACAATTAAAGGCAGACATATGGAAAGAACTGGATATGAATACACAGAGGACCAAACATCATGTCAGTTCAGCAAAATATCACCTCCAATTTAATTGGCCCATGAACTAATAAGCCAAACTAGGTAACCCTCCATCTGGCAAATGACTAGAGGTGGGTCTATGTAACTGTAACAGGTAGGCCTAATTTATAACTAGTACAGACCCCCATAAAAAGTACCCCGTTACTCAATGACAGAAATACCTGTTGCAGATACAGATACACATAACGGTGAATCAACAATAAATGCATGTTACAGATACTTAGTCGAGTACAGAGGTACAGTAGACTCCCTCTTAACCGGCCATCTTGGGACCAGGCCGCGGCCGGATAATGAATTGGCCGGTTAAACTGATGTACATTAAAAATCGCCAACCTAAAATTATGACTTGAAAAGCAACTCTAAATATATTACAATATATTACTCTAGGCCTATATAATTATTAGCCAACATCCGACAGCCATGAAAATCACGACTAAACTAAAACTAGGCCTAATAATACTTCGTTTCTAATTTGTGGTCAAGTGGGATTTTAGGTCCAAACGCCACTTCCGATGGCATTCACTTCCGTCTAGGACAGTGCATTTTAATTGGTTTAAGAACGTCAATATGGTATAATGTTGTATTGAATAATAGAAAAGAAAACAACGTTTGTGGCGAAAATCGGCCAGTTAAAGCTATGTTGAGATAGAAAATGACCGGTCAAAAAGATGTTGAATTTTTGTCAGGGTAGGCCGGTTAAAGCGGACACCCGGTCAGTGGCGGCTCCAGAGCCGATTTTCGGGGGGGGAGGGGGGGGGAATTACCTACCGTGGGGGGGGGGAGTATAAATTGCCGATCACTGGTGGCATTATATTATTTTCCATTATAAATAGTATTATTTTCCTAGATTAAAGGGATGTGGGTATGATAGCCTACTTTGAACCGATTTGCTAAACCTAACTACATTTATATTTTAGCTATCTCGTTGAAACCTAACTAAAAGAAGAGGAAATTGTCAAGAATATTCCTTTTTTCTGAATTTCTCAAAACTATCACTGTCTTTATAAAGATGTAAATTGAACAATAAAATCCAGTCTAACAATTTTCTAAATTTCAAGGTTTAAGTGGTTATTTAACTTCAACAATAAATAACTAGTTTTTAAAGTAATGTTCTTAATGTAAATCAAATAGGGTATTTTCATTCCTGTTTCTGTATTTGGACAAACTGTTGGGTTGCAACGCAGAAACCAAGTACACAACATACAAGTATAAGTTAACTCCTGTCAGTCTGAGTTTATAATGTTTAGACTCATTGATTTTATTTGTCCTTCTCTAAAGCAGTAGGTCTAAACAGACCGATTTAAAAATAAAGTAAATAGTTAAAGTATTATAGTCTTTTTGTGTTTTATTAGAAAACAGATTCAATAACAAATCAGATAGGTGTTAATTTGTTAAATGCACTTAGCGGTAAAAAAACAAATCCCGTGGGCCAATGTCGTCACAACTATCGAAAAATTAACTCTGACTTTGAACTTCTTTCCCCTATCAGAGGTTATCTTCATAAAAGCGGGAATTAAAATTAAATTTCCCCCCTCTAATATACGACTAAGTTTTAATGTTAGTCACACTTATTGTTTCCAAGTGATCATAAAAATCCAACAGGTAGAGCTTCACGATCATCCCCATAGTAAAATAAAATTAGGCCCATTTCAAATGATCACAGCTCAAACTTAATTCACACAAAATACAAATAAATACAAAATTAAAACTGTTTGAAACAGTGTTTTTCATTACAACAAAACAATCTTAATAACATACTGTTCCAAAAAAGAAGGCTTTGACTGTTCTCAACAATCACGGCCAGACGATGACTTCCACAATAATCAATAATACCACCAATAAAAATACTGTCATTCTCGTCGCTTTGACCGTGTCGTCTGCATCGCGCAGCGCAAAATACTATACTCGAGGAGTGTCTATGGCGATGTATTTTCCACGATCTTAGCTGGTAGATTTTGTTTAAACTTTGCGTTCAAGAGTGTTTTGGCCCAAAAATTAGTTTAGAAAGCCTCCACCCCAGGAAAAATTGAATATGACTAAAATTAAGTTTTAAAATTGTAATTTAACATTTGTTTTATGGGTTGCCATTTTTGTAACGAAATAACAATGAAAGGTAAACAAAAATAAAAGAACACTCTTTTTAAGCATTGTTATTGAAACAGTTGTTAACTGCGAAAAGGTATAGTTGACTGTTGGTGTTAACAATCTTAATTGCTGATTAGCATGACTTAGGCTAAAACAAAAGTAAAGCAAAACCATCGAGCAAGGTTCAGCCACAGATTTTAACGTTTAATTTTAACTTCCAAAATATTTACTAGAAAAAAGTCTTGGGGGGAGGGGGCCATGACCCGATTGCCCTCCCTCAAGCCACTGTCAACAATCCCGATCAGCTGATAGCATTCACTATAAAGTACTCAATGTCAATGTCTTCTCATCAGTGGTGCCCGTGCCATTCAATCCCGTTGTCCGTGCATCGTCTGCCGCGCGCGCACGCAAACTACGAATTTAGGCACCTCCAAAACTTCTTCAAAATATGATAATGTTGTTTTTAATCTCAATACAAATTAAAGCTAAATACACCTAAACAATGCCAACATTTCATAAAAACAGATAATTGTTGTAACTTAAGTATAACTTATTATTTTTTAAACCCCAAAATAATTACTGGCCAAAAATTTTCGGGGGGGGCCATGGCCCCCCCTGAAGGCGCCACTGACACCGGTTAAAAGGTGGCCGGTTAAGAGGGAGTCTACTGTACTTGTAATGGCGGAAGGGATCCCAAAACTGCCTGTAATGGGTACTTTCGCTAGTCGAGTCTTAAGTGGTTATGACCAAACATAACCTAGATATCAAATTGATAATATCAAATAGAACTCAAAGGGTCAAACATGTGAGTGCTTAAAATTTATTTTTATAATTATATATTATTTTAATAAAAAGCATGATACATTTTACTGTTTATTCCATTCGTTTGAAAGAACTCTGTATTTTCTACTGTATCGTAATAAGTATTTTGATACCATTTTAATCAGAAATTTAACTTGCAGATTATAAATGCATACAATTCAATCCATTTATTATATAATCTGCGATAAACAAGCGTGTGAATGACAGTGTGCGCACTGCCAGAATCAGTAGTTTGATCATTCTTGCCTGCCCTTTTTCCACCAGGTTGTAGGTTCTGATAACTGTGTTCTATGTGTATAGGCCTATGTGTTCCATTTGATGTTTTTTATTATGATATCTTTTAAGATACTAAGTTAACTCATTGTTTTACAAAAAATGAAGCATAAAATATGTTTAATTTTTGTTAAATCTTTAGACATGCAGGCTAAGTAATCTTGCTTACTGTAATGTAATATACCGGTTATGTACTTTGCCTTTTATGCATTATTTTAAGGAGGTGGGGGATGGAAAGTGACTGAGAATATGGCATGTAGGCCTACATCAATCCTAGGTTCTGTGAAAATGTCCCAGGTAGGGCTCTAAAATATTCTTGGCAACACTAGTTAGGCCTATAAAATGTTAGTAAGCCAACAATCCATCTATAGACTATAAACCTAGCATTTCTTATAGGCCTATAAATAGCATAGGCCCTATCTAATTTGTTGCCAGTAAGAACATCCATAACCCAACTGCTGATCAGCAAAGTGTTTGAAACAAATAACTATCAAAGGGCTTTCTTGTTGACCTCTAGGCATAGCCTTGTCATTTATTCATTTTAGGGTGCTTATTAATGTAAGCTATAGAGTATATAAGCTAAGACAAACAATTATTAATTACTAAGTTAGGCTTATTTCTTTGTGTTCAGTGTATTTCCTCTAAACAGCATTTATTATACTGCATCAAAACTATTGCAATTCTTCATGGATATGGCGAGAAACTTAGTAAACAAACAAATTTGTAAGTAAGTAGACTTGGTTGGATAAATTTTACAAGTTTTAAATTGTGACTGGGCCTGAAATGATAAAACAGAATAAACCCTGTATTGGAAATTGATTAGGCGCTTTCAAATTTCCAAAGGTTGCCTATGTCCACTTATCAGAGAAATAACCTAAAACCTTTGTAGGCCTAGATGCATGCTAACTTAGTGCCCAAAGCACTTGGTTAGACCTAGTCCATGTTTTGGTAAACTGATTTATAAAAAAAATTTTATGGCGCAGAGACAACACTATATTATTGAACATAACTCCAATTACAACATACTTATTCACACTTATTGATATTTTTCACATTTATATTTAAACAGGATTTTCAACACCATACGGTGGATTAAAAGCCATGGCAGGCGAGTGTCACAAACACACACGACATTTTCAAAGCGAAAGATTTCACCCCATCCTCCGATCACGGTCTATTTAAAAAACAAAACTTCTTAACACGTTCCCGGCAGTCACCGATAATCTATCGTTCGACAAACGAGGTTTGTCAAAGAACGGATCCGAATGTAGGTACGATCGGCTAGGGCAATCCCCTCTCCCCACCAGGTTCCCTACGCGACCAAGGCCAGGAAGTCAACGCACGTTCTAAACTAGGCTGGCAAGGTGATAGATAAAAGCAATACACGACAAATAAACCACCTACCTTTGTTGGGGGGAGGCTGCTTCCTCATATTCAGAACTCGGTTCAATCGGGCCGCCCTACACTACAACCCCATAGCGAACAAACAACACTGGGTGGCCCCAATAATTAATCATTACACACTGGCACGACCGAGAAGACACAACACTTGACACTAATATTCGGTTAGCCCACTGATAGCGAGATCTCAGCTGGATGTACGAGCAGATTTCCCATCGACATAGCGGACAGTTCAGATGTGCAGTGCGCGTTCGGCCATTTTATCAGTGCAACAGAACAGACAACGGGGACGAGACGGGTTTTCGGCGGGGTCGAATTCTCACCACCGCCAAACCGAACTCACACTCGCACTGTGGATCGTTAACAGCATCCTCTAACGGCAAATTATTTCCATACAAAAATCGCTAAAATTGTTAGTGTTCTGATAAACTTATCAATTCACGTGCAGAAAGCTCAGCTGATATAATTGGATGAGATAATGTTTGTAGGGTGTTTTCAATGTTTATTTCGGAAACTTTGTGTTTACAGGGTAAACTTATAAAAACTCTAATACCAGTTTTTGTACAAGGACAATTAATTTTAATATTACCTATCCACGGACACAAAGTTAATTTTTACGTTATTTATGTTACTGTAGCATATGTAGGCAGGGGCGAACCCAGGATTCAATTTCGGGGGGGGATATTTTTTGCGGAGTGGTAACACCGGGGGGGGGGGGGGTTGGGGGTATGGAATACCCCCCAAGAACACGGCGGGTCTGGGGGCCTCTCCCGGAAATTTTTGGAATTTTTGAAGCTAAATGGTTAGTTTTAGTGAATTTCAGAAGCTAAAATTAATTTATGCAACTTTATGCAGACCTCTACTCCACCAGAATTTGGAGTGAAACTAATGGGTTTTGAAAATTAAATAAAGGGATCAGGCTATTATTTAAACTTGGAAAAATGTGTTAACTTTATATTGCGACTGGAAATAAATTACATTTGTAAATAAAGTACAAAAACAGTTATAGTCTAAAGTTTATTAAAACACCAAAACACATTACTCATCAAGAGGTAAATACGCGATTTATCCATAAGATAAGACACAGAATACAGAGTCAGAGTTAATTATAGAAATAACTAATAAAAGTAATACAATTGTAACTTAAAAGTATTATATTACTTTAACAGTGCATATATCAAGGCAAAGGATATCGTGTCTTCTTAAAACAGAATCAAGATATCAAAATTCAAATGAGGTACAGTAAATGATAGTCTACAGTCTCTAAGAAATTCTGAAATAAATACACTACTTAAAAATCGTAAAATATATGAATTATCGTTATCTCTAAGATACACACACATATAGACTAACTAAACGGCAAAACCACAAAATAACTAATAAGTTAGAGGTGGCAGCACTGCAAGTGAAATAGAGCGCGCTTAGAACCAATTGCAAGAACTCGACAGTGCCGACGTGTTACACACACACACAATAAATAACGTTTAAATTTCCAAAACTAAAATGACCTGTTTTGGATGTAATATTACAGTTTTATCTTTTTGCATTGTGAAATTAAAACCCCTATTACCCTGTTCTTTATATAAGTTGGCGTTTATATCTGTTTATAAAAGTCTGGTGTATGAAAATAATATTTTAACCATTTATCAAAGGTTATTTTAATTTTTGGAGCATATTTTTATTTTTTATCCTCCAACATTTCGGGGGGGGGATATATCCCCTTTTTCCCCCCCCTGGGTTCGCCCCTGTATGTAGGGAAAAAGCGTTAAGTTATTCCTTATATGAAAACATTTTAGAACGATCAGATAGGTCCGCTTTCTTTAGGAGAACATCGCTAGCCAATATAAATAAACTTCCGGGTTGATGTGAAACATTTTATTTCAAAATAGTGATTGTCGGCCAACCTTGCAGCCAACCAGGGACGTATTTAAGTATATTTGCCGCCTCTAGGCAGCGAAGTTTTCCGCCCCCCCCCCCCCCCCCCCCAAGCGTACTCCCCGACCTCACATGCCGTGTCAGCTGATTTTGTAGAAAAGTAATAAGTAATTGCATTCTGAAATGCATCAACAAACATACTACATTTTGAGCATTTTTAAGAGTGTATTTGTTGCGCCGTTTTCATTCAAAAAGTGAGTCTCATTCAGCGGGATACATGCTGGAATGCGTAACATTGTTGTAACCAATCAGAAGTCATAATCGTGTTTTACAGCGCGAAAACGGTACATGAAAACGTCCATATACAAGAGCTCTTAACTATTTTTATTGAACATTAAATACACTGGATAGACGTTTCAAGATAAGATGTCTTTGAAAAATAAAATATTTGTATTTACAAAACGGGTTTATTTACAAAAAACTAAATGAATAAAAACTAAAAAAGTAAGTACTTTCACTTAAAATAATAATATGAAATGTGGTTTAGTTGGAGTTACTTCACCCTTTTCTCCTTGACTTTATCTAGCAAATGAATCAATAAATGTAGTTAAGTCCATTGAGTATTACTGTAAATTCATACTTAGAGACAACCATTTAAATTAAACACTTTAACTCACAATTATGCGTTACAAGTTGGTATAAAACACAATTGAAATATAGGCTACCTACTACACACCACAATGTTTACATTGGCAATTGGCATTGACACCTGACGCTGCCACTGCCAACGAAGTACCGTAAGCATAATAGGCGTACGAGGTAAACACGGGAAGGTGGAGCGAAAGCCCACGCCCGCGACCGAAAACACAGAAAAAGGAAACGATTTTGTTTCCTTTTTCTGTGCAGCGAGCAACGACGGACATTACGTTCGCCAGACCAATAGGAAAAGGGCGGCACGGAAAACGCAGTACAGCAGTGTAGTGAATAAATTATTTACTTTTAGTTTTTAAGGCTCTGATGATCTACCTGAGCCCGAACGACGCGACGCGACGTTACCGAATGCCGCTTCGCGGCCGTAGCGCTAGGCGAGTTTGATGGCTGCAGAGGTTTACGGGAATCGTGTTTTAAGATGAACTAATTATGATAGAGATTGATTCTTAACTTTTTCTAAAAGTATAAAGACGGATCTCGCCTTCTCTGGTTTTAGAATCTTTTTAAACACATTTCTAATTTCAGCTATAACTATCTAAAATCACCTGTTTTTTCTAAATTTTTAACTGGAGTTTTCCATTAGTTTTAATGAAACTACCAAAGTTAGATTAACAAAGTGTAAAAAAGGAAATTTAGCACCGTAATTCTTCTTTAATTGACACCTTAGTTATATCTATAAGCTGCATTTAGCATAAGATAACAGGATTCTAAAAAAAAACCCCTTGCATTTGCATTGAGAAAAACAGTTGATTTTAGACAGTTATAACAGAAATTAGGAATTTTATTTAAAAATTCTAAAACCAGAGAACAAGAGATCCTTCTTTCTACTTTTAGAAAAAGTTAAGAGTCGATCTTTATCTTAGTGATTTAATTTTTAAAATGATTCCCGTAAACCTCTTCATCCATAAAACTCGCCTAGCGCTATGGCCGCGGCCGCGGCCGCTAGGCGGCATTCGGGCTCACGTAGACCGAAGCCTTAACGTTAAGGTGTTCTTGAATAATTTTATACTTAATGAAAGTATTTTAAATAGCCGTTCTCAAAATTATTTGCTAAACATTTTTTTTAATTACTAAAAAAGGCATGCAACATACTTTTTAAATTACATATAAAGACTAAAACTCCAATTTTAAAATTATTTCTTCCCCAAATTTTGCCACCCCCTAAAATTTGCCGCCCTAGGCGCGCGCCTAGTCCGCCTATTCGGAAATATATCCCTGCAGCCAACGCGATTCTCGGGGCGAATTCCAATCTATTTCTAGGAAGCACAGGATAGGAGAGCAAGCAAGCGAGATGACTGAACTGCTCGATCTACTGGTTTTGCTAAACTAAGCTTATAGAACGTTGATCATTTGCAATTATTTCATTTTGTTTCGTTGATTGTTATGAGGGAGGAGGCAGTAAACAAATAATGCCTAGAAAGTATTCCATTACACAGTTAATTTTTGATCAATTCAATTGAGTAACATGCCGATGTATTAAAGAAGAAAGACAATGATAAAGAGTGACGGAAAGTACATAAAAATTTTGGAACATAGCAAAATTTTGCATAAATTAACGATTTAGTTTAAAAACGAATCTCAGTTTTTGTTTATAATTAGGACATTAAAGTTTGGTATGTTGTTCATTCAAAATTGTACTTTATTAACATTTCGGGCGAAAGCGGAATACACAATTTAACATGACAACTAATGATAAAACCAAAATTCTGCAATTTAAAAACTAATCTGTAGTTTATTCTTAAATGGAACCACTAATGAAAATATTATGAAATCTGTATTTAGAAATTATTTAATTTATTTCCTCCAGATTGATTTTGATAGGTATCATAGACTATGGTAAATAGAAAAAAATAGTAGGCCTTCCTGCAACCAAAATAAAATATAGTACTGATCATGAAAAAATACGAATATGCCAGTGCATGCTTATAAAGTGTGGAACTTGCTAAGTAGTTAGAAACTCGAGAGACTGGAGAGCATTTCATATTATTCAAAACTTGGAGTCAAAAAATGGTAGTGACCACGTAAAAGGGTTAGCATATTTGATTGATTCCAACCCCAGACAACCACGCTAACCTTCCTCCCTCCCATGCAACAAAGATTAAGAACAATTTTAAAAAGATAGTATTATGTCTAAGATGCTTATTTAGTATCAGACAACTAAGCATATAAAATAGCTTCAGTATTCAGACAATGAATACAGTAAACAGAAAGAGATTCAATGCATTAAAAAATAATACAGTACTTGGTTTTGGAGAGCTACAGCTAAAAATACACGGACTACGTCTCAGAATAAGCTACTGCACAATGTAGGCCCTAATAATCAATACACGGACACGTCCCACTATTATTAGTATAACATCATTCTTATTATGCTTTCTTTCTTTGATCACTTTTAGTCGCTCTTGCAAAAACATCTTAGAACAGAATTTTAAATCTTAGAAAATACACCTAAAACCAGATCAGGCAGACAAAAGACACCATTTCCTACAATCTGCTTGGAAACTGCCAACTTTTTTTATTCATTTCTCATGAAAAACTCTATTCTGGCTTAAACTCGTGATTCTTCATAACATTGTGTTGCTCCATGTAAATTTGGAGATAAAATTAATAATTTTGCAAAACATCTTTTTAAAAAACCGGATAAGTAGCAACCCCGGACCGGACACCGGACAGACCCTCAAAACCCGGACGTCTGGCAACCCTACCACGTACAGACTGGGGTGGGAGGAGCGAACTGAACACGAGACAAATTCTCACCGGAGGCGTTCCAACATCGCAGGAACCTGGTGAGATCGACCCCGGCCACGTCCTGGGGCGTCTTACCGCGTTTGTTCTTCTGGTGAATGTCGGCGCCGAAGTCCACCAACAGCACCACCAGCTGGAAAAGATACAGCGGCACAAAGTTGGTAACATCGCTAAATAACGATTTGTGAAGAAATGGATCGTTACGTGTTGGATGTTTTTCAAGTGGAGAATGAAGGGATAGCTGAGATTAATGGAGAACTACAAGGATGAGTAATGTCGAAAAAAGGGCAAGTAAAAATAATTAATATTTTGGAGAAGGGACACTTTAGTTTTCAAGTGATAATCTGAGAGATTTTAATTCAATTTGTAACAAAATACAGCAATATCGTAACGATAAAATGTTGGCATTAAACATTGTATCACTACTTCCCATGAAAAAAGCCAATCATAGTACAGGAATTAAATCGAAGGTGTTAAGGCTTAGGTTAGTTTAAGATGTTACTAAATAAACAGTAGGCTACTTTATAATCAAATTGGAAAAAAATTACACTAATTGAGCGAGGCTGCATAATAAGACTGTAACCGCATCAGTAGGGCCTGTATGATGGTTAAAAAACTAAGCATTTATTTAGTTTAGAATTGTGTCGGACCTTGCTGTGGCCGTTGACGGCGGCGTCGTGCAGCGGCGTGTCGTCGTCCAGCCCGCGGGCGTTGACGTCCGCCCCCGCCTCCAGTAGTAGCTTCGCCACCTCCAGCCACCCGTGGTTGCACGCCTCGTGCAGCGGCGTCCAGCCTGTAACATACGGCGGCCGAGTCAAGCGTTGGTCCCGCAGGGATCAGTCCCGGGAGTTACCATGGGGTGGGAGAAGTCGGGAGAAAAGGAGTCACGAACGAATAGGTCGGGAGGAGTCAGGAATCGGTCCCAAAATAGACGATGGAAAACATGCACGGTCCAGGGACGTTGAGAAAGAAAATGGTGGGAACGAATCATGCAAGGGCTGGGCCAGACGAGGGGTCCAGGGCAGGAGGAGGTGGAGGAACGAGGGTTGTGCAAGGATTTCCTCCGTTGTGGGAAAGAAAGTGCATAAGGACGTCTTGTTTTGAAGATAGCCTATGTCGAGTAATAAATAAGTCGATCTTGGGGAGACAACGGGATCCGCGGGATTGATGAGTTGGCCGAACGGTCGCTCGTGATTAGGCACATTTAATAACAATGCCAGCGCCAGCTTCGGATTTCATATATTCCGAAATATGTGAGCTGCATTTATATGATCACACTATTCTGCTGTGCTCTCTTTCGAACTCCTTTCTTGGTGCATATATATTTTTTAATTTTACATTTTAAAATCCGGTAGGCTCAGTAAAAAACTTTAAAAACTTTTAAGAAATCTTAAAAATCAAATTTAAAAGAATAAATGGACAGTTTATTGTGTGCTCATATATCTTTTAAACAAAATTCGCCGTTAATTAAATACTTAAACGAGTTTGAGCTTAACACACCACGCTAATTGTTCTTACATTAGACAAGTACCTGGAAGCCGAAGATTTGCTTGGTATAAACTTAAACAATTCTTTGTAATAACAATATCAGTTAACAGGCAAGTGTTCTAAAATGCCAAGTGCAAAGAGGCTTGTTCCTATACAAGACGTAATCGTTCGATTCGTTCTCTAACTTTTCAGAGTGCACTCCTACACGGAACGATCTAGACCTACAGGAGGTGCAAAGTTATATGTATATGTTAAAACCTCATGTTAAATTTGTAGTACAGTACGTGCGGATTTCCAATGCGTTTGAGTGCCGTATTTCTGTATGCTCTGTATTTAGGCTCTTGAATGAAGTTGCATCAAGTTCTGAGGCAAAATATAAGTTTTAAAATTCGATTAAGTCTAACAAGACGGCTCAGAAATGAAATTTTACTGAGAAAGATAGGTTTTAAAATGCGTCATTAAATGATGTTACAACAAAATAAAAACTTAAGTGAATTGTAAGCACTATACATGCCAAGGTTCATGAGTTACTATAATACAATGGGTGACCGCTTACGATAAATGACCCATCCCATCACACTTAATTTTCACCATTCCGTAAGCGAATCGGTCACCACGAAGTATCTCAAGTTAGAAAAAAGATAAGGTAACGTGTGACGGCTTATTTTAAGGCTTGAGAGCCAAGGACGTAAGGAAAAATACCAGAAGTTTTAAAACCCTATTGGAACCCCAAGTTTAATAAAATTCTATACTATAATACGAGCACTGTCTGAAGCGATGTATTTCCCACGATCTCGAAATCTTGCGGGTAGATTTTGCCTAAACTTTGAATTTGAGAGTTTTTGCTCCAAAAACAAGTTTAGAAACAGCCTAACAGTGGGAGCATGGTATGCACGTGAGTCCCGGGGGCATAGGGGGGAATGGAGAACACGAGGTTACATTGGAGGACAACGGGGGGGGCACAGGGTTCCATAATGCAAGGGTGTTCTTAATGGGCTATCAATCAATTTGAGTTACGGTAAGAGAACTTATCATGTACATGTTTACGGTTAAAACTATTTTTATGCCTCCGGCAATATAATAGTGGAATGAATTTTATTTTTCCCACAAAACAGACTACTGTATTTAATACAGGGGTAGGGTTACCATACTCTCCAGGATGAAAAAGAGGACACCTAGTACTCGTCGCGAGCCAGATTTATCAATCACAAAAATATTAATTGCTGACCTCCCCCCCCCATAGTTTAATGCAACAGAGTGAGAAACAGTAAAATGTTGAAATGTTTAGTACAGTAAATTGTAAATCTCACCTTTTTAAATAATTAAATTTTTCTTAGGATACTAAAGAAGGTGCAAATTTTTTATAATTTAATTCAATAATTAGGAAATTAGTAGGAAGGTTTACCAAATTAGTAGGTTTCATTTTGTTATTTATTAGATATCGCATATTATAAGAACTATACCTACAAACACATGAGAAAAAATATAGTGAAATGCCAATAGCTCGTAATTTATTACGTACACTGTAGTTAAGAGGGGTCTTTCAAGATTAACCTTAAATTAAATTAAAAATTTAGTAAATATTGTGATAAAATATTACTAGTTAGTATTTTATAGTGAAATTTGGTTTCAATAGACCCTTAACAATGACTCGGTCACTTTTTCACAATTAGAAAAAGACCAGACACTAACAGTTAATCAAGTCATATCCAAAAACCAACGGTCGCATTTATCACTTTACTAAGATGTAACGAATAAAAAGCCAATAATTTGATAAAACATAACCTCACTCTATATCGACAACTGACAGCAATAAATACATCTCGCCCATTGACACACTGGAGCTTACGTCTAATTAAAAGGAATAAGGAATATCCTACAATCTGTTTTAATAGAGAAAAAAGTAAATATGATATTACTTTTTAATAAAGGTTAACATCTTAAACAATTAAAAAAAAAAACGATTTAATCACAATCTTGGCGAAGTGTCAAAACACAAAACTTCCCTATGGGTTAGGTAAAAACATAAATACGGATTTTCAGTTTGCTGCTTCCAAAAAGCCGGACAAACGGACTGATTGTAAAAACTCCACCCGGACGGGTTTTTATGCTCTAAAAAGAGGACATGTTCGGGGAAAAGAGGACGTATGGTAACCCTATACAGGGGAGAGATTATTGGTTTATTGCTGATTTGATATTGCAAAAAAGTTTTATCAAGATTAGGTAATATTTTATGAGAAAATCCAAGCGTGTAAATTCACAGTACAGTAAGAGAAGAAATATGCTACAGTAACTCTGCAAGGAGGTGATGAATTGAAACATACTAAATGGAGATATCATCACCATTTGGATTTTCAGGGCCTTTGCCCCGGCAATCCCCTAGTTAACATTAAGTTATTGAGTTAGAAAACAGTTGTTCATCAACCGGCTTTGGCTTTATTTGTCAACTAAAGTGGTAAAAATCTTTTAAAATTACTATTCTTCTCGGAATTTTTAACTTCTAACATCATAAGCAAACATCCATTTTCATGAAAGGTAAAAATACTCCCCCAGAACTTTTTATGAAATATTATTTAAGGATTTTAATTCATAATTATTTAATAGTAATACAGCACAGAAGGTAAAGGGCAACAAATTATTTGAATAAATAAATTAAAATGTCAAAAGGATTTCAATGACAAAATTATAAAACCGTTTTCTTCATATTCTTTGGCGGAAGAAAAACCAACTATCTTATTGCAACTTGCAAGAAGCAAGAGTGTGCTAAATAAAACTAATGCAATTTTTATGCTTCCACTAATTAATTGTTTACAATGGTGAAAAGTATGAATTTCGCCCAAAACTTTCCAGCTCTGAAAAATCATAAGACAATGCGGTAACGCCAAAAATTAGCTCTCCTAATTGGCGGTAGGGAACGTCGCATATGGCAGATGCAGTAATGCAGTTCCGAGCGCCACAGGAGACGTGGCAACACCGCTTCACGACACAACACAACCGTTCAATCCGGCAACACCGCACCTCGCCGCAACCTTGAACTTGAATGAGTGACTCAACATTCCTGCAACGTAATGAGCTATCGCCAAATGGCCACATTCATGTCAAAAATGACCGATAGAAACAGTATTGCTTTGCTTAAAAATAATTTTGATTGATTTCTCATTGCGTTTTGGTGCGGAGTTCAGGCGGTAAAACCGAGAAAAAGTTTAGCATCTACCCTAATATTGGCAGGTTTCAAATCTTTATTTCGAGTGGCGATTTGATTTTACACTCCCGTTCCCTTATAGAAAAAAAGAAAATAACTGAATTACACCGATAACGAAGTTTGAGAAAACAGTCTCGTAAATAATAAATTGCAATACCGGCACATTATTAGGGAATAGGCTACACAAGACACAAGAGCCACCCATCTAGCATTTAGCGTTTGTAAGAATTAAAAAGTTCTTATATACTCAGACATGATTAAAAACTAACCATTCATTTATTAAATTGTAAAACATAAAATCTAGCTTATTCATGCATAGACTTTGTATAGGTTCCCATAAATAAAACAGATTTTTCGGTGATGGGTGGCTGGTGAAATTGGATACTCCGGCTAAGGGCTATGGACCTCTGGGGAAACAATTACAAATTTGGCAACACGAAAATACTGCAGAACATTCAAATTAGTTTTGCAATTTGAACGCAAACTCCCCGTGAATTTGAACAACATTTCGATCAAATACAGTAGGCCTACTGTAAGTGACTTCATAGACTTTTGACTATTTGGCGTATATTTCCTGGGCCGCGCCGCATCCCCGATTTTTGGGATGATAATTGTTTTTAATGATTAATTGTAATGAGCTGTAAAATAAACTATTGAAAGGTTTATTCTTGGATAAAATAATTAGGCTAACTTTTATAAATAAAAACAAGTAATTTAAATAGCGTTTTTACGATGAATGAATTTGGCATTCATGAGAATAGCTTGAAATCTCAAACCTTCCGGCGAGCTTTCACTCCCCCCACGAATATCATGATCTAAATCCGCCATTGTCAGGGTCAGGAGACAGTACCATACATGGCTACAAGATCGTAAAAGCCATAACTATTGTTGTACAGTGCACGAAGCAAAACTCGGAGAAAAGTTGAGAAACTCATATACTTCAAAAGAGAATGTAAATAGTGTTCTTGTAAATCTTATGATAAAATCTAGGTCCATCTTCAAGACGACTTAAGTCCACATTAATTACCGAATGTAAAAGAAAACAAAATTGTGTTAATGATTAAGTTACAAACGACTGTTCACAAAACACGTAATCAAGTTTCTATGTTAGTTAAATTCCAATTTCAACTGTTGGAAATAATCTTCTGTAAAGGAATGCTCAGAAAAATTATGTTAACGAAAGCTTTTCTTCCATTAGTGGGCTACAATAAAGTAGGCTTATTTGCTTGTCTTGTAGGGGGCTTTGTAATGCGTTTTTGCAGGAAAGGAAGACTGCGAGTGAATCTTGCGATAAGATTTGCCTCTTCAGTGGTATTGTTGGTTCATTGAAAATTCACAGTTGCGATATAATTTACAAAGCGACTAGTGCAGTAGTTTGTGGCATTGCGCAATTTACTTAATGACAAGAAGAATGGCGTCGCATGATATTCTGTGGCGGATAGAATGTGGATTCAGTAAAGATGAATAAGGAACCAAATTACGTACTGTATATGAAAGTTTATGAAATTTCATATCAAATATGTTTTATATATAACTTGTCTTTGTCCCAAACAGCTATACCCACCACAAAATCAGGGGAAAGTGTGAACGAGAGGCATGTATGACTGATTATTAATACAATTCTACACACAATTTAAAAAATGACAGAAACACAACAAACAAAACATATTTTTTAATCATGATCTATTTAGGACCCAAAATGTCTAATATTTCATACTTCCCCTATATACATAAATTATGGTTCATTATTTATATTCATTATACCAAATTCATTATCATAGTACATAAATTATATGTACTACATATTTATATGTACTACAAATTATAAAACCAAGTAAAAGCGTTAAAATAAATTTATGATTTTACCAAGCACGAACAAAGCGTAATTTACACCAAGAAAATCCTCAAAACGTACAATACCAAACATTATTTCTTTTTTTTTATTTGTTCATAATGAAAATATTTAGCCTATAAAGGACTGGAACAAGATTTCAAAGTTATCTTGATAATAACCCTACCAGATACTGGATAAACTAAATGGCAAGTGTAGCTAACAAAAACATGATGCCTAGAAACTCTAAAAGATATTCAATGCATAGTTTATATTTTAAAGGGGAAATTCCATACAGTGATATGCATCCCTATCACAAAATTAGCATTTTACACTAGACCCGAATTAAATAGCCAACCAATCCTATCTTTTTTATGTATCCATGTATTTTTTTAACGTTGGTATTTTTTAAGACTTGGCTGATATTTCATATGGGAAGGAGCGAATCGGCATGAAAACTGGAAACCAATCCCGTGAAGGACTATAGTGAAGGATGGCCCTGGTGTGGCGGTCGACGTATATTGATTACGTCGGGGAATACAGCGTGTCCGCTGGAAAACGACCCGCGCAGCACGTGTTGCTTTCAAAATAACTCCCCCTTTGTTGTTTTAATGTTCAACTAACATAAACTGTTACTCCAATAATTGCCGTTTATTTACTGACCGAATTACTTCGCAATAGCAATAGACTACATCTAGAAAGTATTCAACTGAATAACGTGATCCGGCGATGAAATTCACCATAACAATGCGGCGCGACGGGACAAAAATGGAATGCATTGTCAACCCAAGCCGATGCGTCATAATAACAATCAATGAAAAGATCAGCCAGATATAAAAGGTTTATTGATTTCGCATCTGTGGAAGCACGCCATTTTTCGCTACTTGAATACATTCTGTTTTTCATGTTTTTAATTCCCTTTTATATAAAGATCAAACTGATAAATTAGGCTTAGAATCCGTGCGATTGAATATAAAATCAACTAGTGTAATAACAAATAGACTACACCTTACCGATTAAGGGTTGCCAAAAATGCAAATTAAAATTACCTCGATATTCACAAACAATTGTTTGATGCAATTAATTAATTACATCCTCTAGTGATTCTTAATTAGCCAACCGAAATTTCTTTCATCGCGAGTAAAATGATGGATACCAGTTTAAATAGAGGAATTCTCACATTATAACATGTTTAAAGATGAATTTAACCTGAATATAAAATATAACATGAATTTAAATGTGCCAGCTATTTTACTAAAAACAATGCAAGGAACTAACAAATTTAACTATTCAGTACAAACCAACATTTAATTTTGTTACTATCATTATTACGGCAATTTTGAAATTCTGATTTTGTCCGCTATTTTTTAATACGCTGTTGCGACCAACTTAAAAAATGTGAAGGAAAACTCCCAAATTTAATGTCATTTTTAAATTTAGTACATCAATATTCTTTTAAGACCTCTTCATTCTTTGCCATTTGTCTATTAATCTAACCTTAGCTAGAGAGGGAAACTATCATTTCCTTTTACCAAAGCCATCCAGAAAAAAAAAATACTCAAGAGTATAGCGATGTCTTTAAATAATTATGTTTAAAGGATAGTTCTTGCATAATACAAACAACAAATTTATATAAATTCAATTTAGGATACTTGTCATTTTGGAAAATAAATTTATTGATGCGTAGGCCTAGGCTTTAATGAGAATTTTAGAAGCAAATGTTCTTAAAACATCGTTTTAAGTCATTTTTATTCTTGAGGATTTTAAACATTACTGAATGGTTTCGGAGATACAGGAAAGGAACGTTTGTCCATACCTCCCTAACCGTTAGGTTTAAATAAATGTAAAAAAGTATACATAAAAATAACGATAAAATGGACGGGGGTTATTTAAAATTTTTAAGTTGGTCGCTAAAATGTAAAAATGGCGGATGAAACCCAAATTGAAAATTACCGCAATAAAGAGAACTAGAGATCGCCTCCTGATCGAAATTCGATCAAAACTTTTGTTGATCTGGACCCAAGAAGTTAAAAACATTTTATAACTCAAACATCTGCTTTTCCAAATAGTTGTTTTTACAACAGCTGTCTAATGATTCAATCAATCCTCCTTCCTCCATAAGATTCACATTGGAACTTTGAAAGCCTGTGGGGCGTTGCCCTGGAGTCCGATGTGAATTAGAATGTGATTCTGCTCATCTACAGGACTACACCTTTCTAACGGTATGCGCGGATTTCTCCTACGATGCTCACGAGCTGAGAAAAAAGGAGGAAATGAAACATGCTTGCGTATTAATCTAAATACTATACAACCCGATGTGAAACTGACTCACTGTCTCACTGACTCACTGATCACGTATACAAAGTATTTTGGATTTCCGGATGAGCTAGAAACTTGAAATTTGGCACACACGTAGTTTGTATGGTCAATAAAAAGGTAAAATCCCAAAACATTGTATTTTCAAATTTTAACCCCCTCAAAAAAATTAAAAGGGATGACATCGGTAATCTGAATATGTGAGGGTTTTTTATTTTCGCTGTAACTTTTGAACGAGGAGTCCTACCTCAAATCTGAGGAAAAATCGTTAGTTGGGAATCAGACGCTCTACAAATTTGGTCCAATGCAATTTTGCCGTATCTCCCTCCCTTCACCCTTAAAAAGGGGCGTACTTTCAAAATTTTTGAATTTCTTCACAAAAATTTCGCTATTTCAATATTTTTTATTTACTAATATGACACTCAGATGCCTGAAATTTTGTACATATTTTAGCCTTGGCTAGATATTACCATAGTGGCATCCATTGGTCAATTTCAATCAAAATTAAATAAAAAAGAGTTAAAAATACAATGAATTCTTAACATATTTTTGTGTCAAGTGTTTGTAAATTACTTTATCCTGGCAAATGTACTGCAAAATTTGTATATTATTTTGCCAGTATTATATTTTATTTTAGACGCTCTACAAGTTCAGTCCTATGCAGTTTTGCCGTATCTCACCCCCTTCACTCTCAAAAAGAAGTGTACTTTCAGAATTTCAATTTTTTTAATTGCGCTATTTTGTTATTACTTTCTCCCCCTATACCATAGTATATGGAGAAAGTATTGTTTTCGTAAAACACTTCACATTAGTTTGATGATGTATATATCCATTTTGGAGCCCCTTTTCCCTCTATAAATGTATATATTGAGAAAGTATTGGTTTCGTCAAAATTTTAAAATTTGAGTTGTTGGTAAATTTATCCGTTTTGGTGCCCTCTGAGTCCAAAAAAGTGGTTTTCGCGTGATGTCTGTGTGTGTGTGTGTCAGGATGTAAACAGAGCTAGAGGATGCCCTAATGGTCCGATTTCGGTGAAATTTGGTATGTAGGTCCAAACGCACGATAATTCCAGGCGTTTTTTTCATTTTTTTGAATTTTTGATTTTTAAGGGTATTTTACCCCCAAAAACCCTCAAAAATCGTGAAAAATCCAAATTTCTCAAAAACGGCTCTAACGATTTTGATTAAAATTTTGTGGTTTATTAAGCTTAAAATGGTGAATAAAATGTCACCACCCGCATCTCCGAGAAAATGCTCGTTCAAAAGTTATGGCGTAATAAGTGTTTCAAAAATCAATTTTTTGGATTTTCAAAATAGCTGTTATTTTTAAATAAATTTTACTTATCACCATTAAATCAAGCTCAAAAAACTAAATAATCCAGTATTTAAAATTATTGCTCTATGTCAAGTGGTTGCGGAGAAAATTCAATTTTTCGTTTAGCGGTAAACGCAGTACGTTGTTAAAAGTCACAGACGCGCGTAGGGTCAAACTCCCGCTGCTCAGCTGGTAGCTATCCGACTGAGTCCTCAAGACATTTATGTTTGAAGCTTTTAACAGCTTTTTTTATATTGTTGGGAGAAAGTATGTGTCAGTTAACTGATACCGTTTATTTTTTGTTACTATTATGTAATATATATGCATGAATTTCTATTTATATTATGACCTCAACAGGTTCTTTCTATAGTAGTAGCTTTTTGCATATTTCAATCGAATTTCAGTCCAAAAAAATGTAAAAACACAAAATTCTTAACATTTGTTCATGTAAAGTATTCGTAATTCACTTTAACTTGGTAAATATCCTGCTATATTGATATATGTTTTGCCATTACTATATTCTATTATAGACGCTCTACAAGTTTGGGTCTATGACATTTTGGCGTATCTCACCCCCTTCACCCTTCAAAAGAAGCGTAATTTCAAACTTTATTCATTCTTCCACAAACGATTCGCTATTTTAATATTTTTTATTTACTATTATGGAGCACAGATGCCTCAAACTTAGTAAATATTATAGACCCAACTAGTTCTTACTATTTTAGCAGCCATTGGTCTATTTCAATCAAAGTTAAGACAAAAACAATTGAAAAAAAACACGAAATGATTGACATTTTTTTATGTAAAGTGTTTGTAAATTACTTTATACTGAAAAATATACTGCCATATTGATTTATATTTCGCCAGTAATTTGTTCTATTTAGGACGCGCTACAAGTTCGGTCCTTTGCAATTTGGCAGTATCTCACCCCCTTCACCCTTAAAAAGGAGCGTACTTTCACGATATCGAAATTCTTTCACAACAATTGCTCTATTTCAACATTTTTCGTTTACTGTTATGACACATAGAAGCCACAAATTTAGATTATACTATGACCATATCTAGGTCTTACTATAGGTGCAGCCATTGGTCAATTTTTAATATAGTAGTTGTTAAAAAAAACTGTGTAAATACGAAATTATATACATTTTCTAATTTATAGTTTTTTGTGATTGTGTTTGATCCGGTAAAAGTACTGCCATACCGTAATATGTTTTGTCAGGATTATATTATTTTTAGATGCTCCACAAGCTCGGCCCTTTGAGATTATGTAGCATCTCATCCCCTTCACCCTTAAAAAGGGGCGTAATTTCAAAATTTCAATTTCAATTTTTACTAAAGGGTATTAAAACGGATCCATAGGCGATTTTGAAAGCTTTTTTTACTATTGATTGTGAATTTTGTGTATTAAACCGTTTTGTTGCTGTCTTTAATGTCTAGCTGTTCCGTGGAAGTAACCTATTACATACTTACTTGACTTTTAATTATTCTACAAATTTAGGGCAACCTTTAAGGGAGCTTGGGGGCGGAGCCCCCATCGAGCCGTAGGCGAGTATATAGATAAAACGTCAATGTTATGTAGTTGCCAGTTATTATTATTATTATTTTTAATTTCTATCGTAGTTTTCGCGAATAAAACAGCTGGCACACTTATCAATTACCCTGCACCCGTGGGATTGAATACGGAATTGTTCTTTACTTGTGATAAGGTGATTTATCTGTTTTAGAACCTTTTTAAACATAAAAAATGTGCCAGTATAAAGACCGCAAACCAGAACCTGAGTTTGAGGCGTTGCTGACCCTCTGTGCCAAACGTTCAACACTAACACGACCCGGCTGTACCGTGACTAAAGGGGAGAAATACCATACTGTTCAGTTATATTTGACTTTGGCTGGAGTCCATCATTGAAAACAGGTGAAACTAATTCTTCTAATAACTTAAGAACAATGGGACTTGCTTTGTAACTTGAATAGGTTTTTTTGTAATCCCCATAACCTAAAAGCCCAACCCCCCAACCAAATTCGTCAATAACACAATCTTTCATACTCATTTCAATTGATGAATTGATCTTATGTAGAATCAGTTCATTGAATCAACAAGATTATGTGTTATGAAATCGGGCTATATTATCTCCTGAGATTACGAGACAAGTTTGTAACGATTAGGCCTATATCGATTCTATATCAAAACGAAGTTATATTTACGTCCTTAAATAGAAACACTTGACAATACTGATATTATTTTTCTTGTACAAATAGTGTTAGGTACGTTTCTTATAGATTACATCGATTAATTTTAACACTAACCAAGGGAAAATCTGGAAATTCCTTGAAATAATTTTGTTCTCTCAGAGTTCTCAAAAGCCTAGATCGATAAAAGAAATAATTAATAAGGAAAATGTACGTTAAAATAATGTTCTAGGAACGGTCACAAATGGAAAATTTGGGTGCATTGAAATAAAAGCCTCTTTACATTTCATAAGAATGTACAATTGACCAAGCGTAAAGAAGAATCCACTCGCCTAGGGCTCGATGGGGGGCTCCGCTCCTATATACCCTGGTGGGGGTTGCCCAACTAACACATTTTATAGCTCAAGAATGACTCAGTGTATAGTAAGGCATAAACAAGTAGTTTTAATTTAATAAGGAAACTTGCTAAAAGTTGACAGGCCTATAGATTCTTTACAAGCTAAGTTAATTATGGTTCGTTCGTTTAGGACAAACCCGTAAGCTCCGCTCAGTCGTTTCTCGGCACTGTACATCAATCATCAATCGGTTCTTGGAAATCAGTTTGTGAATGTTGAACTCAGTTTAAAAATTATCGATATAAAACATTTATTGGAAATACGGTACGTTAATTATTTTGTTCTTGTGTCCATTCAAAAAAGACGAAATCATGAAGCCAGGGGGAGGAGATTAGTTAATTAATCCATCGATAATAAATCAATAGATTTCAATCATTATTGATAATGATCAATAAGATCGTGGAATGACGACGCAAGGTGAATATGAATGAAATAATGATGAGTGGAGACAATGGGTATCTGTTGTCAAATGTAGATTTTTTACGGACAAAGACTAGCCGATTAATTTTTTAGGATCAAATGAGCAAAGAGAGAAGAGAGATGCGTCATGTAAGTGACGGCGTTGCCATTTTATACAAAGCAATCTTACTGACTCATTCTATCAGTCAACTCATCATCTATCATCGCTTGACGTGGACGCCTGCGCGTAGACTGTAGAGAACGAGAGCGAAGAGGCGGCCTTCCCTTCCCCACTCAGACATTCAATCGATCAGTCACTCTGTTGTTGGCGCAGCGCGGCCTACCGTAAACTTACAAAACTATAGGCGAAATACCCAAGAATAGATGTGGCTTTAATAAAACTTCGTTTCCCATTCGAAAATTTAATCACGTATTCGTAGTGATTAAATTTTTTCACTATCTGTGAACGTAGTGACCATGATTTACAGTGAGGGTGTGAGTGACTAGTGGAGAGGACTATTGTTGTGGTCTGTGGTGTTGGTGTTGTGTGTATGACTGTGGTGGTGGTGCAAAGGTGCAGTGGAAGCGCGCGACACCTGTGGGTCGACCAGTGAACTAGGTGGACCAGTGGCGCGACTAGTTATGTCCCAAGTGAACTACGAGCGTCTGATCGCGCTGGTCAAGGAACATCCGGCGCTGTACGACTACTCGCATCCGGCCCACTGCAACCGTGACATCACTGGCCGGCTGTGGTCGCAGATAGCTGCCGAGCTCGACACCAACGGTGAGCGCCAGCGCCGAGCGGCCGTGATAACGACTCGATAATAATAAATACCGTACCCCATCGCAGCAGACCTGCGTATTCCAGCGTATTTCCGACAGGATTTGATGTTTTTAACTTCCCCCATAAAAAAACCATGGGAGCGAGGATGTGGGTTTGATGCCATGGGGGTATTGTAAGTAGATATAGGTAAATCTCTTCCCAGTGCACGTAAATACTAAATTGCATCAAATTCTGGTACTTTTATTTTTCCCCATAAAATCCCATGGGGGTGAATAGGTAGGTTTACCGCAATATGGGTGCTTTAGATAAATATAAGTAGAACCCTACCTAGTGAATGTACATACCAAATTTGATCAAGTCATGTCAATAAATATGTAAAATAGAGGGTTTTGTTAATTCCCCAGAAAAAAACATGGAAAAACCTATTTTTGGATTTTCTCTGTAACCTGTTAGGCCATCTACAATTCAAAATACTACATTGTTTTTTTAAGCTCTTTTAAATCGTCTTATTAAAAATTGTTGAATTTTAAAAATTTAGATCCAAATATGGCAAAACCCATATTCTACCCTTTTGAAACCCCATCATACAACGTTCCCATAACCTGATAATGATGGTTCATGAACTCATGAATATAGACCCGGTCCTACACTTTTATACCAAATTTCATCAAAACCGGAGGTCTGTCAAAATTTATTAGTAGTACGGTACCACAGACACACACACACACACACACACACACACACACACACACAAATAGATATATTATTAAACATATATACCTTTAATACCTTTATTGAAATGGCGACCTAACTCAATAGGTAGTTTAAAGCCAAGTATGAATGAGGGATGAGTGTAGGATGATTGTGGCGCGATCTTGTAGTCTTGTTACTGACTAAGGCCGACATTCTCCTTAGACAGGACTGTTAATTCATAGCCCAACAGCCAATGGTATCTAGGGACCTACAGTTTAACGTGGGATCCGAACCACAATTTCAACCTCCCATATACGAATTGGTCTAATTATGAGGATGGTACTTATGGATGAACTAGTATTCACTAATGCGGACGTTAATCCCCACCAAGGAATATCGCATCCACAAGCCATCGCTCATAATTATCCACAATGCGTGACCTCCAAGTAGCTGGATTACAGGACGTCGCCACCGTCCCAGTCTCATACCGGGTGTCTCACGTAAGGTGTAACTTTGTATACAGGATGTCCAGCTTCCACCTTTACAAACTTTTCCAGGTTATTAAGCATGCCAAAACAAACAGAAAAATCATATAAACATATGTCCTTGAATGCTTCGCTAAGCCGCTAGCCGCCATTTTGTTTTTTACACTAAAGAATTTTTATTTCCGTAACGGGTTGTTGTATGGAGTTCATATTTGGCATGTAGCTTAATCACACCAATTCTCATTTTTAGAAACAATATTATTTTTTTCCATTGTATATTTTCAAAATGGCGGCCGTTTTAAATTTTTAAACTCAAATATCTCAAAAACGGTGAATTTTATAAAAATGTCCTAAGACACAAAAAAAGTTGACAAATTGAATTATCTAAACATTGACACCAAGTTTGTAAGGATCCGACAACAAATAACGGAGTTATTGTGGGTTTTCTGTAGAAAAACGCTGATTTTGCACTATGATTAATGCCAATTTTGGTTATTTTAAGAGAAAAATCTCATTTACTCCGTTATTTGTGGTCAGATCCTTACAAACTTGGTATCACTGTTTAGATAATTTAATTTGTCAACTTTTTTGAGTCTGATAAAATTTTTATAAAATTGGCGGTTTTTGAGATATTTGGGTTTAAAAATTAAAAATGGCCGCCATTTTGAAAATATACATAGGAAAAAAATAATATTTTTTCTAAAAATGAGCATTGGTGTGAATTAGGGACATGCCAAATATGAACTTCATACAACAACCTGTTACGGAAATAAAAATTCTTTAGTGTAAAAAACAAAATGGCGGTTAGCGGCTTAACGAAACGTTTCCGGACATATGTTTATATGATTTTTCTGTTTGTTTTGGCATGCTTAATAACCTGGAAAAGTTTGTAAAGGTGGAAGCTGGACACCCTGTATATAGTTACACCTATGGTTATCCCAAAAACTAGGGGTCACAAATTTGAATCTCGGAAATTTCAAATACAAACATATGTCATATTATGCATCATATTAAAGCTCTTGCCAAACTGAGCAACTTTTTAATTTACACCAATGCCGTATCTCTTTTGGTTTTGTAGTAATAGACAGGACTGTTAATTAATAGCCCAACAGTCAATGGTATCTAGGGACCTACAGTTTAACGTGGGATCCGAACCACAATTTCGACCTCACATATATGAATTGGTCTAGTAAGCGTGCATCATTTGCGCATCATACGGAGAGCCAGGTAGAAGGGATGCTTGTTTTGCGCATCGAGCTCCAGGGGGCTCTCAGGTATATGCATCGTTTGCGCACTGCAGTGCGGTGGAAGCGGCATTACTTTTATTTACAAAGTTATTGAAAACTCATGTCCGTGTAAATGGTCTTTTGAATGATTAAACATGTTTGGCATAAGACATATAAGTTTAAAAATTAGCAAAACAATATTCAACAGAACAGAAATAATGGCAAGAGTAATGAAATAATCGGACACAATATCATGGCCTTGACCGTACATTAACACTTGGATTTCATGTTTACCATTTCTAGTTTGTTTCTATTGCAACAGTGAATTTTATGAGTGGTTTTATTCTGACGAGTTAGTATAGGAGAGGCTGCTATCTACAGTTAGAATAGAGGCAAATTTGCCATAGAAACAATTCATGCAAAACATTTCAGCCTGAACAATTACAGTAATACAATCCGCACCAACCATACACGATACACATGTGTATTCAGTGGTATGTGTGGGGGACGACTGTTTGCTAATTGTTGTCGGCAGGCTGAGGCTACCTAGACGGGAGAGTGCGCAAATGATGCAAGGGAATTAGGCGACCCTTCCAAATATTTTACAGAAGGATTAAAAAGTGTTCAAATGATGAACGACCGGTCTAGTTATGAGGATGGTCTTTATGAATGAACGAGTATTAACTAGTGCGGACGTTAATCCCCACCAAGAAATATCGCATCCACAAGCAATCGCTTATAACTATCCACAATTCGTGACCTCCAAGTAGCTACATTACAGATAAAAAGTATTAAAGTTGTCATGCAACTGAAAGCTGAAGTAATGTGGTACTTTGATACTAATTTGTTTACTTGCTAACTGGAATGCAATTTAACTTTGTCCCCAGATGTGCACTGCAAGACAAAATGGGCGACGCTTAGGAGCAACTTTGTCCGAGAGATCCGGCGCATGAGGCCATCCGAGGACGGGACCGTCTGGCCTCCGCAATGGCCACTCTTTAAACCGCTCATGTTCCTGCTACCATTCCTCAAGACTAGAGGGTGAGCCATTTAAATACCTACGCATCTTGATAAGAGTATTACAAAAATTTCTAAGAAAGGGTTCAAAACTCACTCAGTGCGTGGGTTGAACCCGAGACTTAGTGAAGCTTAGTCAATGACACTAAGAGAGGAATTCAGAAACCTTCCTCACCTCGAACCCCCTTCTAACCATCCTCCAACCTTCCTTAAACTGGCATCAATTAATTAATTGATAAAATGAAATTCTCAAACCTTCCTCTAACCTCCCTCACAGAGAGGAGTACCACTGTAACAAAACAAAATACACATTTCCTATTTGTTTTCTTTTTTAACAGAAATACACCCCTACATCATTTAAAGCTTTTCTATTGGAACATGATTATCAAAGTTTCAAAATTAAACTATATTTTAAGACCAAACTTTGAAAACAATCTCAATGTACAAGTGACACTGCCTGGCCTCTCGGATCACATAGTGCAAACAGTCACTATTAATGTCTCCAAGCAACCCAGTGTTCTGCAAAAGTAAAAAAACGTCTTTCCATCAACCAACATTTGAATAATCTTAAATCTACCCTTAAACAACAGAAGTGGGAATCGGTACTCAGTACTGAGAATACTAATGGGGCCTATGACAACTTTAATGAAATTATACTACTCTCTCTTAACTCGACCTGCCCATACATCTCTAAAAGACCAAGACGAAAACGAAAAAACCGTTAAATGGGCAAAGAAACTGAAACCCTCAAAAAAGAATATGCTTTGCACTTCAACTCAAAAGTGTATCCTAAATATAAAAATGACCCTATTACAGAAGCAAGCAGTTACCGCCCAATATCTCCAACATCCGCTTTCTCTAAAATTGTCAAAAAGGTTGTGCTTGATAGCCTTATTAACTATCTAAATCAAAATAACCTTCTGACAGACAACCAAGATGGTTTTTTGAAGGGAAGGCAGACCTTCCCTTCAAAGGCTGAGTAACAGCCATTACTCAGCTAATCAACCAAATTGAAAGTGGAAAAACTGTCACCAGCCTATTCCTTGATTTTAGCAAGGCCTTCGATTGACTTGACCATGACTTGCTCCTGAAAAAGAAATACACCTAGGGATGAACAGAATATCAGGTAACTAGTTCAAAAGCTATCTTACTGGAGGAAAATGACTTGTTGAATTAAAACAATCTAAATGGGACCATCAGTTTGGCTATGTCTGCACCACTCCAGATGAAGAGGGGAGTTCCTCAAGAGTCCATCCTTGGGAGAGCCCTTTTTTTCTTGCTCACAAATGACCAACGAGAGTTCATGGACAGTCTCTGCCAAACGGTAATGTATGCAGACAACACAGTACTTACATTGTCTAATAAAAATAAAGAACAACTTAGAGAAGAAAAGAAACACCTCCTTCGACTTAGTCAAGCAGTGCAGTTCAAATTACCTGGTTCTAAATGAAAACTAGACTGTTCAGATTACATACAGCACAAGGGGAAATGAACGAGATGGCTTACCCAATGGGAAGGTAGAAGTAAGTACGAAATACCTCGGCATCACACTAGACATGAACCTTAAATGGAATAACGACAAAGAGATGCTGTGGAAGAAGCTCACGTCTGGCATCTATGTTATCAGAAAAATAAAGCAAATATGCGGAACATCTGCAGCAAGAATTGTATATTTCTCACTCTTTGAGGCTCATGTAAGAGTCCTGGCATGGGGTGGAAGAACGAACTTAAACTTGGAGATAATCTTCTTGCACCAGAAGAAAGCAATAAGAATTTTTGCAAATCTAGAATATCTAGACAGTTGCTGGCAAGCATTACAATAAAACAAAATACTTACAGTACCAGCACTGTACATTAGTGAGGTAATTTTACTTGCAATCTCAACAAATAAAACAAAGCTTGGAAACTACCACCAGTACAATACAAGAAATTTCTCACTTCCGATACACCATCTCAGTCTCACAGAGATGAAACCAACCTACAACGGAGCACTCTACTTTAACAACCTGCTTGATCACCTTAAACAAAATACTGGAAGAACTTTCAAGAAAAAACTACTAAAATGGCTCGAAGACCACCCTTTCTACACTGAAAAAGAATTCATAGAATTGAGAAATTAAAGGACTACAATTTCAACTTGTAATCAAAAGTCAATTATTTCCTGCTAGCTTCAATTTTTGTGTTTTGATTAGTTTTTTCTTTCATTATGTTGTTCATCATGTTCATTATGTTAAAGAACTTTGTCTATTGTCTATAGGCTACCAAAGAAATTAACACTTTTTCTCTGTTACAGAGCTGCAGGTCTATCTCCGACAGAAGAGTCTTTGACAAGCTTAGAAACATCTGAGGCAGTTAAACGAAGCGTCGTTGAAGATTTTTCAACAGGGCCAATTGTAAAGAAAAAACTACGTACTGAGAGCATTCCAGCGGAAGAAGAAGAAAATGATGATAAACTGTTCATGTTGAGTCTGGTTCCCAAGATGAGACTGCTGCCAACGGAAGAAAACCTCAACTTTAGAATTGAAGTTCAGCAATTACTGCTAAACAAACTTCGTCATTCGACACAATCTAGCTCATCAAATGTTGTGACTGAAGATGAAAACAACTATGAAGAAATTACGGTCAAAGTTGAAACAATAGCACCATTTAATCACCGAAGGGATTTCCAACTTGAGTAGGCTAGGTAATTTTTAATCAAAACTGTAGGCAAAATATTTTAAAAGTAAATTACTAAGTGAACATTAAAGTGGCCTATATTTTGTTTACGAAAAACCCCTTTCACAGTTCATTTGATGTGAAAAAGAATAATTTTAAAAGAAAAATGGATGTTTACAACTAGTGTTCACTACCAGAAGATCCAGTGGTAGCTAGAGTTACACCAGAGCAAACATGAGTAAACAATCAGCACAGAAATATAAATTCTGCCAAATTAAAAACATGATTCCACTAAAGTTGTTTTTATTTTTTAATTTATTATTTTAAATGTCCAGAAATAATTATTCGGCTTTAAATAGAGAAACGATTACAGCCCCAAACCCTATAAAAAAGGTTTGTCATAGGGCCACATAATAAAAATATTTCACGTAATTTGTAATTTGTCATAAATCAACAATAGGGAATGCGAACTAGCAGGATGGGCGAGTTAGATATTACAGTCAGGGGCGTAAATACGAGATGATAGGTAGAGCTCCAGGTTGGAGGGTGTGAAAGGTACTAAAATTAGACAATTTTAAACTTGTCCAAGTAGTTGGCCCCTGATATGTTCGCCAATCTTAGACCATTTTCTTTTTGTACAGATTCGTCAAAGTTGAACGTTGTCAAATATAAACCTAGTTTTACACTGTCCAACTTTGTTGTTTTTGGCGTGGGTCCAAAATGTTGAGCAAGGGGGAGAAGGGAAACCGAGAGTGGGGGAGGGGGGGGGCAGATTGCTCTGAGCCACAGACAAAAGTTTTTTATTTACTTTTTTGTTTTGTTACCTATTTTTGGTTGTCTATAAAAACATCCTGAGTTACATAAAATATACCACACTCATGAAATAAACTTTGAGGAATTATCTAAAACTTTATACAATTAATTATCAATAACTTTTATATCATTGCAATCTGCGAGGAAGCTGTGAACAAGCCGTCCCATAACAGCTCAATACAACCATGGCCGGTCCATCAGCGCCGCTGCCGGCAGCGGCAACGTTTGGCCAGCGCGATTGTGTGGTAGCTACGTCGTGCCAACCACTTCTGAATCTCACCTATATTACAGTTTTTTATTTAATTTTCTTACGTTTAGTCTGAAGCCTCTTGGAAGGCCCAGGCAGGACTTTCTTAGTTATAGTCAAACTAAATTCGTAGGCCCCTGTAAAATGTTTTCTTATGATGCAGTTCTACAGTTTTGTTTCAGTTGGGGCCTCATTTCACATTAACAAACCCCATAGGCCCATGCATATTTCCTATTTGTACATGGTTTTTATTTACTTTTTTTCTGGGCCTGCATAGACCTAGGCTCTGACTAACTCCATTTAAAAGTGTTTTGTAATTTTTTGTCATAATTTACTTATGCATAAATTTTAGTGTAACTTGTCTTTACAAGTCATTCAAATAAAAAAAAATTTAAGCCATTCAATTAATAAAAAATTTAATTAAAAAATCAAACTCTAATAAACCTAGGCTAAATGATTTTTTATGATATTGATTTTTAGAGGACTTATTGTTTCAAATGGTTATTAAATCTCCTGAAATTGCTGGTTTAAATAACAACTCATAACGGTGTAAAGGGCTTGTTTTAGTCCTTTTAAAGGCAAAGATTATAATGAGTCGGAAAGAACTATATTAAAATAGTTGTTTTTAGCATTGACTATAGAGGGCATTAATATTTAAAATTCATAATCGTACAAAATTCAGAGGTGGAGGTAGGGAAAGCAAGGGACTATTTTTAATGAGCTTATTTTTAGAGTTTTACTGAAAACATGATTTTCTATGACTAAAGTATTAGTACACTTAAATAGAAAATCTC
Organism: Neoaliturus tenellus; assembly: GCA_030545055.2. Classification (NCBI taxonomy): domain Eukaryota; kingdom Metazoa; phylum Arthropoda; class Insecta; order Hemiptera; family Cicadellidae; genus Neoaliturus; species Neoaliturus tenellus. The sequence continues at coordinate 262,145,970 of CM061531.1, forward strand.
ATCCCTAAAATGTGCTTTAGCAAGTAGCCTATATTTTACAGGCTACAAAATGGGGATGTTCAATTAAGTAGTAATTTTTATGATTATTTCATTATTAATACCTAGCATAACAGTTTCATAACATACAGTAACATTTCAATAACATTAAAATTTCATTATTAATTTTTTAAATGATTACTAGGCGACATCTGCCTCAACCCCTCCCACCCCCCCTTCACCTAATTTTGGCCAATATGGGGGGAGGGGGGTGGGGGGGCTCACAAGCATGGTATAGCTCAGCCCGCTATAAGAACAACTGAGTGTACTTAAAACACATTGTATTCTAATTTGCATTTTAAAAGATTTTAATCTATTTTATAATATATACAAAAAGCAATAGGCTAATAGACTTTCAACATTTGTGTTGAACAGTAAATTTTATAACGTCAAGCGATTGTAGGTGATGATCTAAGTGAAAGAATTTATTTAACCATTTATTTAAAATAGCACTACTGATATGACCGAGCATTTGCTTGGTAAACTTGTAAATTGATCACAGGTTGAAAATTAACATAGGTGGGTTTATTACAACAGTTTTCAGCTGAATTTTGTTCAATTTACAGGGTGTCTACTGGTATCTGATTTTAGAATTCCAGTATATTTCCAGTATTTCCAGTATATTTTTTCAAAAATTCCAGTATCACTCGCAAACTATTAATTCAAACATGGAGTAACAATAATGACAATTTATTCATATAATCAATATTGAAATAGATTTTTGTATAGAGATAAAACCCTTATGATTATGATTAATAAGTAATTTCCAACAATAACATTTGTTTAATATTTTTTGACAATTTTTTTGTGAAGGCCCTTAACTCACTCTATAGCCCTCTGTTCCTCCCACTTTGTTTTGCATTTATATAATATGAAAAATAATCATAAAGAACATTTAACTACAGAAAATAATGAAATAGGTTAATACTTAAAAGTAAAAAAGTAGAATATGATTCAAATTTAAGAAAGAAAAATAATTTTTAGTATAAAAACAAACATTTTCTAGGTTCCATCATTACACAAATGTTTACATTTCTTGATTAACTATTTAAAGAGAACTACAAATTTTCTGATTTTGATTTGCAAACATACTTAAACAGCAAAAATGACTCGTAAAATATTTTTACATTTTTATGTACGGATCAAATAACAAAATCTATATGTTATGCATTAAAAAAATTCGCATTTAAATAAAATTCTAAAATTCCAGTATCTATTTTGAAATTCCAGTATAATTCCAGTATTTCCAGTATGGATATAAAATTCCAGTATAATTCCAGTATTTCAAGTATTTCCAGTATCAGTAGACATCCTGATTTAGTAGCCAAATAAACTTCCATGAACATAACATGGGCACTTTGAAGTGCCGGAGGACCAAAACAGAATTTATCCCAGTCATGGGACCAGCTCTATTCATGGCATCCTCGTGGCTAAAAACCCCAAATAAAAGCAAAAAATAAAAAATCTTAGGACAGAAAAAATTTTGCTCTTACAAACAGTGCTTGTTTTAGAGGTATAAGTACCAGAGGGACAGAACTTATGCTCAATAAAATTATTAAGCTTCATTTTCCTTTCTCATACAAAAGCTCGTTCATCAGCCCGCTCACTCCTCCTCTTCCTTTTAAAGACAAATTTAACTGCATTTAATTAAATAACTAGGCCCACTGATAAAGTTTATATTTTGAAATTTCATTTCCACATCTGTTAATAAAAGAAAAAAAAACAAGAAACACGAGAAAAAGTGTTTGCAAGTCACTTTGCTTCCTAAATTTATCAAAATGCATTTAAGTTTTTAAATTTAAATTTTTATTTTGATATCCAACAACACAGTTATGAATTTTTATATATTGTTTAATAAAATTATAACACAAATTGACAGATCTAAAAAAAAAACATCAACTAACTCCATCACCACAAAATTTTTAGAGTGAACAAAAACTGAACATTTACTAAACACTAAAACAGATCAGAAAAACATATTTACAACAGAACTGCATCCAATTGTTAAACGAACGAAACATTCAAAGCAAGTTAACGATTAGCTCTGACTGACAAATCCACCACCAAACATTAAACAGTTAGCAGTAAAAATTACCTGAAGAAAAGAGAAGAAAAACAAATAGGCACAGTTAATCACAAAAAAATAATAGACACCCAAAGCGACACTAGACACAACATAGGGAACAGTGAAAGCTGTACAACAGAGAACGGAACAAATAATGACACGTCACCATGTTTAGGCGATGACATCGCACGCCACCCCCTGAAACACAACAACATGTTCACTGCTTCGGCTGAGATAGGGAACAAGAATCAGACAAAGGCCTCACAAACCGGAGGGATCCAGTAGAGGCCTAGTGGAAAAAAGATTTCAATTTAAGTAATCAACAAACAATGAGTTTAATACAGAATTGTTGGGGAATATCCTAAAACTTCCTAATAACTGACAAAAAGCATCCTAGACCTGCATTTAGAGAAATATGCCACATTGATAAGCCAAAATAAAGTAAAACACTAAACTAAAACTTGATCGGTTGTTATCATTAATACGTTGACATCTGTATTCAAATGCAAGAAATGCTTCACAGCAAAATGATTTTAATTTTTAATTAGATTTGTTATGATTTTAATTAGATTTTAACAAATCTAATTTTTCATGTAGGTATTGTCAAGGAAATCAGGAACTGCCTCTCAGAATTTACAAATGTCATTGCCAAAGAGCTCTGTAACAGGTATACTCGTTCTTTTCAAAGAACATATGTATTTTATAACACAGAGTTTATATATTTGAATTTTTACCTACTCTATGGAACATAGAGTATAAAAATTCTATACGATCGACTTTAAATTTCACTTAGGCGAATTTTAGACCCCCAAAAGGCTTTTTTATTACTTATTTGATTTCAATGAAATTCTCAGGTTAGATTTTAAGTATTTTAAACTAGGTAATAAACTATAATCGAGCAATTATTTTCAAGTATTAAAAAAGCTTATTTTCCGGAATTTTTGACAGAACTTTAGTTGTATAGGCTACATGATTTGACTAATGTATTGTAGTTGCTATGATTAGTTTGTTTATATTCCCCCATCGCAGCTGAGTTGTCGCTGTGTATGCTGAAAACAACATAACCTTTTATTGTTTATATCTGCTCGCTGTTATGTTACGTTTTTAAATAAAATTTAATTCATATTTTGACAGACCTATTTGTTAAATTAAATAGATCACCACTGATGTTTACTTGTTGAAGCTATAAATTATACCAAAAGATACAAAAGATAAGCATGTTGATGTGGAATGAATTGCTGTCGTACGGAATTATGCGATTAACTAATTTATGGGATACAACTAATATCTATTTGGGAGAAAGATTTAAATTGAACAACTAATTACTGTAAAATGTGTTGTGCCATTGTAGCCTATGTCTCAGGTAACAAAATATGCATTAAGTGTTAAGTAAGCGTAATTCTACAATACTTACATTACTTGATTTTTATTAATTTGCAATCATGGATTTTCAATTGCATTGTTTTTTTTTTTCGCTCTACAATTTATTTACCTTTAATATTGTAAGCATAATTGTTATTAAGTAACTTGCTTGTTTTGAGGTCTTAGCTAAAATCATTCTTTGTATGTACTTATTTGTAGGCTAGGCCTAGGATGTACGCCGGTTGACTTTGGACGGTTAGATGACGTTCCACTCTTCACATTCGAGGAGATGGAAACCTCCGTTCTCTCCCTAAAGAGCAACAAGGCTCCTGACCCGGACGGGATTCCCAGCGAGGCTTTAAAGAAAGTATTTTCAATTAATGCTGACTTGTTGTTGAGAATGTACAACGCCTGTTTGGTAGAAGGGGTGTTTCCGGCTCCCTATGGAAAACCGCAAGACTTGTACTGATCAGCAAGGGCAAAGGTGATCCCAAGCTGTCGTCGTCCCACAGGCCTTTCTACACGTTGGACACGGCTGGGAAGCTGTTCGAGAAGGTGATCCGTCAGTATGGCTTCAGAAAGGGACGGTCAACGATTGACGCTATCACCGAAGTCCATGGAGAGCTGTGAAGAGAGCCGAGAGCCACAACCATTTCCCTCGCTGAGTAGTGCTTCTTGTTACGCCAATGTCAAGAATGCCTTTAACTCGGCGAGGTGGGTCGATATGTTGGATGCGCTTCGCAACACCTTTCGCGTTCCAGCATATCTGTTGCGACTCATCGAGGATTATCTCCGCTCTCAAAGCCTTATTTACGACACAAGGGGCAGAACGTGGACGATGGAAGTCACTTCTGGTGCCGCGCAAGATTCAATACTCGGCCAGGATCTCTGGAACGTTGCCTATGACAGCCTCCTGAGGTCGGAGATGCCTGAGGAAACCACTTTGGTTGGGTACGACGATGATGTCGCAGCTCTCATTGTCGCACGCAACGTTGAGCTGGCCCAACTAAAGTTGAACCGTCATGTGTGTGGTCAACACATGGATATCCGATCACGGTCTCTCGCTTGCTCTCCGTAAGACGGAGATTGTAATCTTTACGAAGAAGAGGATAGACACCGTCGTTCTGTTCTGAGTGGGAAGGGAGGTGGTCCAATCAACTCGTGCTACTAAGTACTTCGGGATTATGGTGGACACCAAGTTAAACTGGAGGGATCAGATCTTCCGTACAGCGGACAAGGCCGCTAAGGTAGTCTCTTACCTTAGTAGGCTGATGGCCAATGTCGGGGTTCCACGATCCAGCAGAAGACGTCTGTTGATGTCCGCGGTTCAGTTCGTGCTTCTTTATGGAGCAGAGGTGTGGGGAGACGCTCTCGATAAAGAGTAGTATAGGTTGCAACTCGCCCGAGTTCAAAGTCGAGCGGCGCTCGGGGTGTGTTCCGCCTACCGGACATTGTCCGAGCCTGTCGTCCTGGTGGTCGCCGGAATTATCCCTGTCAAGCTCTTGGCAGGAGAGAGGAAGGCAGCAATTTATCAGAGACAAGGCGAGATTGGCAAGGACACGGCAAGAACAGAAGAGCGCTCCCGAACCTTCCAGCAGTGGCAACACAGCTGGGAGCACGACACCCGAGGATGATGGACTGCGCGACTTATTAAGCACGTCCAACCATGGGTGGAACGGTGGCCAATTCTTGACAATTCACGGCTATTTTCTGTCTTACCTGAACCGGATGGGCAAGACCGGTTCACCGGACTGCATTTATTGCCCGGGTGTTCCCGACGATGCGGAACACACATTCTTCCGCTGCCCCCGTTGGGAAGGGTCCCGCCTGAAGGCCACACAAATTTTTGGTGCATTTTCGGTGGACTCGGTCTGTCAAAAGATCTTGGAGGATGAGGTTAACGGATTGTTTATCACAGTTCGTCCGGGGCATCCTCTTGGAAAAGAAACCCGATCTGGACCGCGAAGTGGCCCAGATCCCTTGATCGAGTGGCTGGATAAGGAGTGAGCCGCACCGGCGTTAGCCAAATTTAGGCCTAGCCTGACGTAATGTGATAAACAATTCCAGGTTAGAATCCTAAAGAGTAAAGGAGGTTTTTTAGTGGGTAAACCCGTTTTTTAGGGGAGCCCCACACTACAGGCTTGCCACCTGTGTGCGTATTGCATTTTTCTCACCTCTCCCTCAAAAAAAAAAAAAGAATCATAAAAAGCGTCACCTAATAACTTAAAAAGTGAGTAAAAATTCTCGTACGGGACGGACATCGGAGCGTATTCCTAGTTTCTTACTGCAAAAAAAAAAACACTACTGACAAGGCCTTCTACGTTACGTCAGCTGGTATTTCTGCAATGCCAGCTGGTTTGACATGGATAAGTATGTGTGGTGTGTGTGCTGGTAGCTGTGAGAAAAGAATTATGTTTATTATGAACATAATTCTAAAGAGCAGGCTGATGTTTATTATGTGTATATAAAACTTGTAAATTGTAACGTATATTACTTAAAGTTGACTTTTGAAAATGTTAACTTAGCTATGTAAAACACATGCTATGCAATGAAAAATGTATTTCCCCACACAGCTGTTCTACATACTTTCTCTCCTTTACCTAGCCTGACTCTATTGTCATAATACTACAAACAAATTATATACAGCTGATATGTGTGGTACTTCTTATGTACCTCGACTCGATCTTTAGCCATTTTGCCATGTCTGATACTTGATACTTTTCTTGAATCACGGACACACTCTATTGTACGTATTTTAACACGTATATAAATTTCCCCATGTGATGAAAAATTTTATTGCATATAAACAGCTGAAGACCATCTAATTACATGAAAAGCTCTTCTTGACTCATTTTCTGTGTCTGCCACCATTTTGAAAATAGCACTCACTGGTGAGTGCTCAGCACCTGGCGCCATCCCGCACTTTCTCTCCATATCAAAGATACACGTTATTTTATATAAATGTCATAAAATTGTTCACTAATTTGAAAAAACGTTAAGTTTTCAAAATGCATTTACAATTATTTAAAAAGAGCTCTGTTATGGCACCCACTGGTAAGCGCTCAGCATCTGGCATTGTCATTAGGTTCATCGACTCTAAGTTAGACGTTTGATCACTGTCTGAGTCATCTCTGGACCCATTTTTTGTTCCTGAGATGTCCAAGCCATTGTTTTACTAAAGATAAACCCTATATTATAATAATGTAGCCCTAAACAAACGTAAAGTGCACGCAAAACTCAGGATTAACTAGCAACCTTCAGATTCAACGGCGAGTAGGGATGTGTCTGTACCTAAAGTCGATTCTCGGTGCCACTGGTTTTTTGGAAAAGAACCGGTACCAGTTGAGTTTGGAAAAGAACTGGTACTAAGAACTGATGTCAAAATGTCGGTACCGGTGCTTCAGTACCACTATCTGTCGGTTTTACAAAAAAAAAAAAAATAGACTAAAACCAAGCGCCGGTCCACAGTTCTCGGAAAATAACAATACATTTGTAATTTGAGATGGCCAGGTAGACTGATAAAAATGGAGGTCTTATATTATCTGCCAATTGCTGTTAAGCGTCCGGGCCGGTCGGCCGGGGAGATGAGGGACGGGTCGGCCACAATAACTGACTAGTTGGATAATAGTTTTGTTAAAATGTTATCTCCTATATCCTAAATTCAATACAAAAACAAATTATAGCTCTTTTTTTAATTTTTACAAATTGATAGAAATATAGGCCTACTAAAAGTTGACTTTTCTTAAATAAAATTAGTCATTATTTTGTTTTAACATTGGAACTTTAAATAAAACCTCAATGTTTTATTACATCTTTAATATATACCGTACTAATTATTTTAATTAGGCTACTATTATTTTACTGTATTATGTATGATTAGTAGTTTTTTAATTATTGTTTTTGTGTGTTATATTTTTTCAATTTACACTTTTTACATTTATTAAGTTAAGATTATTTCTTTTTAATTTGTATAGTGAAAATGAACTAAATTTATTAAAACAGAGAGTGGATGAAGAATAATAATGGAAATAAATATACTTTACAGCCCAACACAGAGAACTATGGGTATGATTTTTTACCAGACCCGACCCACAGTGTGAGGGTTAATAGCTGACCTGCAGACGAACAAACAATTTTAAAACAAACATTTTACAATTTTTTGTGGTTTTTAGTCAACTACGGTATCTATTGATGAACGTTTTCCCATACACCCCAATACTGCCCCAACCTTAATTAATTGTCACACACATTCTCATGGATCCCCATTTACATCCTAATTATTTTACTTGCATGTGTTGATTAATTTAATTCTTAAATACTCAACTTTTTAAAAATCACCCCAATGTACACATATTTTTTCATATCACCTATTAGGTTAACCTTAAAAAATGAGTACTTGGTACCGGTACCGGTACCGAGAACAGAGAATCAATCCTCTAAAAGAACCGGTACCGACTTTGGAAAAGTGGTACCAACACATCACTAATGGCAAGCTCCATAACCACTCGGCTACTCATCCGCTTACTATTAATTCTACCACATTCCACATTGGGCTAGAGAACCCAGATTGTAATCTAATAAGACTTAATAAGGAAAAATATGTCCTAATAAAAATTAATAAGGGAATTTTAAAAAGTGAAACAAGGAAACATATCAGCAAGTTTACTGAAATAACATTGATAATATGTTCTTAACAGTGAATACATATATTTAACAAATACCAGGGGTGATAACACAATCTTTAAAACAATTTGCAGCAGTTATGATAATGATATCACAGAATGCATGACGTAGAGGAAAATCATGTCAGTCTAGCATAAATATATTTTAACATTCAGTAAACATCAATGCTACGAGAAAAATATGAAATTAATATAGTTAGAGCAGGATCAAATATAAATTGCTCTTCCAATACTACTCAATATATTTACTCTTACAAAGTAATTAGATAAATACAGGACAGTAACGTAAATCTATCAAAAAGATGTTATCATCGCAGATGTCTCTGATTGGGCCTGATGATGACCGTTGTGACTGTACGTAATTGATCGTCACAATAACATATTTTAGATCGATTTGCTAAAATATATAGGTAATATCTGTATGTAATCTAGGTGTAATAGTAAATATATCAAGTGATATTGGAAGACATATTTTTATTTTGTCTTGCTTAATAGCACCAACATTTATAATACAAATCAAGAAGCAATTAATATAATTATATACAGTAGCAGCGATTAAACCTTAAAATGCACATGGTTTGTGAACTTCTTTTCACATTTAGTTCCTAGCAGAATAAAAAATAATGTGAAATAAGTATATAATAAAAATAACAAGATTTAATGATTTCTTTTCTGGACATGCAAACTAGATAGCAAAGACAAGCCTGTGTTCTAATCCTGGATTGTTGTTTGTGAACCGAGCTGCAACAAATCTTAAGAACCAAAGACAAAAAATTACGAAGCCTGCACTAAAGTATGGTAATATATGATTAGTTTATGTTGTTGCTTACAAATAAAATATACTGGATGTTTTAAAAAAGTACTTTACAACTTTGAAAATTCATAAAAATTTATTTTGAAAAGGAACAAAGCACGTTTTAATGTTGTTTAAAAGGGAAACACAAAGTTTTGACTAGTGTTATCTGCTAGCTCCTAATTGCGCCGCAAACCACTGGTTGCAGTAGATGAGTGGTTATAGTGCTTGCCTTTGAATCCCAAGGTTGACGGTTCCATCTTGAGAAAAGTTAGCAGCTTTGTAAAGGTTCGATTACGGACCCAGTTGCTATTTGTCATTGAGCTATTAATGATGCTTTCTATCAACTGGTCAATGTTAGATTGTAACAAGACTGAGGTTTGGACCATTCCACCTTCAAAATGTTAAAAATGCCACAAGCGAAGGTAGACACAAATTACCATAAAAGGACAAAAAAAGCATTAGTGGCAGTTACATTAACGATGGCTGCCTTCACTGGACCCGAGCGTGCTAGCTGTGTGTTTTGGTTTGAAGAAACGAAGTCGGCAAAAACAGTTCAATGTAATTTTCGTACAAAGTACAGTAAAGATCCTCCTAGTAGACCTACAATTTATGATTGGCATAAATTTTTTGTACAAACAGGGTGCTCAGTAAAACATAAGGAATCCTCAGGTCGTCCAAACACATCTGAAGAAATTGTTGCGCAAGTGAGACGTTTTGTCAACAGCCCTACGAAATCAACCCGGTGTGCATCTCGTGAGCTGATTTGTCGGTTTGGTGTGTGTTGGGAAAATTTTGCATTTGAAACTATACCGATTTCTCTTTTACAAGTATTAAAGACATGGATAAGATTGCCAGTAAGAACTTCTATGTGTATAAGTTAAATTGATTGAGTAATGATAACAAGCCTAAACAAGCGTAAACATGTCTTGGACAACATAATCTTTTCTGACAATTCAATCTTTCACTTAAGTGGCAAGGTTAACAAACATAAATGTTAGGGGCAGTGAAAACCACATGCACCATGACAAAATGCTGTTGTAAAAGCCATAAAACAATTTTTTTTTTTTGTGTTAAGGAAAATGTGCGGCTCCTTTTTTCTTTTTTTTTTTTTTTTTTTGGTGATGGGGGCATTGATTGTACGACTTTGTGTCTGAATTTTACCTGCTCCCGTTGGGGTGCAGTAAAAATATTTTCGGGGGTACGACTGATTGTCGTCGCCCGAAGCCCGCCGCAGCGACGACACCATGTCGTACCCTGGCTAATCTCCTCTCTCACTCTCTCTCTCGGCTTGGCTACCTGCATAGCCTGAGGTGTAGGCTTTGCTTTGGCGCACAGGTCTGTTCTCTCGGCGTCGGCGGACACCCCACATTGTTTATGCTATTTATCTTTCCTTACTGAAATCTTACAATAAAGTAGTTTTTTGTTATAGAAATAGTATAATTAGTTTTAACTACTGGACGCTAAAAGCATAACACTAAACTATAATCAGGGTTTTTCACATAGAGGCAATGTTATTATAACATTGACAAAAACTGACTTAAACTGAACTTTTTGTTCTGTATCTGAACAGCATCGACTGACTGCAAAAACACTCTTAGGCCAACATATACAGCAAATTCAATTAAGTGTACTAGACATTTATTAAATGTTACCGTTAAATAATAAGAATAAAGCAAACAATTAGTTTAATTTTGTTATTGTGATTTGTCTACTAATATAACCTTAATTTGCATGAATTAGTCTATATTCACATCTAACAACTACAATTGGGATAATTTCACTCCTTTCCTACGCGAAGTGTCATTGATCTCTAGCTGTCAGTCCCTCATCGTTAAACCTCCCCTCTCGGAGTACGACATGGTGTCTTCGCCCGCGCGGCCGCAGGTAAAATTGGCTACGACGACACGTTGTCGCTTTACCGGGGGCATCACCACACTATCTGACTAATGACCGCTTTCCTGTTGATTTACTTTGTCTTGTGCCTGTGTTTCATTTGTTGTTTAGGTCTTTTACGTGTTTTTACGACAAAATCTGATAGTTTAAGTATGTTTTAATCTTTACCCTCGGGACATCGCGCTCCCAGTAGCAGATAAAGTTTGTCCCATGCTATTCTTATGGAACTAAAAATGAACTTTAATTGCCTCTAGCTCCCTAAGTGTTAGGTTTAGAGAAAAATAGCAAAGAATAAAAGAGTCTTAAAGTTACATGAAAATTTCAAAAACACCATAAAATGTAGGGTGTTTTATAAGAAATTTTAAAGTTGGTCGCCATATTGGAAAAATGGTGTGAATTTTTGAAAAGTGAAATACATGCCTGAAAGCAAAATAAAAAAGTAAAGGGGGTCCCCCATAAGAAGTATACTGTCACATTTAAAATAAAAAAAAGTTAGCTATTGGAACACTTTAAGAAACTCACCCTGTATAATTCAAAACGTGTTACCTTACACAGCAGCAATATAACATAATTCCAGCCTATTATAAAAAGGCCAAGGTGAGATTTTTGATGAGAGAATCCTTCCGCCACTCCCTAGTCCTATGGATTTGCCGGTCAATCAAGTGTGTGTTATTTTCATTGAGAATAACTTTTGAAAGCATTTTAGCGAATTTCCCTATAGGGAATACGCTATTACGGCAGTAGTCATGGAAAGACCTAGGCCCGGGACCATGTTACTTTTTTCATTTTGAGGTCCCCAGAAGCTAAAAACTCCGTTCGTTCATTTAATATGTCCATGGTACTAATAACTTTTGATACAGACCTCCAATTTTGATGACATTTGGTGTGGAGGTGTAGGATCAGGTCTATTTTCATGAGTTTGCGAACCAGCATAGTCGGGTTATAGAAACGAGGTTTTATAAGATTTCAAAATTATCAAAAATGGGTTTTAGCTTTTTTTCAACCTTAGCTTTTAAAATTTTAACTTAGACCATTTAAAAGAGCTTAAAACAACAAACAAATTTGGTACCTATTTTGAATTTTTAACTTAACTTAAATGGTCATAGAGAAATTAAAAAAAAATGTTTTTTTAAAGGGGAATCAACATCAATCTATACAAATACAATTTATTGCTTACACAACCTTTCGTCATAGAGCAATGTTTATAAATACAATAATTTTCTTTTTCAAATTTTAATTCTAATACTAATTTTTTTTAAATCATGGCCTTAAAAAAATGAAACAATGAAAATCTTTTTAAACATTAATTTTTTTAATACATAAAATATGAATGAGACACATTCTTAATTTTCTTTGTTATTTATATATTTTAAGAATTCATTTAATAAATAAAAACATTCCCTTTGAAGAAAATTTCCAATTTCTTTTTTATCTTCTTTTCATCAATAATATTTTTAATTTCGTTTGGCAAAGAATTAAAAAGTTTTATACTCATGTAAAATGGAGAATGTTCACAACCAAATAAGTAGGGACATCCTTATGGGGAAGTGGGAGTGCCGCCCCCGAAACACAGATAGCACCACCCAAAATGGTAAGGATTAAGTTGATTTGTTAAAAGGAAACAGATGATTAGAATAATTTTATAAAATTTTGTTATTGTTTTGATTTTTGTAAACAAATATGTTCATTTTGACATTTAAGATGTAGAAAGAGCGCTTCCCCTGACAATAAGGAGAAGTAATCCTAGCATCAGAGCTACATTTTCCTCTGGTTTTCGAGGGCAAAACTAAAATTTTTTAACATGGGATGTCCCTACTTATTTGGTTCAGTATACATTGATCAACATAACCCGCTACCTTGCTTATTTATTGACATAGCTTGAAAAAATTTGATATAAAGATTCACTATGAAGAGTTGAATTTATATTTGCTTATAAAACACATATGGCGGCAAAAATTTATACTCACCTCCATGGTTTTTATGGCAAAAATAAAAAATACCAGAACGTTATAAAATTTGGTATGTACATTGACATTGACTAGGCAGGGTTTACTTATATTTGCTTACTAAACCCATATGGAGGCTAACCTACATAATCAACCCCATGGTGTTTATGGAAAAATAATAAAATATAAATTCCGCTGAGAAATTAATTTAAATTTGTGCTGAGTACGCAGGTTGGCGGGATATTTGATAAATTTATCAATAACATACTCATCCTAACTGCCGAAACTGTAAACTTGGACAGCACCCTTAATTTACTACACGGACCCAGTCGTAGGCTGGTGTCGCAGCCGTGGGTGGAGATGCATTTGCCGAGATTCTGCGGACATCGGAATCTTACTTTTATGACTGAGAACTCAAAAACCCTTCAACACAGAATCGTGTAATTTCCCAACAATGTTCATAGAATATGGTATTATTCTTTCAATTAGAACTTTCTTTTTAAGTTCAATAAAAAACTAATGGTATCCATATAACAAACAACCTTAGTTATTAACACATTGTACAAGGAAGACCAGAACCATCTAGAGACTGACCTGCAAAATCTCGGACATTGGGGTCGGATCCGCGCTCCAGAAGTTGGCGCACCTGCTCGCGGTCACCCTTGATGGCTGCGATGTGCAGTGGCGTCTCCCCGCGCTCGTTCCGGTGGCGACCACGCGACCCCATCTTCATGCCGTGCTCTGCAACAGAGTAATAATGAAGAAAAATGTCTATAACACTTATAATTGTAACATTAGAGGTTCAAGTTATTACAATTATTCTAAGAATTAAAATTATCCGATAAACCTTTCAAATTCATATCTTTATCAACCAACTTACAATTGTTTTGGCGACAATGCCATTTTCAAAGTCAATAAATTATTAGCGAATTTTCCTATAGGGAAAATTCCCTATAGGAAAATTACCCTATTACGGTTGTAGCCACGGTAAAACCTAAGCCCGGGACCTAATACTTTTTCATTTTGAGGTCCCCAGAGACCAAAAATACCATTCGTTCATTTTCATATATATGTGTCTGTGGTACTGATAACTTTTGACAGGGACCTCCAATTTTGATGAAATTTGGTATGAAGGTGTATTTTCATGAATTCACGAACCAGCATCATCGGGTTATGGGAACAGGGTTTTATGGGGTTTCAAAAGGGTCAAAAATGGGTTTTTGGTATTTTTTTATATAAGTTTTCAAAATTCAACAATTTTAACTAAAACCATTTAAAAGAGCTAAAAAAAACAAACAATTTAGTATTTTGAATTTACACCACGGCTTAACAGATTTCGGAGAAAATCCGAAAATAGGTTTTCCATGTTATTCTTATGGGGAATTAATAAAACCCTGTAACTTATCTCACTTATTTATTGACATAACTTGATCAATTTCGGTATCTATATTCACTAGGTAGGGTTTTTAACTTATATGTACTTACAGCACCCATATGGAGGCAAACCTACCTACTCAACCCCAAGACCCCTATGGGGTTTATGGGGAAAATAAAAAATATCAGAATTCGATGCAATTTGATTACATGCACTGGGGATGGATTTTCCTATGTCTACTTGCAATACCCCCAAGGCAGCAAACCTACATCCTTGTTCCCATGGTGTGTCATTAGGTTACTTGATCGAATGGCTTGAATGTGTTCCTTATATATCTACAAGAGAAATTTAGTATTCCAATTTTGAAAACGTTTCTACGTTGTCATTTTTATTAGAGATTTTCTTTATTAGATTGAAACTGTTATCTCGGGGAGTTTGAAACACACTGGCAGAGACGCGGCACAATGAGTTCACTCAAACTGGTTACATGGATTTGATTTAGTCACGTCACGTCGCTCTCTGTTAGTTTGCACACCAAGTTTCATATGGAATGGGTCCCATTAAGTTGTTTTACATTAGTGAAATTTTAATTAACATTGAAGGTGATGGAGTGTGGAATTTGGAACCTACATATAATTTTGAACTTGAGGGACCAGCAAATAATTTTATTATTAACCAAAGCTCCTCATGCAAAACTATTTTACAGTAATTACAACACCTCAAGTGTTGTAGAAATATTTTGATCTACCAAAAGTTCTACAAAAAATGAAAAAATGTACCTAAGAATTAATATTCCAAAACAGAAACTATTCGGATTTTCAGAAATTATCAATATACCAATATTCTTTAAGGCTTACATGTGATGTAAACAAATACGTTGTCCAATGTCTGTTGTTTGTTGGATCTACAACTTTAACTGTATATTGAAAGTAATATATAGGGCTAAGTTAATATCAAGTACCAGGTTAACCGAGCCTTGCTCGTTGGTTTTAATTCACTTTTGTTATAGTGTCATAGTAATAAAGCTATTAAATTTCCACCAACAACCAACTATACCTCTTCACAGTTAACAGTTGTTTCAAAAAGACTACTCAACATTAATGTTCCTTTATTTTTGTATACCTTTCGTTGTTATTTTGTTACTAAAATAACAACCCTAAGACCAATGTTAAAAATTACGATTTTTTAACTTAAATTTAGACCAAACTCCATTTCCTGGGATTGAGGCTGTTTCTAAACTTATTTTTAGGCCAAAACACTCTTAAATGCAAAGTTTAAGCAAAATCTAGATTTCGAGATGGTGGAACACACATCCCCTTCAGGCAGTGCTTGTATTAAGAGTATCTAGGATAAGAATAGTACCTGTAGCAATCATAAATGCAAATTTTGTACAGTATTATTTTTTAAATAAAATAAGGCATAAAAACCAGTCATAGGCCTAAAATACCTATTAACTATAGTATAATAACGATGACTAAAAATAAAAAAAATAACTATAACAACTACAGTATTTAAACTGAAAACCTTTATTATTTAATCTTCCTGAAAGCCAAATTTTAAAATATTTATTAAATAAAAATTATGGAAACTTAAAATTTAGTTTCAAGTTTGGTAGGTAATATAGGACGATTGATAGTTATATAAGTGAACTTCTCTTTAGTATTAAAGATATAAAATACCTTGTTTCATGACGCTACACCTTAACAAGCTGGCCTACTAAAGAGATACAAGATAAGCAATGTGTGGAATCCCCTGATTCAGCTGTCAGCTGAACCTACTTTAGGATTAACCTGCTCCAGCAAATTTGAATTCAGCTGCTCGACTTAACATTATGTAACAGTTATGTTTTTAAATAAAGTAAAACATCAATTCAATTCAAATTGTTATTGCCTAAACAATTATTATTAAAAATTTTATCAGCATAATTAGCTTCACACATTATTTTAACTCAAATTTAAAATAAATTCTTATCATTTTGAAGTAGTATAATATTCCTACATGAAATAAATGCATTATTTGTCAATAATGTAATTTTGTAATTTCACATTAAATTCTTCAACATATGTGCGAGAATTTTGAATTTCAGGAGAAAGGCTATTAAAAATATTTGCGTAGATATATATTTCATGAAATTTTCCAAAAAAGATGTTTTGATGGTATATGGCAGGATTTTTTTTTCTAGATTAATTTTCTATGCTTTGTATTGTGATAATTTTATAATTTTAATGTTTCTTCATAAATATTAGAGTGTCATATATATATATATATATATATATATATATATAAATTATATATTGTTGTTGTTGTAAAGATATATAATATATATATATATATATATAATATATATATATATATATATATATATATACATATTATATTATATCTTTACAACAACAACAAGGTACAAACTTAACATGTAAGCCTTAAAGAATATTGGTATATTGATAATTTCTGAAAATCCTAATAGTTTCTGTATCGGAATATTAATTCTTAGGTACATTTTTTTCATTTTTGTGGAACTTTTGGTAGATCAAAATATTTCTACAACACTTGAGGTGTTGTAATTACTGTAAAATAGTTTTGCATGAGGAGCTTTGGTTAACAATAAAATTATTTGCTGGTCCCTCAAGTTCAAAATTATATTTAGGTTCCAAATTCCACACTCCATCACCTTCAATGTTAATTAAAATTTCACTAATGTAAAACAACTTGATGGGACCCATTCCATATGAGACTTGGTGTGCAAACTCACAGAGAGCGACGTGACATGACTAAATCAAATACATGTAACCAGTTTGAGTGAACTCATTGTGCCGCGTCACTGCCAGTGTGTTTCAAACTCCCCGAGATAACAGTTTCTATATATATATATATATATATATATATATATATATATAAAAAGCATAAAAAGTCATAAGTCTGTAAAGAAGAAAATATCTCTGCATGATTTTTCTTTCTTTAATTTGAAAATTGTTCGAATTGCATTGACGAAAAACAAGTAATACAGTACTTAAAATACAGTAATTAAAATAATACCAACTTATTTTTACATTCAAATCCAAAATTTTGTATTTGTATGCGATACGACGACTACTATAATTGCATTATTACGAACTTTAATCAATTACGCTATATACTTAGTATACTTAAAATTTTTCAAGATAACTTACATGACATTTGAATGGCTCCGCCGAAAAACGTTCTATGCGATAAAAATACAAATTTCGAGATTTTTAGTGAAAAAGGTTCTAACAGACCTCCCCAACATCGTGGGATATTTGGCGTTGGAAATATTTATATTCTTGATAATCATATTCCTACGTGTTGTTAAATCACAATTAAAATAATACACATTTTTTACGTCAAACAACACTTTTATTTTAAAACATATACATTATGTAACTACAAAAAGGTAATATATTTCGGAGGTCGTTCCGCCATCTTGCAATCCACGCCAGTCACGTAGAGGGTCTGATGATGGCAACATAGAGTGCGGAAATATATTACCTTTTTGTAGTTACATAATGTATATGTTTTAAAATAAAAGTGTTGTTTGACGTAAAAAATGTGTATTATTTTAATTGATATTTATATTGGCACCCCTGATTTTAACTGTCCATTCCGGCACCAATTTCGGGAGTTCGCGAGGTTGTTGGTGAATAAGGTTCTAACAGCCGCGATACGGATCCTCCGCCGGCTGTGCCGCTGTCACCCGGCGACATAAATCGTCTTAATTTTGGGAAAAAAAGGAAGTTAAATGTCGGGAAACGGAAAGATATGAATAGAAAGGAAAGGTGAAACGCCAAATTGCCATATATATCTAAAACCAAGAAGCCAGTACCAGGATAACTGCCACCAGGAGTGGTAAGTGGAATAACGTTCTAAGTGCCAAGGCCTGATGCCTGTTGATTCCTACTCTTTAAGTTTAAAATTGTCATCTTTTTATAATATTGTTTTCTAATAATTTTGAAAATTAATTTTTTTTCTAACAAAAATATTTTTAGGGCTTAACTATTTTTATTATTATATAACATGTTCAACAATAATATAGTACTTTAAGAAAACGTTTTAAGAAGTATTAACGTTTTGTTTAATACGTTAATGTTATCTTTTTATAATATTATTATAAAGTGTTTTATAATTCAATTCATTATTGAATTCATGTTGGTACTCCTACATTCCATGATGACTTTTAGCGGCAGAGGCTAAGTCCGGGAAAAAACGTTTCAAATGACAGGCGATTGGAACGTTTAAACCCCCTAAAAATACATAAAAATAGTTAAAAATCTGATTTTGGTGAGTAAAAGTGTTGTATAATACTACTATACGAGGTTATATATGTAGTTTTAAAAAGATTATTGGCAAAAAATAATTCCAACCTAAAAATTACGTAAAATTTTAGAAATCAATCTTCTTTCCACTTTTTCTCAAAAGTAGGTTTTTGTCGCATAGAACGTTTTTCGGCGGAGCCATTCATTTAAAGAAGAGAAAAAACACGTCTAAGCCAGGGAGAACTTCCGTTCCCACGGATTCTCAGGCCAATCCATAAAACCGTATTGAAATTAAATTCTCATTAAAAATAATTTATATATCATACTGATGAAATTTCCCGCAATTCTTTCATAAAGGTAATGCACTCTTTCATTAGTCAGCCACAAAGTTCATATTTTGACATTCGTAATATTATTATTTTGTTCTGCCGTTCAATCAATTTTTAAATTTTGGTCACATTATATAATAATAAAAATAAGAAACTAATAAAAAGATGAATAGAACAATACGGTTATGATAATAATACAATTAAATTTGATAAGCAAAATAATATTGGACAAGTATTGCAAGAGATTGTCCAAAAATCCTTCTTTAAAACGGTTTAGTGTTAGTTATCTATTATTGATATAAATATTTTACTGTATTAGCGGAAATGTTAAGAAAATCTATTAGTCAAGTGACCATTCCATGAGATTAAAATGTATTTTAAAATTAAAACATCGTCTAACGGATTGGGAAATGTATTTTAAAATTAAAATACATATCTCCCGATCCGTTTATATTAGGGATATACATTAAATTGTAAAGTTGCCTTAAAATTATGTCTAGAAAACAAACATATCATAAAAAGTGGGGGTTCCTATTTAAAAGTATGCCGGTCTAGATAGTTACTTCTGGTACACCCTGTACACAATGAAATTATCATCAATGGATAGAGCACATCTTGTTTACCAATAATCACACAATTTGTTTTTGTGAAAAGTTAATTGTGTAGATTTTAAAAGCGGGGTGTTCGGGTGGTCTGGGACACCCCGTATATATATATATATATATATATATATATATATATATAAATTTTAATGACTATTGTTTTTGGTCTCTAGGAACCCCAAAACGAAAAAGAAACATGGTCTCAGGCTTAGGTCTTACCATTAGACCTACGGTAATAGCTTATTCCCTATGGAAAATTCGCTGTTGGAAAGTTCTTCCATTGAAGATAAATATTTGTTGATTTAAGTATTATTTTGATATTTTTGTGTTGCTTAACACATGACAATTAGGGTTGATGGGAATTTCAACTAACTTTGAAGAGCCAAATAACACAAACTATTAAACCTAGGCTATAACAACAATTTTCTTATCCAGTAGTCGCAAAAAAAGTTTAAATTACCTGTGCTCTGTCAGTGATCCTGATTTGGTTTCTTGCAACCTAGGTTTTGAACCTCAAAGGTTCATTATCAAGCAAAATACATCAATTTTGATAAATCCACTTAATATAACTTGGAGAAAGCTTCGTCATGATTTTAACACACATAGGAACATTTAAAAGAACATTAAAAAAACACGAACTGCAATCTAAAACTGCAATCGAAACCTAGGTCGCAAGAAACCAAATCAGGATCACTGACAGAGCACAAGTAATTTAAACCTTAATGTATGCTAATATATAGTGATCCAGAGGCTAATTCATCATTAAATAGTAGGAAATTTAATGTAGGCTAGTTTTAAAGTTGAAGAATATAACATTTTTAGACAGTTATCTGGGACGTCTCTGTCGGCGAAAAAACTGGATTTGGGATTCTGGTAAAACAGTGTCTCAAACAATGTGAAAAACCTACAATACCATTTCATGACTCGTAGCCTCCTCTTTGAATGACAAAGTTACTTCACTTTGTATGAGCTGTCAACTAGAACCGTATGTTAACATTTTCAAAATAAAGATTTATTTTTTCACAAAATTTGATTTTATGTAAATGTTTAGATCTACATATTAAATTGTGTAGAAAATATTATACATTATCACAAGTGCCCAAGTTCAAATTTCCGATTATATTAGGTTAGGAATTTGAAGCGTGTCAGTCTTAAAAATCATGCCTTGAAGTCAATAGTTGATCATCCTCAAGCAGCAAAACAATTTAGGCCTAGATAGGCCTACCAATAGTCTTAAAGTAGTTAGTTTAAAATTTCAAAATTTCAAGAATTTAAGTTCCAGTTTGGTAAATTACCTGATTTTGGGGACGTCATCTGCTTTAGAAGGGCAAGTTGTTGCCTCTCAGATACCGGGGCCGCGCTCACCAACCGACCATTCGACCTTTCCACTCCAGACGGCATTTTGTCATCCTACAAACATCATAAGGTTTTATGAGTGTGTCTTTCTTTTCCTTTACTTTCCTTTCAGTCAGGAAGCTTAGGAAATGGAAAATGTAATAGCAATGAAAAGTTTTAACATGAATATCATGTAAAAATTATAAAGAAAAATTGCCAAATTGCATGAGTTTTTCTTAACAGATTACCAATGTAATTTTATTTTATTTAGGGTTGAGTGGGGGTTGAATAGTTTATGTTAATGCAATCAGTATATTTTTAGAATTTTTTTGGCTGGGCCTATCTTTGATTTTATTTACCACTAAATATAAAAAATTGGGATTTTTTCCCTTTTTTCAACCCCCTCCCGTCCCCATAGGGAATTTTGCAGGGAAATGAGGGGGTTATTTTTGTTAATAGGGGTTAGTATTACCCGATCTTAGTCATTAAGTTCACTTGAGCAATGGCAAAGCCACCTTTAATAAAAGGCCGAGGCATATGATGTGGCAACGTCGCAGTTCTCTCTGCCACTAGGCCGGCTGGCCTGCGTAATGTCTGCAGCCCGCACATAATTCATACTGTTTTTACACCAATCTTTTGCATTTCAAAGCTTAAAGTAACATAAACCTTTAGTTCAGTTGGCTTTCATCGGTTAAAATATATAAAATAATGCAAAACATTTCGTATAATAACTAACTTTACTCACAATCAAAGAATATACAAATTATTTTTTTCAATCCAAAAGCACAATATATACTAATTTAACTTCTACAAAAGAATTGACGATAATGACAATTATTCGTTTGTTTG
The DNA here is from genome assembly GCA_030545055.2 of Neoaliturus tenellus. Taxonomy (NCBI): domain Eukaryota; kingdom Metazoa; phylum Arthropoda; class Insecta; order Hemiptera; family Cicadellidae; genus Neoaliturus; species Neoaliturus tenellus. Next base: position 262,167,511 of record CM061531.1, read on the forward strand.
ATTTCGTTGTAGGCCCTAAGTTACTGTAGGCTGTGTCATTGTACGCCTTTTCGGCGTACACGTTAGATAGTAACAACACTTTAGGTTGGACCTTTCCCCTCAAAACATTATACATTCCTCAGCGTAGATAACTTATTTACATGAAATATTGAAATGAAATAAAATGTGTACAGCAAAATTAGAAATAACTGTCAAACTACCTCTGTCCACTCTGTTTAAAAATAATTACAACCCGTTTTGTTTTTACTACCAGTGGATTACAATCTTGGCACTTTTGGTATAAACTATAGTATATTCACAGACAAACAAAAAAGCAGAATCGTTCAAATTCAAATATTTTAAATAATCATCTCAAGGTAAAAAAAGTCTAGGTATAATATTTTATATTTGCTTTAATTCTTGTCTATTTTGTCTTATAAAATGTATGTCGACAAAGGCAAACTACCATATTGTGGTGAATAGAAGCCAAGCTAACTTATTATTAACTTCTTTTCGGACTCCATTAACTTTGTAATTGCTATGTTGTAGTTGCTTCATGAATGTTGTCGTTATTATCCAAAAATATTTTTTGTTAAAAAATATATTAGCCTAAGTTTTATAAATTTAAAACTATAAAATATTTTGTATCTATATAATGTTTCTAATATTATTTATTTTAGTGGCTCGTATCGAATAGCTACGACACTTTTTGTCCGGATCAATCCATTTCAAATCACCCAATCAGAATAAAAATTGTTGCTCAACATTTTTTATTTGCCTGATTTTTTTATTATGAGTTTCCTATGGGTAGACAATCACAAAACACCATTTAAAAAATTTTTACCAGACTTAGTTTTTTTCTGGCAGAAATTTTTAAAATGGCGGTTGGGCAAATTTGAGTAAAAAACGAGGTCAGCTGAAATTTTAATTGCCAAGCTATTTTTAAAGATATCAGAAAAATTAAAAAACCATTGTGTTCAGCATAAAATAAACTTCAAGTTAACATTATATTAATGTTTATTTTGTGCATGAAAGTCAGTAAAACTCCTTTTGCAAGAAATCGAAAGAAAATCATCAATTGTTACTTTTCAAGACCATAAAAATCTAAGAAGGGAATGAGACTCACAAATAATATTTTATTTCTGTGTTGAATACTTATATAACTACATGCAGAAGGAGTTTTAGGCCTCAGAATGCTCTCCTTTTTTTTCTAGAGCTCTTAAAAAATGGCCGAAAGCCTTATAATACCGATTTTCTCGGGTTAATATCTAAAAAGGGACTGAATGAAAATAAGTGAAAACTATACACAATGTTCTTTATACTAATAGGCACATCTCACAAAAAAATTATGACTGAGACTCGACTACATTTAGAGATATAAAATATTGAACTTCGGTTAAAAACGCTACCCTTTTTTTCATTTTAGTGCAGTGCCAAGTTAATAAATATGAGCCAGAAATACTCTTGACAGTGCTTAAATTATGTTTAAATAATTAAATTCAATAAAAAAACTAATGTTTTTTATTTTTAATAATAACAGGCAGTGATAACAATAGTTAGAGTTATAATTATTAAACTGAACTTACCGATACAATGGTTGCACTACACTTGCGTACAGTATTCACACAATAATGTTTTTTTAGGCATTGAGATTTGAAACTTTGGTTGCAATTACTTGTTAGCTGCAATTTTCATCAGAGAGTTAAATAAACATGACATTTTATTATATAGTTTATTATTTATGTTATGTGTCCTAACGGACACGGTTGTTAGTTCCAATGGGGTCACCTTTCTCACTATCTACTTAGCAGGCACACAGTTTTTGGTCCAGAGGGGTAAAAGAAAAGCACCAAAATAACATTGATGTCTTGACTTATGTCTTCGATTCTGCCGAGCCACCACTTTTCATCATAGATACAAGCAACATATAGTCATTATTCGTAAGAGATGATACATTTGTGAAAAGTATTGAAGTTTGACGGTCATCAAAGTTTGTGCCTGTAGAAGTAACAAAACATCTGATTTGACTCTCACTAGATGTCACTAGATTTGAATGTTAGTCAAAGGAACAAAAAACTATCACAGATATGTCAACATAAGTGACGATCAAATCAGATGTTTTATTACTTCTACAGGCTTTGATGACTTAAAAACTTGACTTTGATGACCATAAAACTTCAATACTTTTCAAATGTATCATCTCTTACGAATAATGACTATGTTGCTTGTATCTATGATGACAAGTGGTGGCTTGGCAGAATCGAAGACATAAGTCAAGACAACAATGATGTTTTGGTGCATTTCATTCACCCCTCTGGACCAAAAACTGTGTTAGGCCTACAACTCTCAAAAAATGACACTGCCTGGGTGCCTGCTAAGAAAATAGTGGGAAAGGTAGAACTAACAACCATGTCCGTTAGGACACATAACATAAATAATAAACTATATTATAAAATATCATGTTTATTTAACTCTCTGATGAAAATTGCAGCTAACAAGTAATTTCAACCAAAGTTTTAAATCTAAATGCCTACTAAAACATTATTGTGTGAATACTGTACGCAAGTGTAGTGCAACCATTGTATCGGTAAAGTTCAGTTTAAGAATTATAACTCTAACTATTGTTATCACTGTCTGTTATTATTACAAATAAATAACATTTGTTTTTTATTGAATTTAATGATTTAAACATAATTTAAGAAGAGTATTTCTGGCTCATATTTATTAACTTGGCACTGCACTAAAATGAAAAAGGGTAACGTTTTTAACAGAAATTCAATAATGTATATCTCTAAATGTAGTCGAGTCTCAGTCATAATTTTTTTGTGAGATGTCCCTATTGGTATGAAGAACATTCTGTATATTTTTCACTTATTTTCATTCAGTCCCTTTTTAGATATTAACCCGAGAAAATCGGTATTATAAGGCTTTCGGCCATTTTTTAAGAGCTCTAGAAAAAAAAGGAGAGCATTCTCAGGCCTAAAACTCCTTCTGCATGTAGTTATATAAGTATTAAACACAGAAATAAAATATTATTTGTGAGTCTCATTCCCTTCCTAGATTTTTATGGTCTTAAAAAGTAACGATTGATGATTTTCTTTCGATTTTTTGCAAAAGGAGTTTTACTGACTTTCATGCACAAAATAAACATTAATATAATGTTAACTTGAAGTTTATTTCATGCTGAACACAATGGTTTTTGAATTTTTCTGATATCTTTAAAAATAGCTTGGCAATTAAAATTTCAGCTGACCTCGTTTTTTACTCAAATTTGCCCAACCGCCATTTTAAAAATGGCTACCAGAAAAAAACTAAGTCTGGTAAAAATTTTTTAAATGGTGTTTTGTGATTGTCTACCCATAGGGAACTCATAATAAAAAAATCAGGCAGATAAAAAATGTTGAGCAACATGGCCTGGGTGATTTGAAATGGATTGACCCGTCCTTAAGATATTAAAAAAAAAACTGCACATATTCCTTGGGTTTTACGGCACTATAAAATTAGTAGGGCCTAGTGCAACCGGGGCCTAAGAAAACTAACGGGCCTGCATAAATTTCTGGTACATTTTTGACCAGATGCGGCCAAATTTCAACTGTCAACTCCATTTAAAAACAGTGCAATAGCCTGACTTCGCGTCAGTTTTTGAGTGTACTTTTAAATGTAAGACAATGAAGTCTGAAGTGTTGCATATAATTCTAATCATCATTAAATTACAAATTGAACCATGCTAATAACGTTATGCTTTGCAATACCTAAAACACACTTTTTAGGTAAAACAAAAACTTGAATTTCTACCACTGTAGGGTGTACTGTCTTTTTTTGTTTTCTTCTGATGTTTTCAAAAATATTTCTGGAAATAAGACGTGGAATAAACGTCTTAAATCAGTCTGATTGCCGGTTAGTTTTTTATTTTCAATAAAAACGAGTTAAATTTAGCTCCTAAAAAAAATCATGATTAGCAATTAAATATAATTTGATGTCAACAGCTGATGAAAAGTGTAAACAAAACTAGCCTATAGGCTTAAATTGAATAAAGTTTTCACTTTATATCGTAATAAAAGATCTAAGAATATTTTCGAATTTTGCAGTTATAGTATCATTTTGTTTCTTATTTTATCTAGATTAGAGTATAAAAGTTACGTCGAATTAACCTTTGATCTAATCCCTAAGATAACTTAGCCTATGAGAAATGATAACTTAGCCTTGGGTGAGTCGGTGGCGTAGTGGTTAGCGCGCCGGACTTCGGGACCATGGCAGCGATGTCGTGGGTTCGAATCCGCGTTCTACCAGTGAACTTTTATCAGTACCTTTTACCTTGTACTGTAGCGGCTCACCCCCTTACTTTGTCTAATACGATCCACGCACAGATCAATAGTCTATGTGGACGGGGCAAAGTAAGGCAAAAAGAGGTCCGCCAACCTCTTATAAAAAAAAAAAAAAAAAAAAAAAAATAAGTGAGGGATGTTACGTTTTCACAATGTTATCTTATAGAAACTTGTGCTGCTGATCGGCCGCATTTATTCGAACGTGACTTTGGTGGGGGGGGGAAGTATACAGGCCCATTAGTTATTGTAGGCCCCGGTGCAACACATTTTACAGGCATTTAACCTTATTCACTTTTATTAATCACAACAAGCATAACTTAATATTGACAAAGTCAAACGATGTGAAAGGTTCCGGGCTCATCATTGAACTGCATGCTATAGCGCTGCCGTGTCAGTCTAGTGAGCGGCGTTGCCACTTCTCATCGCCGCAGCCTTGTTTTAAAGGTGGCTATGGCAATGGCCTTTGAGAAAAGGCCATTTACTGCAAACTTACAATTAATTTACTACTAATTTATTATGTGTGGAACATGAAAGATTTAATCTTACCTATGGATTTTACGATTTGATACAATAGGCCTGTCCTATCAACTCTTTGGTCTAGGCTACTAAAAATGTTTAAAGCACAACACTTCAAAACAGACTTTGATTAAGGACACAATAACTGTAACTAAATTAAACGGGATTCAAACTTTTTATAAGTAAATAAGTGAGTAGTAAAAAGCCTTACAAATAAAGATAGGTCTATGGTCTAATTACGGTACCGATTACCACAAACTAAATACATTGACTGATTGATACAACAAAAGTCTGAAACACTAAAGTCACACTGTGAATAATAAACTTAAAATTAGAAAATTTAAGAGAAATATCTGGCTATATTTTTAAAAAAACTTTGTATCAAATACATAGGCCTAACCTACGCACTTAAGCTTTATTATAACCTCAAATTAAATCAAACCATTTTCTTAAAGATGGCGCAAAACGACCTAAAAGTATCGGTATAACCATTGAAGGTATAACCACTGACTATATTCTTATATGTTCTTATATATTCTTCCACTGACTATATTCCTTAAGCTAAGAACGATTGTAAAAAGTTTAATATGTAAAGAAGAAATTAAGTAAAGATAAACAAATGCATTTATTGTTTTCTATCTACGTTATATTTTATTTGTATAGGTGTGGAAGTATTTTACATGCTATTTGTGAGGGAGTTTGATTTGTGCTATGTTTAATTGTTTCCTTTTTTAATTTGAATTGGAACTTACACACAGAGATACATCACTCCGAAATCCACTTTTTATACTCAGGGGGAACTAAAACGAATAAATCCACCAACAACTCAAGTTGACAAAAACAATGCCTTCTCTATATACTATGGTATAGAGGAAGGAAGTATATAAGTATAATGGTCCCTGTTCTCCCAAAATGGCTATGGAGAAAATCCAAAAATTAATGTTTTTCATGTTATTTCTTATGCGAAATCAACAAAACCTTCTATCTTGCTTATTTATCGACATATCATGATGAAATTTGGTATGTACATTCATTAGGAAGCATTTAACATAATATATTTGCTTAGAAAACCCATATGGCGGCAAACCTACGTACTCACCCCTATGGGGTTTATGGGGGAAATTAAAAGAACACCATAACCTTATACAATTTGGTATGTACAATCACTAGTCATGGTTAAACTTATATATTTAGCAACAAAACCCATATGGCGGTAAACCTACATACATAGTCTCGTCTTCATGGATTTTATGAGGAAATAGAAATATATACCAAAATTCCATTGGAAATTCACTGAGTACGCAGGTCAGCTGAAATGGGGGTATTGTAGAGTTGATACAATGAAATGAAATGAAATGAAAAATATTTTATTGTCTGTAAGCTCATATAAGCAATAGACAAAGTCAAACTGTACAATGTAATTTTACAATAAACAATTACTTATTAAGTCATTAGGTTAGTTCATACTGAGTTTTAGTTACTTGCAGATAGAGGTGGCTTCGTCCAGGGAGGAATTGACAATGTTGCTATTACTCTCATGATACTTAGTCGGAATTACTATTGAAGTGTCGTCAATTAGTTGTCGTACTATTAGCGAATTTCCCTATAGGGAATACGCTATTACGGTACCGGTAGTAGCCATGGTAAGACCTAAGCCCGGGACCACTTTACTTTTTCATTTTGAGGTCCCCAGAAGCCAAAAACACCATTCGTTCATTTTCATATATATGTATATATATATATATATGTGTGTGTGTGTGTGTGTGTGTGTGTGTGTGTGTGTGTGTGTGTGTGTGTGTGTGTGTGTGTGTGTGTGTGTGTGTGTGTGTGTGTGTGTGTGTGTGTGTGTGTGTGTGTGTGTGTGTGTGTGTGTGTGTGTGTGTGTGTGTGTGTGTGTGTGTGTGTGTGTGTGTGTGTGTGTGTGTGTGTGTGTGTGTGTGTGTGTGTGTGTGTGTGTGTGTGTGTGTGTGTGTGTGTGTGTGTGTGTGTGTGTGTGTGTGTGTGTCCGTGGTACCGATAACTTTTGAAGCGGACCTTCGATTTTGATCAAATTTGCTAGGAAGGTGTAAGACCAGGTCTATTTTCATGAGTTCGCGAACCAGCATTGTCGGGTTATGGGAACGGGGTTTTATGGGGTTTCAAAGGGGTCAAAATTGGGTTTTTGGCATTTTTAGACCTTAATTTTCAAAATTCATGAATTTTAACTAAAACCATTTAAAAGAGCTTAAAAAAACAAACAATTTAGTATTTTGAATTTTTAACTTAGCTTAAATAGTTACGGAGAAAATCCAAAAATGTGTTTTCCATGTTATTCTTATGGGAAATCAAGAAAATCCCATATCTTACCTATTTATTGACATAACTTAATCAAATTTGGTATGTACATTATCTAGATAGGGTTTAACTTATACTTGCTTACAAAACCCGTATGGCGGCAAACCTACATACTCACCCCCATGGGGTTTATAGGGAAAAAAACAAGTTGTCAGAGCTTTTTACAATTTTGTGTTTACATTCACCAATTATTCATTAACATAGATTTTATAACAACACCCCATGGCACAAACATACACACTCGATCCTATGGTGTTTTTATGGAGAAAGTAAATAATCTGAAATTCCATTGGAAATTCGCTGAGTACGCAGGTCTGCTGCGACGGGGGTATTATTGAAAACATACCTTCAATTTTTACTCAAACATCCGAGCTTCGATCAGACAGGAGCAGCAGACGACTCTCTAAACTCTAAACCAAAACAACTGTGTGGATGTCCGGTTGTTAATGGTAATATTGAGGTTAATTTTGGGAGTTATGTAAAAACATCTCAGGATTTAACCACTCAATCATTATTTAACACAGTACTTGCCTTGAATTTCGCTCTTAAAATTCCCAATTTGTATAAGAGTTTCGGTTGAAGCGATGGCGTCAAGATTATCCACTAGTTTTATTGTGTTACCTAGGATTTGGTTACGTTCCGGGCTTGTAACTTCAAACCAATGTCATCTTTTTTCACACGTCTCATCAAAGTTGACTGTAAGTTAACTAGGGCTAAGTTATTCACTATTATAATTCTTGTGCCTATTCCTTCTACGCTAATCATACTTTTTACGGCTAAGATAACAAATTGATAGGGAATACCTATTCAATAAAATTTATTCCTGTTTGGCCTATTTGAAAAATCTATAGGGCCTACTTATTTAATACGCCAAGGGTTTTTTTGTCCTGAGAACTCCTCCTACAATTTTCAACTGATTTTCAAGTTTTTGGTGTCGTTGGCAGGGGTGGACTGAGCCGCCGGGACACCGGGAAAATTCCCGGTGCGCCCTCCCCATCAAGGCGCCCCGGCGCCCCTAGGACAAGATTTTTCATTATAAGGAATTGTAAAATATTTTTTGAAAGTTCAATATTATTTGTGAATTTTTTTCCTAAAACGATTAATATATGTTTGCACTTCATGACTTGAACATTATACGTTTATCTTCATACAAATTGAATGTTAAACTTTGATAAATTGCTCCAACTGGGAACTCTTTTTTGTAGCAATGACTCGACATAGGCCTAGTTGGCTAACCTGTGCGGCGAAACAGCTGTCAGCCTGGGCGGGACCATTGCGACGTAGTACGAGTAAAGGTCCAATCTCCAATCCCAGGGGGATGATTTTGTTAAACATTACACAAAGAGTATATTTGTATTTATTCTGGAATATGTACGATTTTGAATATAAATACGCGTATTAAAACGACCCTTGTAATCCATTATTTTAATAAATCGACAATTTTAACAGGTTAGGAACGATGCTATATTTGCATTTTGCAGAAACTATGCAGTTTCCAGGCAATCTTCGTCGCAATGACTTTCATTATTCTTTAGCACACCACTCCACTTACAGATTACCTGCAAACCAAGGATCTTGACTATGTTCAAGCATTTAGGCTAGTAAGCTGCACTTAGGAAAAAAAGGCGCCTTTAGGATTTAAAAGGTGCTAGGTCCAAGTTTGCCGATGACTTCAAAGCTGCAGGAACTTTGTCACTGAAATAAATAACAAAATCGTACACTTGTCGGGTACAGTTCCAAATATGGAAGAAATCATCATAGAAACAAAACTGCCTGGGGTGAGAGTATGAAGAAGAAGAAAATGCCGGGGAAACTTCATCAGGAGACGAGGCCTAATTGAGGACAGCAATCGCCGATTTGAAGTAATCATTTTTAACTGTGTTATGGATCAAGCTGTCAAATGTATGAACGAAAAGTTTTCAGCAAAACAAAGTCTAGATGCTTAGATTAAAAATATTTTGATCCCAAGTGGTATAACAGCATTGACATTAACTCTTCTAGCTTTCAAAGGATAATAGAATTAGTTACCGATTGCGAGGAGGGGAAACTGGAGGAGGAATTAGTATATTTTAATCACCGTGTCATCACCAGTTATCGAAGCCGGTAATGGTAAACATAACAGAACCAACCGATGATTTTGAAGGTTAGCTCTTAAATGATGAAGAATTAAAAGACCCAAACGATTTGCAGTATATTCAGTGTAAAAGTGGTAAAAATGCAATACTTGCTTCAAGCGTGCATTCGACGTCTTACTTGAGTACAATGCTTTTGTTTTCAAGGCTGTACATGAACCTTTTTAAAGTCTATATAATAAGTATATCTCTTGACATTACCAGCTACCCAAGTGTCATGTGAACGGCCCTTTGTAAAATTAAAATATATCAAAACAAGGCTCCGTTCAGTCCGTTCACGACTCACTGCCTTCAGACCTTATTTCTCATGAACATGGAGGGAGATATTCTTGTCAAGATCAATAACAATAATTATTAGATAATCGACAAGCTGAGTGAGATGAGTGAACAATTACGAAGACTTCTTCACGTCTTCACGTATAAACTGTTGGTATGTTGACTTAACTTTTATGGGGAGCAATATAAACAAACAGTAATGTAAATAAAATATGTTGGTTTTGATAAAGACAAAAAACTACGGCTTTCAAGTTTAATATTTGCCTACAAGCCTTCAAATGCTTATTGTAAAGTTAATTTTATTTTCATTAGTTTGATTTTTAATATCAGTTTATAATGTTTATTGAAAATTAAGAAGTTACTGTTTTAACACTTGTTTGATTTACTGTATTTTACAAACTACAGTAATATACTTCTATAGATACATTGTAAATTGTTTGAATTGTAAGGGATTCTGTTATTATAATCATTAGAAAATAAAGACCAAAGTATCCTTTTTTTCACATGTTTCAACTATGTCATTTTCAAACAATTAAACTATAAACTCTTTAATATTGTAAGGTTACAATTTTAATTGCTAGAAAATTATATGATAGTCGAAACATTTATAATAAATGTTCTTTATTATATACATAATAATATGAATGCTATATATATATATATATATATATATATATATATATATACACCGGAGGGGCGCCATATATATATATATATATATATATATATATATATATATATATATATATATGGCGCCCCTCCGGTATATATATATATATATATATATATATATATATATATATATATATGGCGCCCCTCCGGTACCCATTCCACCGCCCTTTTCATAGTGTCAGTCCACCCCTGGTCGTTGGATAGGGCTTGGCCTGTAGTTGTTTCCGCCAAAAACTGATAAGAATCGGACTGAAAATAAAGGCGCTATCCACAATTGAAATCTCAAAATTTCCATTTAAATAACATTGGGATTAAATAAAGCATTTTAAACATCTTTTAATAATCAGCTGTAAATAGGCTACGTGTAATTTTGGTGATTAAAGAGATTCACAATATTGGATTGGTCGGATGTCATTGATTTACATCTAAATGTAACATTTGCATTGTATGAAAATAAATTGCTCGATTTCGAGCAACACGTATACTAGTAGGAATACAATAAGAAATAGGGTAACCCCTTGATCAGCTGAACATAACTTTGCATAACATAAATTCAGCAACTCCGCTTGCAACATAACTTTGTAAAAATTCTTTTTGTGTCAAGAAAACTAGGAATAAACTTACATAACTTTAGACAAAAACAGATTGAATTAATATAAAACATTTTTTATTATGGTACAGAATTCTTGAATCAAACATCTGCAGTTTATTGCTGCAGTGAGTAAAGTATTTACTTTCTGACAAAAAAGTCATTAGGTACCGATAACTTTTGAAGCGGACCTCCGATTTTGATTAAATTTGGAATGCAGGTGTAAGACCAGATCTATTTTCCCTACACAGCCTCCCCTAAACGGAAGCTGCAAGGCGTTGTCTAAGTTCGTCCGCATGTCTTCTGTGGTGTTAACCATTTATTTAGAATATGTAAAAGTGCCTTTGAATCCCCTTAATTACTTTTTCATCAGAATATTCCTTCCAGTTGTTGTTTAAAACCCCTTATATCCTGGACATCAAGGAAGTCTTTCCACGTTTTTTTTCGTCAGAATACGGTAGGTCTATTTAATTTGTTTGATGAGTTTTGTCATTTCAGAATTAGGCTTGAAGAGTGTAAATTTTGTACTAATCTGCCTAACCAACAAAACTTCGGTAGGTGACACAAGTTTTTGACCAGAGTTCTTCTTTAGCATAGGCCTAGCTGAAACTGTGCTAATCTTGTCAAAATTGAGTTTTTCATAGATTCAAGATCTTTATTAGTCGTTAAGTAAGTTAATGCATGATTACAATGGACTTCGTCAAAATACATTAATACATTTACTAGAAATAAATATATATAGCCTATAAATAAAAGTAAGCTTGTGTAAAATTGTTCAAAATTTTAATCTTTAGGACATAAAAGCAAAAGAAAAACTGTGTAAAAGCTTAAAATTATTATCAGATAGAGCTAAACAATCTAAATGGCTGAAAGAACAACAACATATTTAGTCAAATTTTAATCTATGCATGTCGTATTCCAAGAAACCATTTACATTAAAAAGACATTGAAATGAGCCATTGTTTTAAAACAGTTCTAAATCTTTTCAAAGGTACCTATCTCAAAAGCAGAGGAGGGTACTTTATGAAACAATTTGGTTTGCATATAAATGTGACTTCCAGTTGACTTAATCAATCTGTAATTTGGTACCGTAATTCTAACTTATTTTGATTTCTAGTACCATATGAATGAATATCTAATCTATTTGTATAGTTTGCCAAATTTTCCTTTACGTGAAATAGATTAGGCCTACAAAAAATGTACAAGCCAGGTAAAGTCATTATTTTCAACTGTTTAAAAAAAATCCACACAAAACCCTCATTATTTCTCCCATAATATTTCCAAAAGCCTTTTTCTGACAGATGAAAATTTTTGCTGGACCCGGACTATTTCCCCAAGACCTAACACCATAGGTACAAGAAATGGGGGATGAAAAAATGCATAGTAAGCTGTGACCAAGGAATCTAAAATGAATAAAGACAAGGTAGGGGTCAAGACATGCAATGCCCTCTATGCACCAGATGTTCTTTTGCACCTATGACATCATCATTATCATTACCAGTATTAGTAAATGGTGACGTCATAGGTGCAAAAGAACACCTTGTGCATAGAGGGTGCTGCATGTCTTGACCCCTACCTTCTCTTTATTTTATTTTAGATTCCTTGGCTGTGACTAGCATAATTTGACTGACACATGATCGTAATTTTCGTAACAGAAAAAGAACCCTAGAAAGTTTGGATATAATGGTTTTAGTTTTGGTTTGGGTATAGAGAGAAGAACTGAATCGGGATCTAAAAATACGCTCTGTTCTTTCAGGTAGACCGTTACTCTTGATACATAGAACAGAATGGTGTCAATAGAAAAATTTATGAAGGTTTTGAAATAGCAAATATCAGTCCAAGTGCTTAGAACGGTTTGAAGTGTCTGAATGACTGAGAAGCATTTCTCACTTTGCTTTAAACTAAGAGATACATATCTTATCAGTCTTTCCCAACCATCTGGCATGCAGTGTGAGTTAGGTTTTTTCTCCACTACATTCTTCAGATGCATCGGATGATAAGAGTGCAATGAATGGGAAGTCTGGATTGAAGTATAACTAAGAGTATTTGAAGGGCACAAGATATTAATTATCTCAACTTGCTTAGGCCTACTATTTTACTTCATTCTTCGGACTAAATCCACTTGACTACTTTCAGTAATAATGTGTTGGAACGAGAACTGATTCATTGTAAGTTGGGCACAAATTTCTGATACAGTACACTCTCATTCATCCAACTCGGTGACATCGGAACTCCACTTCATCAGAAGTGATGATTTGAATATTGTTAAAAAAATGTTTTTTAATCCATTTTTTTTTTTTTTTTTGTAAATACGTTTTATTGTTTTAGTGCCTTCAATCTCCAATTTGTTATATACCCACAATACACTACAGTAATGTATGAAATTTTGCATCACTTGTTAAAGACGCTTTACATAACCTGCATCTCTCGACGTGATTGCCAAGGGCCTGTAAGTATTTGCACAGAAATAGGAAGAGGGGGGAGATGATAGGAAGTAAACATCCGCTTTATAAAATGTCAGTGTGTCCATCTCTTTTATCAGTGTTACGTCAAATGTCAATTGACTTTTGAAATGTGAGTGAAAAGTGGACAAAGGTTTGTGTCTCTATTGAGGATAAACTATAAAATATAAAACGACAAACTATAAAAAAAATCAATGCCGGTGAGTAGGCAAAAAGAATTTTGAGAAATCTGGAGCGGGGACAATATGGGGATTCTTACTTCCTGCGTTGTTTTTTATTCCTTTAAGTTCATTGTTACCATGTTAGAAGTTTCAATATCTTATTTTCAGGGAACTTCTAGTGTCATGTCGCCAACAATAGCGAATATAACCATACTGGGTCACTAAAACAAGAAATGATGACTCACTACAGACTCCGCCTCATCAGAATTATTTGACATCCGAACTCGCCATTCGCCACATTAGTTCCGATGAGCGAGAGTGCACTGTAATAGTTTACTGTTACCAAACGCTCTCAACTGCTTTGAATTTTTAGTGTCAGGAATTTTGTGAATTGCATTGACATGGGCATCAGCAGGGCCTATTTGTAGAATTTATGTCTTAAATAGGTTTGAACATAAAGGGCCCTACCAGCTTTTAAATTTTTTGTGTAGGCTACTAGTTTCAGTTGATCAATGTGTTCTTCAAGTGTTTTCCTAGTAACAGTTGTGTCATCCAGGAACCAACCTCCCCAGGTATATCAGGCAGGTTTTAATCCATTGCTTTTTGAAAATAATCTACTTTCATGCCACCCTGTAAAACCCCTTGTATTGGAAAACACCTAAGTGTGTAGAGATCACTACAAGTATTGCGAGCCTGGATGAATGGGCTTTTGTAAGTAAGTGTCTTTCATGTTTAGAGTGGTAAATTGATCTCCTCCCCTCGGTGTGCTATCACTTCCTTTGAAACTTGACAAAGGGTGTGATTCTACATTAATATGAGAATTGATCGTGATTTTGAAACTCTCTTGCTTTAAGTGACGACAATAGGACACCCATTTCACTGGCGTAATGTTAGTATCCACAGGTTCTAACGCTCCAACTGCAAACATAAGATGTGAAATTTCATATTCTACCACTTCTCTCAGTGTCTTGGGGACTACCTTGGGACTTGGCAAGGGACTATCTGCAAGGGACTTGCCTTGGTTTAAAAACTGAACATTTTGCATCCTATCCTGTGTGTATCAAGCTATTGCTATTTTCTATATGTACTGTATTGGAAGTGGTTACTTAAGAGTCATCTTCACCCTCGTAAAAACACTGAAAACATGCGTCCGTATTCCCCTGTTTTGGACGTGTTTTTGGATATTTATCGGTAAACTTTATGTTTTGTTGTAGATTAAGGTTAGATCTAGGTCCCTCATACCTGATATATGAGAAAAATTAATGGTATAAGTACAAAAAAAACATCTTTAAAGTAAGGAAAATTGGGTTACTTTGATGTCTTTGAGGTATGAGGAACCTAATATAACTATTTAAATAAACACTTACCAAATTTAAAGAAAATTGGTTGAAAAACAATATCCGAAACAGGGGAATAAAATACCATGTTTAGCACAAAAGAAGTATGGTTAACATTGCTGACTATGCAACAATGGGCTACTAGCCCAAAGGTGAAGATGACTCTTTAAGGGGATGGGATTGGTATAGTACCAGTACCAGTAGTGAATGAATTGGAGTTTTGCTGAAGGACTTAAAATTATTTTTAAAACCATGGACCCTAACAGTTATTAGTATTTCATAAAAGGAAAAAATGTTAATGAAGCGTGATGCTCCTTTGCAGTAAAAGTAATTTTTTAGCTACTTTTTATTTTGAAAACTGATAATGCATATGGACTAGACCTTCACAGTTTAATGTTATGTTGCAAAATAGGCTAGAATAAAACTTGCATAAAATTTAACTATGCAATTCTACTTCATAACTTCATATATAGATATCAAACTTTTTATCTAGGGTGTGCCAACGGGCAAATGTGGGGTTCAGTTCCTGAAGACGCCCATAGTAATAATAATAATAATCGTCTTTATTTCATGAGTGAAACACCTTGGAGCTCATGTGTGGAAAAGCAAGGTGCATACTTTTAGCACTCGGCTCCTCTTTATTTGTGCTAACCCTAGAATCAGAGAAAAGTAATTTTATTTCATATTGTGTTGCACTGTAGTATAGACATTTCAGTAAGATTACTTATATGATCAAAAGTTTTCAAAACCGATATAGGTGTATTATAGGCTCTCGATATTAATGATTGTTAAACTGTCTTTTTTAATTGCAGGAGAGGCATTTGTTGCACAGCTGTATTAGATATGCGAGTTCTATCAAGAATGAAAAACTTGGAACAGAGATCTACATTGGACCACTATCAAACCGTATAAGAACAGTCAAGCTATTTTCTTTTGCATCAAGTTTTGCGGGATTAGCCACACAACCCATGTTATTTCAAAAAGTAGTTGAAGAGGGACACAACATCGGCGTAGTAATTTTTTCTGGAGTGATAATCCAATTTTTCACTTTTGTTACACCTGTTATGTTTCATTACATCGGAAAAAGATATGTCAGAAAAATATACTATAATGAAGACACTGATGAATATACAGCTCTGACTTATAATTTCTTCGCAACTGACAAAGTGGTGAGGGTCTTATTATCTTATTTCATTTTATAAAACATAGGCCAAATTATCATTTCTGGTTTATTTGAATATCAGTTTTTTACCTAAAATTTTAAACATGTATTTTTATATTTGGGACCAATCAGTAAAAAATATATAGTACAAAAAAATTACTGGATGAGCCAAAAAAAGGGATATTTTTTAACTGTAATTTCTCAGCGGTTACAACAGCTGGATTGTTCATTGTTGTGGAACAATGTTTTTTTTTTGCCATTTAGAGGTTAGTTACCGTGGTTAATCAGTGGTTAGCGCATCATCGTCTTTCTTTCTTTGTGTCCACAAGATAACGGTAGTTGTTTATCAGTGAAATAGAAGGAAGACAACAGTTATTGTTTTAAGTCTTGCACTGTCCAACTGTTGGTAAAAAACCATCATAACTCAGAACTTACATTCTGCCAAAATTGAAAATCATTTAACTTTAGTCCCATTCGTAAAAAACCTTATTTATTTGATCAAGTCTATCAATACAGCCCAATAACACATCCCTCTCCTTCTTGTTTCCTTGCTTGAAGTTTTCTTTGATTATTAATTGGTGATTACAGATTTCTGTTTTGTTTTTGAGCAGCTTAAATTCAAGAGAGACGATGTAGTGGTTCCAGATATACCAGGAATGTTTACTTCTTGGATTGTCAAAGATGTTCCGTTGTTTGTGGAAGCGAGCCACTTCGAAGATCTTGACCATTACAAGAAGTTAATGGGGTTTGACAAACCGCTTGACTTCAAACTGTCAGAAAAGCCAGCCAAAGAATAGTCTGTAGTGAGTGAAGTTTTTTTTTAAGTACATACTTGTTAGATATTACTTGTTTTATTTTCATCTAACTCCTCTTTGTTATTTTAACATGGTATTAAACTATGGATCTTAAAATTAATCTAATAACAATACAAGAAAACTCATAATTATGGTTTCAAAGAGCTTTGTAAAGTATATTTTATTAACTCCTGATGTCTACTGGAGGCAAAATTTAAGTTAGTCATCTTTAAACCTATGAAATATGTGATAGCGTGGCGCCACTCCAGTGGGTAAGCTCCCGCAATCACAGTTGTAAGTGCCTGCACAGCAGATGCAGTAATATAGCATGTGACACACCACTCAAGTGTGTAACGGGTCTAAAGAAAATCATTTCTGTCACTATCATCTGTAAGGGTTTGGTTTCAAATAAACTATCAGGTTTTTATGATCATTCTGTCATATCAATGACATTATTTCTCCATAACCTTGGCAACATGTTTATAATATCCTTCAAAATTGTTGGTAATGAGAATTGGTTGACACAAATTTTCTGTAGCCTATAATCTAGCGAGACTTGTGGTTGAAACTGTTGTATGAACTAATATTTTCTGGAATTTAAATAATTCATTAACTTCACTCAATGCTCGAGTGTGGTCGCTTCAAACTGACCAAAGAATCCGGATACAGATGCTTGCAAACATAGGTAAGTATTGTAATTGTCTATTCGAAGAATAGGCTCTAGAGTGACTCATATTGCAAATGTAATGTCCAACGATTACTCTCGATAGAAGTCACAGTCTCAAATTTAAGTAGAATATTCTTTTAGCAATTTTTAAGGCTAAGTTCGTTGTTGAAAACATTTGGTTGGATATTAATCAAATAAACCTAAAATGTAACTTTTTCATTTTCCCCATAAGAAATGCATTGGAGTCATTTTTAGCGGTGGGTTCTTTGTTTACATTTTGGCAACGTCTTTGTGAGTCTTAACAATCAAGACTGAGGCGTTCTGATTGGCCTACTGACCGGCTCAATTCCAGTTCAGTCCAAATTATTGGATTCAGAACAGAACGGAGAACGGGAGCGGAGTGAAGTTAGTCGCATAATCAAAACCAAAGTTGTTTTTCAAGGATCAAATTTTTTTAATGTGACAGATCTAACGCAACATTTTAAATCTCTTATTCGAATAGATGCTTACTGGAGGTACGAGCGTACTCCTAGTAATATGATTGAACAAGGATAGAACCAACTGTGATTATCCTGTGTAAAAAACAATTACCCTCACTCATACTAGATTGGCCAAAAAATTGGGGAACATAATTAATTGGCACCTAGATGGGGCATCGTAATCAAAGATAGCTTCATCGTAGCAGTTTTGGTAATGGCAAACATCGGTGTTTAAACCTAATTTATTCATACTTAATTCAACCTCTACCAAAACCTGTGATGCACAGGATTTCAATTATTAATCTTAGTTCAAAAAATCTTAGTGAAAAATCAAAATTGAAATATTGGTAGGCCTATCATGCATTGTATCTTAAATCTGCAACTGATTCTGAATAGGTTTCATTCCCAAAACTCATACAATGTAAAATCAAGTTAAAAAATTTAATTTAATATCAAAAGAAGGTTTTATTTAATGCCAAAAAAGATTTTATTTAATATCAAAAAAAGGTTTTATTTAATGCATTTTTACTCCAAACAGTTCCTAATTCATGTGTATTCCAAAAACAACCTAAATGCTTTCAATTAGACTGCCATTTCAAAGCGTCAGTTCCAAACAGTCATATCCATATTGCTTATGTTAGTTATTTTTGTTCCATAAAATGCCTTATCCAATTACTTATGTGCCAAAATAGTGAAATCCACAAATTTGTTCCAAAAGGTTCCTAATCCATATTAAAATATTAAATTAAAAATACAACTCTAGCATGATAGTAAAAATCTATATTGTTATTTTATTAATAAGTCCTAGGCTCCTGAAATATATCAATAATTATTATGTAACAGAACAAAAACATATCTAATCCTTTTTTTCCTTCTCCTGAAAATTTTTAATGAGTGGACAAGACATGTTTTGGAACTATATGACTCAATACTGGATATTGCTTCTCGCCCTCAGTATGGTTGTGCGAAACGTATTCAGGTTGTTTCCGCAATGGCCATTTGACTGCACAGGCAAAATAATCGCTCTATCCCTTTAGCCCCCATTAAATAAAAACCAGGGAAGCTATGATGGAACTCTTTGAATAGATTTGCACCTAATCTCTTTATTACATAGTTGCAGATTTTAGAAGAGAATTTTTTTCTTAATTAAATTAATCAAGGCTGACTTTAAGAAAAGCATATATCTTTATTTATCTTCAGCCAGAGTATAACTATATTTAACTATTTGCAGTTGCTTTGGCAATATTGTCTACTTTCTCTTTTCAGACAATTTTGATATGGCCTGGAATACATTATAAAATATTTTGCAGTATTTTAAGTTTTTTAATTTAACCAATTTTCAACAAAACTGAAAACAAAAAATCATCCGATTTTCCATAAAGAGCATTTAATATAATTTTAATGGAGGATTTTGAATCAGTCAGGATTACGAATTTATTTCTTGCACTATTTGAAATGCAGTTGGGAGGCTCGAAAACTGTATATAATTCTCCTGGCATATTTGAAGTGAACTATGGAAGCCGTAAACTCAAGGACGGATTAAGATTACAAACAAGTATTCCGGCTCCAAACTCTGAAATTTTTTTGCACTGTCAATGAAATTTTAAAACTCAAATGAAATGTTTTCGCTACTGATTCATTAATAATTTTTGGAGACATTTGACTTAAAACTAAAAAAGCTGGTTTATTTTTTATGGAGAAATGTCTTCAAGCTCTTATTTGACACCACACATTTCTTGAACCCTCTAGAAGGCTAACAGAAGGCTAGGTATGAAATGTATAGACCAATAAGGATGATAAAGACATAAAATTCCTGGTTTAATAGACTGAGAAAGCTGGATAGTCTATAGAAATCTTTAGTGACATTTTCTCAATAAATTATTTTATCCTTAGGTGAAATGGCAAGTGGCAGATTCTCTCTCCGAATTATTGAGTGGCATTTTTTATAATAGTCATAGTCAAAGTCAAAGTCAAAAATATCTTTATTATACAATTCTTCAAGAATTACAATAGTGTCAAGTGGTTTGTTTTAAAATTGGTTGATTGTTGGTTTACAGTAGGTCTTCTCTCCTCTCAAGAAATTCATCCAGGGTGTAGAAAGGTCTTGCCGTCAGCCATATCTTCAACTCCGTCTTGAGGTTGTTCCCAGTAAGGTCTCTCATGGATGCAGGTAGGTGGTTTCGTAGCTTGCAGCCGCTGTATGATGGTTTTTTCTCTGCAAGAGTCGTACGGTGAACTGGTAAGTTGAACCTTGAACCGTGACGGGTGTTGTATGAATGGAAGTCTCTGTTCCTTGGTGGTTGTATTTTGTCCACATGCAGGATACTTTCTTGAATGTACAGAGATACAACTGTCATCATTTCGAGGTCCTGAAATGCCTGTCTGCAGGTTTGGCGTGGTGCAAGGTTGGCGAGGATTCTGACAGCTTTCTTCTGCAGGAGGAGGATCCGGTTCATATTTTGTGATGATGTTCCTCCCCACACTAGTAGACCATAGCGGATTGGGATTCTACTAGTGAGAAATAGGCAGTTTTAGCTGCTGCTAGTCCTGCAATCCACTTCACTCTTCGAACAATATAAATACTTGTGCTGATTTTTTTGCACAACACATTTATGTGTTCGGTCCAGGTCAACTTGCAATCAAGCGTAAAACCGAGGAATTTGGTCTGAGTTGCTTCTGTGAGATCTGCTGCATTTTTTACTATGTCTTTCTTTGTTGAAAAGTGCATCTGGGTTGTCTTGGATGGATTAATGGCCAGATCATTTTTCCCACAATATTCTATTGCAATATTCATGGCCCTTTTTATGCTTAGTGAATGTTCATCTGTAGTATTGTTGCTGATTAAAAGGGTAGTGTCGTCTGCATACATTACTGCAGACCTAAACATAGCACCTAAACACAACTGAAGTGCAGTATTTTGAGCAACAAATTTTAGTTAGGGCACTATTGTTGATATCACCGTAGATAAAAGTGCAGAAATCAATTTTCAGTAAGATAGAAAGTTGTAAATTTAAAAAAAAACTTTCAGATGAGCCCCTTTAGATTTACATGATAAATACAGTAGAGTCCCGCAAACCCGTACTTTGATAATCCGGAATTCTGAAAACCTTGGAAAGCTTGCCAGAGCAGTAAAGTTCACTGGATTCCAAGGTGCTAAGCGCCATGGCAATGGCCTGAGCTCAATGTAGTGCTTTCAAGTTTGTTTAAGTTTTTATTTTTTGCACTTTGTATATTATGCAATAAATAAATGTTTTTCTCAGGATTAACCTAAACTATTCATAATTATTCTTGTGTTTATTCCTTTTCAAATAATCTGGAATTCTCACAAACCCAACACCATTCAGTCCTCATTAGTCCAGATTTGTAGGATTTCAAAACACCTAAAAGTTTCCAGCAGTCTATAGTGACAGTATAGTTGGCATACTTTTAATGAGAATATAATTATTACCATCTTCTTCCAGTTGTTTATTCACTGAATTTAATTTAACATCTATATCCACTTTGTGGAATGCCTTGTCCGATCAATGTCTGATTTTTTATCATAGAATAAGAGATTTTGTGCCCAGGTGACGAATCTTTCTTCTTGGTGTGAAGGACTGTTATTTTGTACTGTATCATGTGTACTGTGTTATCTGTTTTAAACATTACAGTACACTCTTGTTCATCGGACTCGGCGACATCGGAACTCCGCTTCATCAGAACTGAAAATCTGGACATTATTAATTTATTTTTTTTCTTACGAAATAAATAATTTTTCCGTTTTAGCTCCTTCAATTTCCATTCGTTCTATCCGCACAACAGTGAAGTATCACATTTTGCATCAAAAGTCATCAGGCGTTTTCCATAATCTGTACCCATCGATGTGATTTACGAGGCCGTGGACGCGTGGAGTATTCCCACAAAAATAGAAGGAGGAAGGGGGCAGGAAGTGAACAATACGCCTGCTTCGACCGCATCCCAAACTGTCATTCAGCCTGTCTCGCGTCGCGACTGCAGCTGTGTTACTTGGAAGTCAGTTGACTGCTAGAATATGAATATGGAATATGAGAATAAAGATTTTGGATCTTTATTTCCTGTGTTGTTTTTATTCCTATAGGTTCATTGTTACCATGTTCAAAGTTTGAGTGCCTTGTTTTCATAAAATCTCTTGTGTTATCTTAAAAACAAGAGTGAATACAATCACGATAGGTCACCCTACGGGTGGAAATGCTGACTCACGACGGACTCCACTTCATCGGAATTTTTTGACATCCGAACCGGCCGTCCGCCACATTAGTTCCGATGAACGAGAGTGTACTGTATTTATTATTTGTATTGTTTTTTTACATTCATTCACATTCATTCGTCAGTTTTATGTTCAATTTAAAGTGCTCTTTCTGTTCCAAAATGTTCTTTTTTTTATTAAATATATTCCACAGCATTATAAAACAACTGTTTCATACTCTTTCATAGAGAATGATTCTTAGAAAGTTGTGTTGGCGTTGGTAGTTAGTAGTATGAAAAGTTGCACACGATAACTCTAATCTGGAGCTATTATATTCATGAACCTCTCCTCAATACCTTTATCGTGCCTGGGGGATTTCGTATGATTTAATAAGTTTCTTTTAAAAGATCTGTCAATCTTCCAAAACCTAGCAACATTTTTACCCCCTATATCTCACTTTACAATTTTTCCTACGCCTTACACTTAGCTTCATTAATGCTTTCTTTAAAAGTTTTTTTCCTTCTTTAAACAGTTTGTAATTTCCCGGGGTCATGCAAATATAGAGTTGTTTCAAAAGATGTTATAATTTTCAGCTGGTTTTAAAGTGCTGTAAAATATCATCAAAATATAATAAAAATCCTCAATCATGAATTGCTCCCAGCAGGGTTAAAAAGAGCATATAACTGATTTATCTATCATAAGTCACTTGTAATCATGCAATTGGCAAGCCATCCTGTCAGCATAAATCAGTTTTAAACATGGCCATACTATGAGAAGTATATGTAGTGCATGTAGTCAACAGTGGCAACCTACAAAACAAATTTCAAATACAAACTATATATTGTAATTCCTTACGGTATGTATTTGTCTTCATGGTACAAAATGAAAAAAATTTTTTTTTCATATTTTGTAATTAGGATTTTGTAAATTAGGTTAGACTGAGGATGAGCTCAGAAGGAAGCCCGAAATATATCAATTTTTTAAACAAATTGTTTTTCTAAATTCATGTGTAGCTATAATATCAAATAATTATATATTGTATTGTATGGCTTTCATAACCAGCCACAAAGTTCTAAAGCAATGATGACATTCCGTAGTGGAGAGCATCTGTGTCCGATGTACAGTATGTAAATTTAAACATTACTATACAAATTTATGATTTCCAAACGGAGCCTACAATCCTAAAGTAGCCCTGGGAAGAGCCTATTGGATTTGGTCTGGCAGCTGGGATAGCTAAGAGATCATTCACGTGATAGTTCAGCTGTCAAAAGTGGTTGTTTGTTTAGAATTACCCATGAGTATGTGCAGCTTTAATGGAATGCTGCGTATGCGAACAACACCACCCCCATTCAAAAAATAAAAGTTTACGAGCTGGTAAATGTCTTCATTATAATTCATATATATATTTTTTTAAGTATGTGTATTATAATAAATACAAATTAGTTGTAGACTAAAATCGCACACAGGTTACACAAATAAAAACACAAGCACAGTACTTAAAAATTTTTACCAGTATAACTAATCTTGGATCAATACAACATTATAGTCCATGGTAAGGTAACAAATTAGTAAAACTTAGTCTGTAAAGAGATGTACCGGTATTAATCTGCTGAGAATACCCAGTTACCTCTCTGGAATACCCTTTGGCCCCTGACTCTAATTAAAAAACATTGTAACTTACAAAATAAAAACACAAGCACATTACTTAAAAATTTTTACCAGTATAACTAATCTTGGATCAATACAACATTATAGTCCATTGTAAGGTAACAAATTAGTAAAACTTAGTCTGTAAAGAGATGTACCGGTATTAATCTGCTGAGAATACCCAGTTACCTCTCTGGAATACCCTTTGGCCCCTGACTCTAATTAAAAAACATTGTAACTTACAGCCCAACGGCAAGGCTTGTATCTAGGTTGGGGCAACCAGTGCATTACCTTAGGGTCTTCCCAAAATATTTCAAAGAGAACTTAAGAGTCAGAAATTTTTACTGTGGGTAATTTAAAGGTCCAAAAATCTGCCAGTGGCAGCTAGGTTCAGTTTCAAGCCTTCACAAAAATAGTTTCATTTCACTCATAATAAAATTGGCAGCTTCAGATTTTATAAATATAGATTACTTGTAGGTTTACAGAGGCTAACTATTGGTATGATTTAGTAGTAATCAATTTCTGGTTGTTTTGGTTAAAAAATTTCAGAATAACATTCCTACAGTATATTCAAATAATGAAATTTAATTTTCATATCCAAATATGCTTCTTTGAACTGCTCCCAAATCATTCTTGTTTCCATCCATACCCTGTAAAATCTGCTGAGTTGATAATTGTCCCAGTTAAATGTTTTTTGTAAAACCGTGTTGTTTGGCAAAAACTCACGTAAAAATTTAGGTCCTTGCCGGAAGTAAATTTTACGAGCCATATATGTTATTTCTTCCTTCTGTTGTTTGAGCGGAATCAACACCAACTCAAGTTCTTGGTTGAATCTATGAAGTTCACTGCACAGTTTTTCACCTCCGTTGGGTTTGGGTTTGAATATCAGTGATGTCACGTTTTCCTCCAAACTCACTAAACGTTTAATCCAATCTCTTGCAAAGTCTTCATAACTTTTTTCAGTCATTAATTTAAGAACAATTGCATCATATCTTTCTTGAGTCAACGGCACTTCTACCCATTTTCGTTTTCTAGGCCTTCTTCTTACAATTTTTGTGTCAACATTCAGATCAACAATTAATAAAAACAAGAGTAAACGGAATAATGTTGAACATTTTGCTTGGTACAGAAATGGTAATAAATTTGTCATCTAAATATATGTTCTGATGTAGTCATTGGGTTAATACCATACAATTCTATATACTATTGTCAAGCTTTAAATAAATTACTGCAGCATTAAATAAAGAAAAATAACTTTTATCTGCCACATGTTAATGCTCCATTCCAAGAAGGACTAGTAGCTTACATCACATTCTTGCAGAATTTGTAGTTCACAACAAGTAAATAAAATGTTAAGGAAAGCCATCATTTAAAAGCTACCACTGAATCTCCCCTAAAACTAGTACATCAAAATGTGTTAACAACATCAAAATCTGACTTTCACTCTGAGGTAGATTTCAAAGCACAGCACTGTAATCTCCTCTAAAAATATGTTAAACAATCATTTCACAACCAAGCTAGCTTTATGTTGTTCTTACATAATTTCTCACATAATGAAGTCATATCTAGTCTTCTCTGCTTGTGCCTTGTTGATAAGTTTGTCTCTTGAAACAGACAAAGACTATATCACAAAAATTGATGATTTGCTATATGAAAAGATAATACATCCGGTTTGTGGAGAAGGCCAGTACACAATTGATAGTCTTGTAGTCTTCAACAAAGAGTTTAACCATTCTATTCAGGTATATTGTTTATTTTTTTAACTGAGTATAGTACTTATTAGTTTTGTAATGCCTTTAAAAATGTTTAAAATTGAAGTTAAAATTGAATTGTAATTAAATTTGCAATCAACATAATTTTTTATTAGTCCTAGATAGCCTTTAACATTAAGTTTTATTCATGTGTTAGTAAAGAACAGCATATAAATGAATAGATATCCCAAAAATGGTGTGAAATATCGGTAGAAAAAATTAATCTTTTAAAGCTGTCATTTGATTGTTAGGATGGATAATTTCCCACTGCATTCCATTGAGTCATACAGTTTTATTAAACGACTCTTTTTTATTTTAAATGATTTAATGCTGTTGTATTAGTTAAAAGTATTTTCAAGGGAAACTTGCCTGATATCAAGTTAGACACCAAGGTTAGCTATGGAATTTATTAAGAAGCAGAATGTTTTATTGTTGAAATAAAATGTGTCCAGGTGTATAAGTATAATGGAACCGGCCAAGACTTGGTGGACATGTTAGTCAAAACTAACGGACCGAGATGTATCAAGGTATTCCCCAATGATACGTTACTACAGATTGTTTACGACTGGGGATACAAGGAACTGGGTGAATTGTATCACTTCCTCAACCAAGCCAAAATGCAATGGAGAGATTTCCGTTATTATCTAGTCAACGATCTAAATTATGAAATAGAACCTTTGCCTCGTTTTATTACAACAACTATAAACACTACTGTTGTATAATAACTATTTCTAAAATAAAAACTTTTTATATTGAAATACTTGTTAGTATTTTTTTTATGTTGGATTGTTTATAACACACAATACCGTTGAAATTATATTTTTGCTCTTTCATTTATCTTTGAATTTTTTCCATTTAAATTCATCTGAATGTTACACATGAGTTTTTGATATAATCACTGCCTTCATCATATCATCACTTCAACCCGCCAATCTCTTAAACCCTGTTTAAAATAAATGTGCGGTTTAACACAGATTTCAATTCCCCCACTTTTCCTTGTTATTCCCACTTCCAAGAATCCAACCAATCACAATCATTGAGAGTTATTTCAGCTGTTTAGTGTCTTATGTCACTTTGTGCCAATGTTTTGCTTTTTCGTAAACAAATATTCTAATTTTGATATTTGAGGTGTAAATAAAAGCGCTTTCTACGGCAACTAGGGGAAGTGACACCATCATCAGTGCTATTACCTACTTTGAATTCCAAGGGTGGAACTAAAATAACATCTAATTATGTAAAAAAAATAGCCCTATACCCCATTCAAAATTAATGTGCGGTCAAAAGACAGAACTTCATTTCTCACCACTAGGGAAATTCTCCCCGTACCTTGCTGAATTTCCCTCATGGTGGAAAATGAAGTCCTGTCTTTCGACTCCACATTAATTTTGAACGGGGTATACAGAAGTAGCACAGAGTCCAGGAGTCTTCACTTACCTCCTTACTTGCTTACTTACGTGGTTATGCTTTTTGGCCTCGCTCCTCCCAGATTTTGGTCTGTGTAATGTTTATTTTCCAATAGAATCTCTCCTTCATTTTTAGTAAAGCATTTTTGATTCATCCGCATGCTTTACCCAGAACACAACTCGCTCATCTCAATCTTGTTTAATTTTCTGTTGAAGTCCTGTATATTAAAAAAAAATTATATGTGAAGGGTAAAGTTAGCTGAGGAATTTAGATCAAATAATATTTGAAAATTCAATGGAATATTTTAACAAGCAAGTATTGTACTGTTGAAATGATGGTGTGTGCAGGTTTACCAGTTTAACAGAACTAACCAAGACTTGGTGGATATGTTAATCAAAACTAATGGACCAAGATGTGTTAAGATGTTCCCCAATGAAACACTACTACTGACAGTCTATAATTGGGGATTCGAGGAACTAGGTGCGATGTATTATTTCCTCTGTCAAGCCCAAGACCTGTGGAGAGATTTCCGTGATTATCTAGTCAATATTCTCCATTACGAAATACCACCTTTCCCTCAAGTTCTTAATGCCACAACTACAAAGCCCACAGCTGTATCATAATTATTATTTGAAATATAAAATTTTATATTTAAACATTTTATGTTTTTTAGGGGGTAGGGGTGGACCTAAAATAATAATCTAAAAACAAATAAAGTGTTTTTTTGTTTTATTTAGATTTGAATTTCCTTTAGAAAATTCTCGTTCAAAATCTGCAAAAGACAAAAATTGTGTATTTGCATATTGCATATTTAGCCCGAATTTGCAAGACCAAAATAGAAATTTATCATATTCATTATGTTATTTGACCTAGTGGCTGATTCAAGTTTTATGTCTTTAGTGAGCCAAAATTGTCATGGAATTAGAGATATTTTAAATTTACATGAAAGAATAAATCATAAAATGAGACTCATAAAGGTGGTTCACTGTGCATTCTAATTGGCCAACCAATCGACTGTTCACTCATGTTCCTCAGCTTGAGGTTTCCATGTCCACTCACTTACATCAAACCCTTTTTGTTCAGATCACTAGGGAAAGGGAATTTGTCATTGTGGACAGACAAACAATTAAAATGTTATGTTAAGATGACTGTATCCAATATATCCTGAATAATACTCCCAAACAGTCCTTGTACATATCAAGAACGTTCCAAGATGTTTAACCATCTTATAAAAAAAAATTTTATAGTTTTTATTAAGGGTGTTATTTATTTCAATAACCTCTTGGCTATTCACCCCAGAGTCTAATCCCATGAAGGGGTTGTTATGAGGGGCTGCTTCTTTTAATGAATGCTGATGATGCTTCGTTTTCCAAGATTTTATTTTGTAAAAGTGTTCTAGAGAATGTCATGTATTAAATAGACTCAATATTAATCGTCCCAATATTTGTAGCATAAATGGATTTCATAATCCAGGGTTATCCATGAAAGTGTGGGGGGATCCATGGATTTTGGATGTTTTTCAATGGTTTGGGCAGCCTTTCTTTTGCCGAAACAAATAGACAATTTTACTTGTACAACTCTTTTTTTCTCTAAAAAAGGAGTTTTGCAGCCACTGTTGTCCTTACTTTGTTCACCCATATGGACTGCAGTGCTGACTTTGTGAAACCTTTAAATAAATGTAAGAGAGTGTTTGAAATCCACGACCATTAACTATCATTAACGATCATTAACCAAGTCATTACCAAATGTTGACCGTTATCATTACAACTAAGTTTGCCAACCCTGGATTTTTCATGTGAATTAAAAACTTCTAAACCCTACTAGGCCTACTTTAAGCTGGTTGAATTGTTGAATCTTGACTTGCGTATTGCAGACACAAAATATTTGTTTGTTCATAGATTAAGCATACTCCTCAAAGATTATGCAAATTGGGGAGTATGCTTAATCTATGGTTTGAGTTGAAATGTTTTTGTTTATGACAGAAGCATTTAAATGAACAAAGATGAAATATTCCATTTTGGTTTATGCTATTAAATAACGATGAATGAATTCATTATTCGTTTGTTATGGATTTGTTTAATGAAATTGATATGGCCATCAATTTTGAGACTAGAGAATTACGTTACTCAACAATAATCAATATTAAATCCTTGGTTGAATTTTCTGGTATTGTTTGATAGTGCTGTATTATAAATCCGAACATATTCGAACAATGAATATGTGTTTTAGTCATTAATGAGGAACAGTGATGAGAAGTGTACTGATAACAGAATGACCAAATGTTGTTTGTGACAGTGTCGTTAGTTGACACCAGTTTAACATATGGACACAGTTGAAATGTTGTTCAGCCAAGGCGTTTCACTTAAGTTGCATACAGATTGAAAATGTAAGCACTTGGCCTGTGTTTAGCCTCAAAAAGTGGTAATATGACGGTTTCTGAGAATGAATATAAAAAAGGAAGAAAAAAGAAACGTGGAGGAATTCCTTTTAAATTTATCGGATAATGATTTCAGTCTCTCTACTTATAATGCTGCACTGTGTTACTTCAACTCTCAGTGAAAGTGAGTCAGACGTGAAAAACACAAGGGCTTTCCTTTACGTTACTGGTCTCAAAAAACTTTTTGATAGCCACAGAGAGAACATAGAAAACATTATGGGAAATTATCGATTACCTCAAAATGCAACTCTTATAGATGAACTGAAACAGTTTTATAATGTAATTTGCAATGTTTACAGGGTTTTGAAAGGACAGCAGTTTAAAGTGAGTGAACGTTTGAAAAGGGCTGTGTTATCTCTTAGGCCGCATTTTGATGACTTGAATTATTCCACGTTCAGACTTAAATACCACTTCAATTACAGTCTTCATGAAATAAAAGAGATTAGAAAACTTTATGCAAAGTGTAGTGAAATGTTTGATGAAATCACATGGTTTTTTAATCATCAAATGCCGTACACATAGACTTAAATTTGTTTGTGGATTCTGAACATGAACTTGATAGTTTTTCAGGTACTTCCTTCATTAAAGCCAAGTATAACTTTTAATTTGTTTGTTTAGGTGCCTAATTAAATTGAGCTAATACTATTATAGATTATTACCTACCTATATTTTAATTTTTTGCAAGTTTTATAGAGTTTATTACAAAACTACAAGTTATAGATACATTAGTATGCTTATAAGAAGATTTGCACAAGTATAAATCTTTTGTAAAACTATAAAGAGCGTAAATAACTTAATTTACAATTAGGCCTACATGCCCTTCGTAATATTCATTAATGTTTTAAATATCTACTGAAAGGTTAATAATGCCAGTATTGAAACCAATATGTTCAATTTAAATTTAAAACGGAGTTCTTATGACACATTTATTTTATGAACAGTAATTTACAAATTAAATCAACTTTTGGAATTGACGGAAATCATACAAGATAATACACTAATTTTATAATAAATAGTTGTCATTATTATTAGTTAACCAAATGAAACCAGTTTTAATGTTTGTAGCTGTCTTTCTTTCATATTCAGTAATCAAAGGTTTTATAAGGCAGCGATCGTATCTAAAGAAAGTGGAGGAGGATATTACTCGACAACTTACAAAACCATCTCCTGGAGAAGGAAAATTACTCATAACACAGTTGAAGGTTTACTTTAAAATCTTGATAGACACAATTCAAGCTTATAAGTTAAGTGACAGTATTCTTGTTACACGTGTGATAGAAAATTTACGAAAACGGAAAGGACCCATGTTTATTCAGAAAGAGGTTAACTACCGTAATCTACAAATCATTTATGGTTGGACTGCAGATGAATTGGGTTTTGTAAGAGAATGTATCATTAATACAACATCGGTTTGGACAACATTTGAAATTAGTTCAAAACAATATGATTGCAACAAAACCAACTTATGGTAAATATGTAAAAAAAGTTTAATATAGTACACTTTTGTTAAAGATCTTAAATTAGCCTCTTCACAGCCTAATAAATGTAACTTTTAACACTGTCACAACTGTTATGCACGAGGAGAAAGTTAATCTCATGCTAATTCTGAACAATATGATTTCATGGTTATTTCTTCTTTTTTTTAAAGAGGTTAGCAGCCTCTGCGCGTGAATCGTATAAGACAAAGTAAGAGAGTGAATCATGAAATGATACTGATAAAAACTTTTGGCAGAACGTTAAATCAACCTACCACATCACTGCCATGGTACCACAACATCACCAACTCAAGCACGGTGTAAAAACTTTCACAGATGTAAAAAGTTTGTTTGCCAAGCTTTAAAAAAAAATATTAAAGTGCGATTACTCCAGCCCGAAGGGCAGTTGACCCCCAATCCCCTGAAGTCTCAGTGGTAAAATAATAGGCTACTAAAACCTTTATTGGTTGGAGTTGGGGGAGGGGTAGATTTGGAACACTGTTGGTCGGTCATATTTTATAATGGAATTTTGAAGATTAACGATTACATTAGTTGTATTTTGGTTTGCTGAAACATTCACATTATCCGCGAAATCCACTTATAAGATGCTATGGTACTACCAAAACCAAGATGATTATTTTTACATACCTTTGGAAAACTTAGTTTTCAGGTAAGTTGACAGAAATTCTCTCACTTAATAGAGCTTGGAGCACAAAAGTGAAATGAGAATTTTCCATGGAAACCAAGGTAAATAAAGAACATTTGTTGTTCTTTTACATTTCTATGTGGAAAAACTCCAAAATTTTGGACATCCTAATGAAAATAATAAAAGTGAACTTCCATTCACTGACATTTATCACTGACAGATTTGTCAACTAAACTTCGAATAATAAAAGTTAATATAAAAGTATCTGTTTTTAATAGATCATCAGTTATTTTCCATTGTAATAACATTTTCTGTATTAACAAGAATATAGTTGGAATGTGGTAAATAAAAAAATCAGCATTTGGCTGATTAAAATATAACTTTTTGTGTTTGTATCTTAAAAAAAAAAAAAAATTAAATATACAAGTAGGTATAAAGACAATATGTAAAACCCAACCTTGATAAATATTGAAAAAAGGCTTCTTCAAGACCATTCTGCATACATTATTTTTATATTAATGGTAATTATTGTAAAATTAGTTCTTTTAAGTGAAGAAGACATCTTTACATTATTAAGCAAATTTAATAGAAGGTCTACTATTAAAAACAATTTAAACACTTTGGGTGCAGCTCGATCACCGAGAACCGGCGGGGGACGCGCGGGTCAGGGTGGCGTGGTGTTGCACAATAGATCGTAGTTGTTGCCGCGAAAGTTGCTAGGGTAACCTAACCTATACTGTGTGAGCGTCGCCCACCGTTCCCGCAGTCCGTTGTTGGTCCCATGAGACCTGAAAATTGAAAATTACTTTCCAAATTTTTTAACATTATTTTATATAGTTGTTGTGGCGTATTCTGCAGCACAGTAATATGTGTTATATTTAATTATTTTACTTTATTGACACTATTTTAGTAATACGGAATCACTCTCGGCAGTTCCATTATATAATGAGAGTGAAATAAACACTGGATGGGAGGGAAGAATGTGCTGTATATAATTGTAAATATTAGTTATAATGCTATTGAAAATTTTTTGGGAAATTCCTTGATTGTGTGACTGTATTGCCATCATAGGGACTTCACTGCGCAGGCCAGCCTGGTCATTAATGACCAGCAATTGGACGCCATTTTTTTTTCCAATACTAGAATGTCAGTTGAAATTTTTATCCTGACTTCTGGAGACACAAGGTAAGATTTTATGAAAAAAATTCAGGCCTTGGGGAAAGATTTCTGATATTTTTGCTACACTCAATGTGTTTAGTTCCTTTTATTTATGATAAACACATTTATTTATTAACTCAAACCACTACATTGGGCCAGTAAAAATTTAATGTACACGTCATATAGAAGTATAAAAAATGTACCGTATTGCTTTAGCAAATCACTATCAATTACAATGTAGCATCACTTCAGTCAAAGCTTGTTTACATTGTTGAAATAAATCACTGTACGTTTTTGTTTCACCACTTTTAAAGCTTAAATCTATTGAAAGTTCTTTTTCAGTCATCGCCAAATCTTCAAGAAGCGTATTAAGATTTTCAACATCACTTTTTAGGCTTATTTTGCTTTCTTTGTTGATTGCATTTTGTGAGATCTCGAGTAAAACGGAATCCCTGAAGGAAATGATCTTGTGGTGCAACCGCTTCATATTTTCTAATAAAGACGAAGTTGAACCAGAACTAGAATCTTTTTCCATAGTTTTTTTATCGTTTTACTCAAAAACAGTTTTAATACCATTACCAGCCACCTTTACTATTGTTGAATCAATTCTTAATCAAGCCAGTAACATTAATAGCTCTGAAAATTACTCCATTTCCACATTTAAGATTTAACTGATAATATATTGTACTCATTGGCTATATTTAGCTCTGTTATATGATTTCCCATTAAAGGTCTAGGACCCTAGGATAAGTGAAATATAAAATGTGACTTGTTAACTTTAAATCTTATCAGAGATCATTTAAAAATAATATCAATGTTCAAACAACTCTACCAACTATTACCAAAATACTATTAGCATAAAGGTTTACTGTGTTATTTTAAATATATCATAAAAATATAAAGAAATTTGTTGAAAAATACTAAAGTTATGATTTTTTTTACATATTGAAATAATCGTTATTTGAGAATACAACTATTTTTTGCATATTTAAATAATTGTGTAATAAAATACTGATGAGCTTGATAAGATTTGACCGATAGCTTTAAACAAAGGTGTGTTCACCATTCAGAGGATTTAATGTAAATAAAAGTCACATCAGAGTAAAACATGTATTTAATGACAAAAAACTTTGGTTTTATTGTTTTAATTTTAAGTTTGTATACATGTTTGGGAGAAGAGGTAAATCTATATTCTGTGGATAGAACCATTGTTAGATTGTTATCCAAACCGAACCCAGGATCCGGAGAGTTCTTGTTGAACAGTATTCAACTTTACAACAAAACCCTCAAACATATTGTCACACTATTCCTGAAAAAGGATATGAAAGTCGCTACAATCGCCGAGATACTATGGGAGCGAAATGGCCCAAGGTTTCTAGTCAAAAGGATGGACGATATTCTTCTTCAGAACACTTATGACTGGACAATAAAGGATCTAACGATTATGTACAATCTTTTAATTGAAACTCAAGACACATGGCGGGAACTGAGACTTGAATACTCTAAAATGCTTACTAAACGTTTGCAAGAAGAAGGAATTTGGACTAACAATACGCTGAATGTATAATGGTACCATAATTACTCATACCAAATTTATTTTTCTATGTACGGTATAATTTTATTTATTAAGTCAATGCATTATTCGTTGAATCATTTATAATAATATTAATTTACATGAATAATAAATAACATTTATATATAATATATGAAGAAAGAGATTTTTGTTGTACAACATCTAATGACAACATTAAATATTTACATTTACAATTTTAAAAAGTTATACCTTTTCCGCTAAATTATTGTTAAAAACACAAAATTAAGGTATAACTCTTTGTCCTCTCTTTGATTTCAGTTTCTCATCACACTTTAAAATTAATACCACACAAAATGTTCAAACATTGATATTTTAACGGTAAAATTTTATCTCCTTGTTTCTTATTTAAAGTTGGTTGAATGTGTGGACATCTTAAACGTATTTTTTTCATACTTGGTATATTAACGGTAAATCCAAAACATTAATATAAGGCAAATATGTGGAACCTTAACATTTGTACACAGTTCCGAAACTTACCAGGGGAATTAAAGATATTTGAGAAACGCTGGTTTTTGTTCCTAATTAGCTCAGAACAGAAGATATTCCAAAAGGCACTGAATTTCCCTGCTAATTAGTTTAGACAAAAAGATATTCAGAAGGCACAGGTTATGTCCCCCAGACACTCAATACTTAGGTACTAAAATTACCTACTTGGTTAAACTTAATATCTAATAAACCAAACAATGATCTGCACTCTTCAAGAATATGAAAATATTTATCTTTTTCATCTTGCGTATCATTGTAAAACCTACTGATATCTTCCTTTTCTTCATCCAACTTTGCCATATTTGTTCGCAAGTCCATTATAATACTTTTCACTAGAACAACAGACTTTCTTTTGAAATATCTTTTGGGTAAGTTGACCATTCCGAGGGCATGTTTTAGTATACCCCTCAAATATTCGACTGTAGATATAGGATCTGCTTCTGTTAAGTTGTTGGTTTCAATTTCATTCAACACTTGATTTTCCATTAGAGGATATATTCTGCTCATATTTAATCGGTCAATGTGTTCTTTGCCCCGGTTTAGTCCTTCTAAGGGTTCATTAGTTGAAAACTGTGATAATATTAATTTTACCAATAACAATTCAACAAATATTTTTATTGTAGTTGAAGCTAGTTTCACTTTCATAAAAACAATTGAAAACAGCACCAAAAGTTATGAAATAAAATAAACAGAATATTAAATTGTGAGGACTAATATTGAAGTTTATTTACATAATGAAGGATTTTCATACAATTTGGCAATATCTTCACTGTTTATGTTAGTTTAAATTTTTAGAAGACTACATGAATTAAAAAAAATATCATTAATGAATCATTGTTTAAATTCTTGTGTGTGGTTGATGTTATCTTGTTGAAAAACCAATGACTGGAAGTAGATTAGCAGATAACGTAAACTTTTCATTGTTTTAGCGTATGCATTTCTTATCGGAATACTATAATGAGGTTCATAGTAAACATAAATACTAAAGTTTTCATATAATAGTTTGCATTGACTCAACTTATAGTTTAAACATTTCAAAGTTAGTAACCACCTGTTAAAGGTTTACAGGATATTGCTACATTAAAGCCGCTGGAAGGGTGCTAAAAATATAATCAATTTGTTCTAAGCAATACCTGGTGTCCGTTCGTAGATCTAAAAATTTTTTGTAATCTCCTGGACTCATGTATGGAGCAAACCTTTCAGGATTTTCATACTTTCCAAACCTCTTGTACGCAGAGTGCAGCACATTTTGTCCCAACACTATGGCTTCTAGAGCCAACTTCTTCATTTGGTCCTTAGTCTGCTGTTCTAAAGCTTCCAGCATTTTCCGCACATTGCTATTCAAATTTTCCATTTCCCCAAGGTGATCGGTTTCATTATCAGGAGTAAATTTCATGTCATGTTGGTAAAACCCAAAAAACTCAAAGTCGTTTGCACCGCTCACTAAATTATTGGGGAAATATAATATCAGTGTGACGATAATTGTGTAAAATATCATATCGTGTGAATTTAAGCACACAATTGTGTCAATAGAGTAAATTGTTTTACACCCATCTTTACTTCTTATCTTATCACAATCATCTTTGTGTTTGAAGCAAAATTTTTACCAACATGAAAAGTTTGGTTATTAAAATTAACCTACCATAACAAATTAATTTGTTTTATGACTTGGTAAACTAGTTTGTATAAAATGTGTTCATGTACTAGCAAAGGATGAGGTAACAACTCTTTAAAGCTGAGGATGATATAATAATGTAACGCTCACGGCTTACTTTGGGAGGCTCTGCTCCCAAATCCCTTGCTATTTCCTTTGAATTTTTAAAAGACTAAATTTTTATTTTTGGATTACATTCAACCTGTGAAAATGTAGTAAATCAAAAGTTGGGAAAACAATTTTTTTATGTTGTAAAAGGATAAAGTCATGATAGTGTTA
The DNA here is from genome assembly GCA_030545055.2 of Neoaliturus tenellus. Lineage (NCBI taxonomy): Eukaryota > Metazoa > Arthropoda > Insecta > Hemiptera > Cicadellidae > Neoaliturus > Neoaliturus tenellus. The sequence continues at coordinate 262,204,131 of CM061531.1, forward strand.
AATAATGTGTATTTCAAAAGCTAGAACTCAAGATTCAAAAACTCTATTCTATAATAAAATTCTATCCAGAGGGTTGAATGGTAAGCAACAGTTTCGTCACTAGAGGTCAAAATCCTATGACATGATTTCATAAAGCGCAGTCTAGAGATAAGGCACAATGAGACAAAAAAGATCTTGTGATATAACTTAACTTTACAATTTGATTTCTTATATTATAGGACCAACCATTTGGTCAATAATATAATTGCGCAATGATTGAATAGCCCTAAAAATTTCATTAAAATTGGTCTTGGGATTTATGGGTGGAATATAAGATCAAAATAGATTGTTTGTAGATCTCCCCATGTTAATATATCAGATTTGTTAAAAATATTAACCAATCAGTAAAAAATTCATTCTTTAAGAATTGCTAAAAACATCATACAAAACCGGATTACTTAAGTTAAATAGAATGGTTTATATACTTCAAATGTTGAGTGATCGTATTTTAGTTTGCACTACTGCAGTTTTGAGCTTCGTCAGGTTATATACAGGGTCAAGATTTTATTCCAATAGAATTTGTCAGGTGATTAAAACACAATATGAGAACATTTAACATTATTGAATGTGTGATGTGAAAAAAATAACACTTACAATAATACGTACACAGACAATAAACACTTTAACGAACAGTCAATAAACATTTCTTTTTATCCTGGTACGAACACAGAATGAACGAAGGTGATGCGTTCCTAACATTGGTCAAGACCAAAAATTATAATATTAAATGTTTATTGACTTTTTGTTAAAGTGTTTTTCGTCCGTGTCCTTATCGTCAATATGTGTGTGTGTTAAATGTTCTCATATTGTATTTTAATCACCTGACGAATATGATTGGAATGAATTCTTGACCCTGTATATAACCTGATGAAGATCCCCTGCAGATCGAAACTGCTGTAGTGCAAACCTAAGTCGACAGTTGAGGTACATACTACACCATTTTAACCAGATTGAAATATAACATTTGTATGAAACACCCTGTTTTCAACAAAAAAATATACTAATATTCAAATTATCCCTGTAAACAATTTTATGAACTCCATCAGATGTTTGCAAATCTCATTTTATAAATGCTAAAATTTGTTGTGACAGTAGTTTTTTAATAGTGTAATAAAAAAGTTCTACCATTTAGAAAATGTAATTTTTACTGCTGAAATAATGAACATAAATTGTACAATGTTTTGTTGCTCTCTTAACCACTTAACTAACTACACACAGTTAAATATCACATTCAATTTATCAACACATCTTTTGGTGTCTTCATAAATATTTTTGAACTTCACAATGTCTTCATCACTCATATTATAATTCACTCTTAGATCTGGTTCAGCCACAAAATATTTTTCAAACTCTTCGTTCGCAAAATTTAGTATCTTCTTACCCATAGCTTCCACTTCTGTACCGATTAGTTTTTCTGGTTGAGGAATCGATTTTAATAATCTTCTTACACTTAAATTAAGTCCTTCGAGATGTTTCAGTGGATTTTTATCTTGAGTCATTGACTGATCTGCTTTATTATAAATCTCGTTTGCTAGTCCATGGTACTTTTTGTCTAGATCTATCTTTTCCAAGATTGGTTTTAACTCTGGGTTGATTTCCTCACTTTGACAAAGGTTAATCTGTAGTAAAAGCTTGTATAAAATAAAGAACTTATAAAGTATCTGTATCATACTTTTGTTTCTATCTCAAAAGTACTGTAAAGTTTATTAATTTAAACTAAGTACACCACTCATAGTATTGGTTGAAAGATGCAATACCTAACATTTATTTTAAGATCCCAGTCAATTAACTGAGATTTTTATTTTCCTGTCAAAATACAAGGGTACTTTAATATAACAATATGATAATTTAATGTTTAAACATTCTTTACTAGTATTTTTCTTTGTAATCTAAGGGAAAACTTACTTTTCCTCAGTAATTCCAATCAATACATAGGTAAATAATGCCAAATATCACTATAAAAACACACTAATTATACAAAATTTACTCTGACTCTGTTTTGCACTTGACATACTTTACGATTTGACACTCAAGTTTTAAAACTATTTATGACAGCTCATAACAAAATTTTGGATTGAAGTATAATGATAAGAATTAGTTAGTTTTATACTAAATTATATGATTTTGAAGGAGCTATAAATATTTAAGACTGTCATCTAGTAACCTAACAAAACATCTTAGTTATATTTGTTTGGATCAATACAATCGTAAACAACCAAACTCATAGGGAGTGAAACATTATCTGTTTTATGGTGTTTGGAACTATAAATGTTTTAAAAGGTACTTCACGTATCAAAATTTATATGAAAAAATAATTTAGATTAGTTTATGCGTCTGTGACAAATCATTTACCAAATCTAACATCAGATTAAATAGTGATTTTTTACAACATTTAATGCCTTTCATAATTCTGTTTCTTATATTATAAAGTCCCGAGCCATACATTTCAACTGCTACTTCCAATAAAAACATTTAACTACCTCACCTGACCGTGTCAACCATTTAATCATAACATTTTATCTCTGAAATGACTAACATTATGAACCACATTTTCTCAGTGCACAATGTTAAAGACTGTGTGTTTGCTTTTGGGTATTTTCAAACTTAACAATTGTCAAGATGAACATTGGGGGGTCGCCGACTACCTTCATGAAGTGGATGAAAGTATCGCCAGCTGGATGAAAGACCCAAGTTTGAACTCAAAAAAAGAAATCTTCGAGATGGTGGCAGACTATCTGGAAACATTGCAAGACTTTATTGAGAAAATTGATTTACGAAGGAAAACCGCATTATTACATGGAGAATTACTTCTTAAAAAGAAACAACCCCGATACCTTGAAGTCCCGTTTCCTGAGGATGTTCTGAAAACGGATTACAGCTGGAGAGAAGTTGATGTTGACGATTTCAAAAGGTTATTGAAAGAATCAGATCTCTTGTGGCAAGATTTTGAAAAATCTTTTGCTGACATGAAACAATCCATTGCCGAAGGAGAGGAAGTGACGTCAGATAAAAGTGAAGGGTTTGAATGATTGATAATCCTTCTTAATAAAATAATATCACGTGGGTCGAATAAATGTATGCTAATAATATGTGTAAATATTGATATTCTTACAAATTAATTAAATTGTGTTAATAATATATTTTTGCCAAAAGATAATATTTTTATTATTATTATTATTTAAATGGTTAACTATTCATGTAAATAAACCAACAGTAATCTTTTGGATTTTGTAGTACACAAAGTGCTTGTAAAATGTTTGATGGCCTAAGGGCAGTGGTAAGATGAAGATGTTAGGTAGTTAACTTCTGGAAAGTAAAATACTTAAAATAAAGTTTCTTAATCGTTTTGTGAGGCTATTGGTTATCATTATTGAATAGATGGCAAAGTGACTAACATGTTTTTTTGTGTTTCAAACCAATCCCTTTGTAGGAAAACTTTGAGTTAACTTAGAGGGTATGCAGCATCCTGCATCCCTCATCTAACCTCAGCCAAAGTGCTATGTGGACCAAGAGAGAAACCATTACTTTCCCAGCTTGCTCTCGTTTTGCAGCATCGGACCCACATTGTTGTCTGGGAAGAGCTTACTCGGTGTATAGTTCAGCCATGGGTAAAAATCTAGGAACTAGTTAAATACTAAACACTTCTACTGGTTAAACATGTATACATACCGACTAAAATTACTGGTATGTTTTCCAAATTAAGTAGTCAAGAAAAATTAAAGATTTATATATTTAGTAATGGGAGGACCGAGCTTTTGTTTGGCAAACTTGTAAAACTAGCTCGTTGACTTCAATCACTCGCCAGGCCAAAGAGTGGTGCACTTTGGTTCAAATTTAATGAACCACAAGTTGAAAATGTATGACTTTTAGCGAATTTTTTAAGGGAATAAGCTATTACCGTAGGTCTCATGGTAAGACCTAAGCCCGGGACCATGTTACTTTTTCGTTTTAAGGTGCCCAGAGACCAAAAATAATAGTCATTAAAATTTATATATATATATATGTATATATTTATATATATATATATATATATATATATATATATAAATTTTTTGGTGGTTAGCCATTTGTATTGATTTAAATTCACTTGTAAGGGCTACTGTATCTATTACGATCAATGTTAAAATAAAACATGAGTACCCTTTTAATTTAAAAGGGTACTCATGTTTTATTTTAACATTGATCGTAATATATATAAATATATATATATATGTATGTGTCCCTAGGCACGATAACTCTCGTAAAAAAGGTCCGATCGACACCAAATTTGGTAGAGATATGTAATCCTACGTTTATTCGGATAAGTTCGTAAACCAGACATTTCGACCTACCGGAAGGGGTAGTTTTGGGGGGTTTTGTACCCCAAAAATGGGTTTTTTGCATTTTTCATGTGTAATTTTAAAAAGTTTTTAATTTTTGTTTTGACCATTGGATTTAGCTCAAAAAACACACAATTTAGTATTTTGTAGCTTTGCTCTATCTCCATTGGTTACCGAGATATTAAAAAGTCTAAAGACAGTACATTGTATTTTTAAGCTCCAATGTTAATCTTATGGAGAATAAGGATGTGTTAATATTTCACTTATTAACCAATATTTTTGGATGAAACTTGGTATTTAGCATCATTTGGTTAAGATTCATCCATTTATGGTAAAAAATCTTGGTTTTTTTATGCTTATCATGGCAGCAAACCTGCATACTCTTTTCCCATGTTAATCATATGGAGAATAGGCAAAATCCTTTAGCAATGGACAGATATTGATGAAACTTAGTATATGGCTTCATATGGTTAAAATAAATTGTTTTTATGCTAAAAACCTACTTTTGGTGTTCCCCATGGCAGCATACCTGCATACTCTTTTTCTATTTATCATAAGGAGACTAGACATTTATTTCCCTATTTATGAGCATGTGATGACATTTGGTTTACAGGTTTATCTGGTCAAAATTAATATTACTAATTAGGAAATTCGCTGAGTACGCAGGTCTGCTGCGACGGGGTGTATTGGTTTATTTATATAGTTATTACCTAATGTTTCTTCAATTCAGTATTTACAAAATGAGTCCATACACATAACATAACACAAGGACTTTGAAGGAAACAAAATTTTTCCCTGTCGTGAGACCAGCTTCAATCGATCCCATATGGCCAAAAATCCATTGTAAAACAAAAAAATAAAATCTCTTAGAATGGAAAAAAATGTTGCCTGTACAAACAGTCCTTGGTTTAGAGTAAGATAATATTGATTAAGATTGACTTTATCTGTGATGTTCAAGATTAAAAATATATAAAGGTGTTAAATATGCAAGAGAGAAAGCTATTGGACATAATCATTTTGGTTTTAAATTATAACTCTTTTGACCCATTGATGGTGTGAAAATATGGAATAACTAAGTGGAGCATTATTATTCTGTTTGAGGAAGCGTACCTGGGGCCGAGAATTTGCTTGGTAAACTTAAACAATTCGCAGTAATAACATCAGTGTGTTAAAATGTAAAGCCCAAAAACGCTTGTTCCTATTCAAGGCCAGCTCATTGGCCCCTCTCACTCGCCTTCACGACCAGATCCTCGGTTCGCTCAATCGCCTTTACAACAAGCTCTTTTGCTCCGCTCACTCGCCTTCACGACAAGCTCTTTCGCTCCGTTCACTCACCTTCACAACAAGCTCTCTGCCTTCGCTTCTTTGTCTTCCAGAATGTTTTAATGTAGGCCTAAGGGTGGCCTGCAATCTGGAAAAATTAATTGACCCACATTTAAAGTCTGTAATACTTAGTTTCTTCGCTAATTACATCATTATTACTAATTCTTTTGTTTTTAAATTCAATTGCAATCCTGCTAATTGCTTACTTGTTTTATTCTTTCACTTTATTTTTATTCATCTAAACATTAATAATCACCAGTATAAAGTGCAAATTAATAAGTGATAAATTGTTTTTAGTATTTCAGTAGTTTAGTAACTGGCTATCATGGAAAACCAGATGTTTATACTGGAGCACGTAGTTTGTACATTGACAGTTGAGTCAGCTGTTTGCACCAACTCTCTTGCTTTGATTTTAACTTCATACAACCAATGTTAAAATTATTAGTAGTTCATTTCGATTTCTAGATTATGAGGAAATAGGAGTTTTCTCAGCATAGAAACTATTTAACTTAAATATTATTTTATAACAATTTAGTTATTTGCAAATTTTGAAGAAATTATTCGTTCCATTTTCGAGATCCGTTGCAGACGTACATACAAATATACCTTATTCGTATTAGAACAAATATTGGATATTAGTTCTTGTCCAAACTATAAGCAATACCCTTTTTGGTATAGATTCTTTAACTACTCGAACGTCTAAAATTAACATCACAGCTGAATCAAATTTTTTTTTAAGACGCAAAAATTTTTTGACATTTATGACATTACACTTAGATTGTAAGCGATTATAAATTATTGTAATTACAGTTACTATTAATTGTAGTGCAAGCCAGTACAAATAAAAATTAACATACATTTGCAACTTTTTATGACTAACAGCTTGTAGGTGACTTTTATAAGCGGGAATGAGATATCTTGATGGATGTAATACTATTACTAATGTATCTTTGAATAGTCATGTTACATGTCAAAATGTTAAAAATTCTCATATTTTTGCCATGTCCAGCAAGTACAACGTTGCGAGGTGAAGTGACAAAGTAAATATCGTAATTGTTAATGATTATGCTCTATTCATGCTTATTAGTGCTACCATCAGTGCAATTCTGTTTAACTGAATCATTTGGAGCACAATCACCGAGATTCTTCCTTGGTTCGCTTGAGGACAACATGTTAAATGTGATAAAAAGTGGAAACTTATCAGGTCTTGCCTTTACATTGATGTCGTGTTTGAAAACATACAATAAATATCTAGCAGAAATCCTAGCAGAGAGCAAAAAGGAGAGTTTTGGACAAATGATTATGACAAAGAGTATAGCAAAAAGTGGCGGTCCGCAAATTCTCAATCACAACTTTAACTACACTTACCTGAGAGACACGTGCAAGTGGTCGGATATAGAAATACTAGATTTTAGAAATATTGTATCAGATACAATGGTGTTATGGCAAACTTTCAAAAGATATGCTAATATTAAATAATGATGATTTAAAACCAATAATGAGTATTTGCATAACAGCCCTTATAATTGTAATGATAGAGACATATTGGTAAGAAGATTCAAACTAGTCGACAAGTTTGGAGGAATTTTCCACAAGTTTGTGTTGTGAACATAGCTAAAAATAACTTCTAAACATAACAATAACTAAAATTTCATTGTTGTCTGAAATTTCCAATAGAGTTTCTGAATTGTTTTCTCTGGTCATCCATAGAATTGGTATAATAATTAGAGAATGGTCGTCGAAAATTGTTAATAAACTAAACAAACGAGAAAGTAAAAATACAGATAAAAATTTTTTTAATGTTCCATCAGTGAATTGCGGATAATATTTTAACACCCGCTTTATTCACTGAAATCTGTTAGTGCTAGGCTGCATTATTATTGATAATCATGGGCTCTCTCTCACACCCAACCATTGTCATTGCTCTCCCTCCTATATATAAAAATCTACACCTACAAAAGGCAAAGCTCTCACTGACTCACTCATCACTAATTCTCCAGCTCCCTACGTAGGTAGAAGCAAGGAATATAAAATAAATAAATACAAGGTAGGGGTCAAGATGCAACACTGTCTTTGTACCATGTGTTCTTTTGCACGTATGACATCATCATTATCATTACAGTAGAAGCCCACCTCGGGACCGGACCACGGGCCAGTTTTCTAAATGGCCGGATTAACCGGCGGGTTATTGAACAGGTTAAACAGAGACCTGTATAATATGGGTGTTCCAACAATGAACTATTAGGGTGTTTAAAATACCCCCGTCGCAGCAGACCTGAGTACTCAGCGAATTTCCAAAGAATTATTGTTGCAACATAAAAAAACTTTTGGCTATCTTATATAATTAATAATCTTTATAAGGAAATATAATATATTTAATGGCATTATATTTCTGAGTAAATTATTTTTATTTAATAATTTATATATTAATAATTATATTGCAATAAATGTCTTTTTTAACAGTAATAAAAGTGCACATCCAAAGCTTCCATGCAAAAGGAATGATTTGTTTACAAATAACAAAACATAAACATTTCAAATTTGACAAATATATGCAGAAGACAGCTGATCAGCTGATGAGGAACAGATACCTAATTATCTCCATCTCTCTTGCTCCCATTATACACTTATTTTCCATGAGAATACCATGGGATTTAGCATGGAGGTTTGCTGCCATGTGGATTTTTGAACAAATCTTAATTATTCACCACCTAGTGAAGGTACATAAAAATTTTTATTAAGATATGTTGATAAATAAGCAATAAATAACTTTTTAAAGATTTACCCATAAGAATAACATGGGAAACTTGATTTGAATTTTTTCTATAACCAGTTAAGCTATTTTAAAGATTCAAAATACTAAATTGTTTGTTTTTTTAAGCTCTTTTAAATGGTTTTTGTTAAAATTGATGAATTTTGAAAATTTAGGTCCAAAAATGCCAAAAACCCATTAAAAACCCCATAAAACCCCGTTCCCATAACCCGACAATGCTGGTTCGCGAACTCATGAAAATAGACCTGGTCTTACACCTTCATACCAAATTTCATCAAAATCGGAGGTCTCCTTCAAAAGTTATCAGTACCAAGGACACACACATACATATATATATATATATATATATATATATACATACATATGAAAATGAACGAACGGTGTTTTTGGCTTCTGGGGACCTCAAAATGAAAAAGTAAAGTGGTCCCAGGCTTAGGTCTTACCACATGGCTACTACGGTAATAGCGTATTCCCTATAGGGAAATTCGCTAAAAATGAATAGTATCATACTCTCCCAATGAGTGTAGTGTTTTGTATTGTGTAACAATCATGATTGGCTCGTTCAGACATTGTTAATGTAGGTGTCATGACAATCGGACAAAGGACAAGCAGTCGCTAGCGACGATGAATCTGGGTTTAATAGACAAAGACGATAATACTGGTCTTCTGTCAATAAAGTCTTCAACGTATAAATTGGACCGTATTAGCGACAGAATCCGTATAGTGATCTAAATTCCGTGTTACATCAATGATTGGGTCGTGAAACACCAAAAAAAAGTTAACGATCAAAAATAAGAATGTTTTAGAAGACATCGGAAACCGAACAGTCCGGAAATCGGCAATTGAACTGATATTTTAACGATATATCATGAATCAAGGTGACTCTTGTTTATTATGGCCTTGGGAAACGCCCACACCTGAACATTTCATTTCCAGAACACCGCGGCCAGATTATCCGGGGGCCAAACCATTCGAGGCTGGACTAGAGGGCTTCTACTGTAACAATATTAGCAATTGGTGATGTCATGAAGCTAAAGAACACCTGGTGCGTAGAAGGTGTTCCTTGTCTTTATGCCTACCTTCTCTTTATTCATTTTAGATTCCTTGGGTAGAAGGTTAAAATTTGCTACATTGATTCAGTAGGTCTTATAAAGGACAACTAAGTAGTTTTTTTAACTATATTCCTCCATAGTACTCCACCCCACACGTCTTCAAAGTTACTATATTACTCTTATGGAAGCAACATTTTTGTATTGGAACATATTATCATTTAAGAATATTCTTACTATACACATTTGTTCCAATTTAATGTACTGAGGGAAAATTGGTAATAAAAAAATAAAGGATATTATATACTTGCGTTGAGTGAGCGGAGCGAACAAGCTTACCTGAACGGCAAAAAATTCTTCGGGTTGACATTGAAAAGTATGCTAAGCAACAGCTAGTGAATAATATAAAAAAGGTATGAGTAATATAGTGTATAGTCACAGGTATTGTGGACATTTGGTAAAGAAAAAAGGTCCTACTCAATGACCAATAAATTATTCTAAGCATAATGCATTATTTATGATTACTACAATACATACAGTACACTCTCGTTTTTCGGAACTAATGTGGCGGACGGCCGGTTGGGATGTAAAAAAATTCCGATGAAGCGGAGTCTGTCGTGAGTCATCATTTCCGCCTGTATCGTGATTGTATTCACTCTTGTTTTTAAGATAACACAAGAGATTTTATGAAAATAAGGCACTCAAACTTTGAACTTGGTAATAATGAACATAGGAATAAAAACAACGTAGGAAATAAAGATCCAAAATCTTTATTCTCATATTCTATATTCATATTCCACTCATATTCCAGCAGTCAACTGACTTCCACATAACACAGGTGCAGTCGCGACGCGAGACAGACCGAATGACAGTTTGGGAAGCGGTCGAAGCGGATGTTCACTTCTTGTCCTCTAGTCCTCTTCCTCTTTCTATTTTAGTGCGAATATTCCTCGGCCTCGTAAATCACATCGATGGTTACAGATTATGGAAAACGCCTCATGACGTTTGATGTAAAATGTGATACTTTACTGTTGTGCGGATAGAACGAGTGGAAATTGAAGGCGCTAAAACGGAAAAATGATTTATTTTGTAAGAAAAAAAATTAATAATATCCAGATTTTCAGTTCCGATGAAGCGGAGTTCCGATGTCGCCGAGTCCGATGAACGAGAGTGTACTGTATAAGGATATCGCCTCAAAAGTAATTGCAGACATCTATAATGAATTGTTCTATCATATTCACAGCCAGGTTCCCTTTATTGGGTGTTATCATTCCAAACCTGAATTGCATTACAAAATATACAGGGTGTCCAGCTTCGACTGTCCGAAACTTTTCCATGTTGTTCAGCAAGCCAAAAGAAACAAAAAAGTTCATGTAAACATATGTCCTAAAATGCGTCGTTAGCCGCCATTTTGTTTTTTACACTTAATAATTTTTATTTCCATAACGGATAAATGGATTGGGTTCATATTTGGCATGGACCTTAACTAGAACAATTTTTATTAAAAGAAAAAAAAATTATTTTTTTCCAGTGTGTATTTTCAAAATGGCGACCATTTTAAATTTTCAAACTCAAATATCTCAAAAACGGTAAATTCTAGAAAAATTTTACAAGAGACATAAAATATGTAAAATTAAATTATTTAAACAATGATACCAAATTTGTAAGGATCTGAAAACAAATAAAGGAGTTATTGAGATATTTCTATTAACATAACATAAATTTGCATTAATTATAATGCAAAATCTATGTTTTTTTGCAGAAAAATCGTAATAACTCTGTTATTTGTTTTTAGATCTTCACAAACTTGGTCTTATTGGTTAAATAATTTAATTTTTCAACTTTTTTGTGCCTTGTAAAATTTTTTAAAATTTACCGTTTTTGAGATATTTGAGTTTGAAAATTAAAAATAGCCGCCATTGTGAAAATACACACTGGAAAAAAATTTTTTTTTCTTTTAATAACCATTGTTCTAGTTAAGGTCCATGCCAAATATGAACCCAATCCATTTATCCGTTACGAAAATAAAAATTATTAAGTGTAAAAAACTAAATGGCGGCTAGCGGGTTAACGACGCATTTTAGGACATATGTTTATATGAACTTTTTTGTTTCTTTTGGCTTGCTGAACAGCATGGAAAAGTTTCGGACAGTCGAAGCTGGACACCCTGTATACATTTAAACTGGGACTAGCAGAGCTAAAAACTTGATCTCTCTTCTCAACATTAACAACAGGTTTCAGAGCAATGTACAGTTTTCTCTAGATCATGTTGTTTTCTCTGGGACAGTACTGAGGTTGTAATGAGTGCAAGTCTTTTAATGGCATATTTCACGATAAGAAAGATCTTCACAAAAATATGTGTAGGCTTTCTAGTGTGTTAAATAAAATGAATAAATTTAAAAAGTTTGTAATTTTGGCATTTTTAGATCCAAGGTAACAAAAAATTTTTGACAACTATTCACAGGTTTAGTATTAAATTGCTTACGTTCGATAATTTGGTTGTCGATACTCAATATTGTTTATTGTACTGGACAGCTTACCATGGCTCTAAGAGTAGCTCAACTTTCAACTTTTCCTGAAATTCAATCTCAAACATCTCCCCTTTACCATGCTATTTAAGGATGGAATAGTTGTCTACTGAATTTTATCCTCACAAAATTTATTCCAGAATTTATATAAATTTTACAGCTTACACATGCTCCCTCCTCATAGCAAATGCTTTTTACAATTTTTTTAAAATTTTATGAAAAGTAGTAAATTTTTAAAAGCATACATGAATAACTAACATTTTAAAATCTTGAACGGTTTCACAATAAGTAAGAGTTATAAATTTCAATGCAAAGTATTCTTAGTATAAATATTGAAATTTAATTACATTTGAGCAAACCATGGGAATGGTTAAAAAATGTATTGTTTCAAAATCTTGAAGGGATCTAAAAGTTTCCTTTCATGGTCTGATTGATTTGGTGAAAACTGTAAATAAAAATCTGGTCACACACATTTACATTTCTTTCCAGTAAAAAAACTTATTTATTTACAACATCACCGATGATGCCACAGTTTCATTTGCTGGTGGTATACTCGTTTCTTTCTCCTCAACGTCTCCCGGAGACTCAGCAAAGCTTTGGAACATCGCAGTGATGTTCCACTTAGATTCAGGAGAAACTGTGCCTTGAAACGTTGACTTCAACTGAGTCCAGTTCCCTTTCACTGCTGTTTTCACCTCTTCATAAATGGCTTTGAAATCAAGCCAATGTCTGTTGGTAGCTTTCAAATAATGGTACAGCTCACCCATGTCATTCATGGTCCACCCGCTAACTTTATAAAACATCGGTCCATCTATTCTAAGCCTCATGAAGTTTGGTCCTCCTTGATCATAAATGACATGAGCAATACGGACAAATCGGAATTTCCGTTCTTTAAATCCAAAAATGATTTCCTTAAAATGCTTATTGTACTCTTTGATTTCGTTTATTACTAGTCTTTCATTGTCCGGGCTTGGGTGTGTCAGGTAATCTACTATGCTGTCATCCAAGATGTGCAATGTTGTCTTGGTCTGAGTGTCATCCAGAAGATTAGGGGGTCTTCTTCTGCCTAGGGAGATATGAACATAAATGGCAACCAGAGCACTAAGGGCGATCGCCCACTGCATTTTACTACCCACCTTTCATCACTTAAATAGCTTTATTACTCAATACTCAGTTATCTAATGAGTTAAACTTTATCAGATAACATTATCAGATTTCAAATCAGTGTGTAATCTAATCTTCATTATTAAATTAATTTTGGCTGTGAAAGGCTGCTTTCTTTCAAAAGTTCTTTATGATGATTAAGAATGTTGGATTGGATGTCACATTACAAGTTACTTTTTCTTTTCTCTTATACAAATTTGTTTTACATGCCTTCAAAAGTTACTCTTATGACATAATTCATTCAATTAAATTTGACCTAAGCTGTAACAATATGTTATTAATGTAGTATACAGAATACAACAATTAGGGACATCCTTATGGAAAAGTGAAACTGCCACCTCCTAATCACAGATAACATCACCATAATTTATGTTATAATTTTTTTTGTGAAGGACTAAGCTGATTGATTGAAAGGAAACTGTTGGTCAGAATATATTTGCAGACAATTGATATTGTTTTGAATTTTTGTAAACAAATACAGTCAACTCTTGCTAACTGAAACCTTTACAACTCAAAGTCCTCATTACCCGAATTAATTTCAATCCCCTCAGAAAAACCTGCCTAGGTCAAATAAAAAAAATCATGCAAAACTTGAAATATATTGTAGGCTACCTCTAAGTTGAATAGATTTAAAAATTACCTCTAAAACTCATAATTCAGTTCATAAGTCTAATCAAGTTTGCAGTTTACCTCTACAAGTTGAACTTTACCTCTATATAACGAATCTTTCTCTATCGTCCACAGTAAGTGGGAAGCCTGGCCCACAGGTCACTATGAGTAGGTGACACATCTGACCTAGTGTCTTTCTGCTGATACTATACAGTGTTGTATGTCCTATCTGTAAGTTGAATTAAATTAAAAATTACTTCTGTAAATCAAACTATTCCTAAGTCAAACTAAACGTAACTAGAACAAATCATAGTCCTGTGAATGTTGAGTTAACAAGAGTCGACTGTATACTAGCTCATTTTTCATTTGAGAGGTGAAAAGAAGCGATTACGATGGCAATTAGGAAAGTTACACCAGCATCAGCGCTTTATTCCACTCTGGTGTTCAAGGACCAAACTAAAACTTTAAACTGGGATGACTCTTATAATCGTGGAATAAGAGCCTCTAAGTTTAGAGCAGAACGAAACCTGGACAACCTCTGCTTAGTGAGTGATGGTGCACAAGGCTAAAAAGAGAACGTTTTATGTATAACTTCTATAGTTATATTTATATAAAAACTTTTATTTTAAACTGTTGTTATTTAGTTTCCCATATGAAACGAGAGATGGTGCACAGAGTTAAAATCAGCCCATAGGAATGCTCCGTGAGATAACAAGAGTGTTTAAAAACTCAAGGATCTTCTGGGGGGAAACAATTTGTTTTATCATACTTTAGGGAGACCGTGAAGTTATTCTTTTAAAATTGTGCCTGTGGGCCTGTTCTTGTATATAGACTTAGTAGGCCGGGTCCTTCTGGTGGTAGGTATTGTTGTTACCATACCAAATATCCCCTCTAACACTTCCCAGTCATACTGGAATGCTCCTACTTGTTGGAAAAGATCTTCTATGTCATCGTACGTCCAGTTGAATTTCTTCATCAATTCTTCTTCGTTCCAGTCTAAGCCAACACATCTTGGAACCCTTCTTCCCCAATGGTGCTCCAAATAGTCGATGAACTCCAACACAATGATTTTGGCTTTGGATGGGTTGTTATCCTCATCAACAATGTTAATTACTTCTTCAAGTTTTTTATCAAAACTTTCAGCCAGGGTTGTTAATAGTTCGAGTTTATCAGAAGTCAAATTTTTCATCAAAAAAACTATTTCATTGTCAAGTGAAATAAGATGCTTGGTTATGTCTTGAACCTCTTTTGATGGTTTTATTAGGAGTAGGTAGAAAAATATTGAAAGTAGAATGCTAATTTCTCTCGAGAAAATTTGCATTGTCAATGACAAATGTGGAAAAGTCTTAGAGTTACATTGTATATCTGAAATGTATTACATATTATTAAGCCTACCGGTATTTACAGATGACTTACATTAATTTCTTGAAATTGTAATGTTATTGGCAAAGCCTCTCAGTCTTAGTTTCAATTTTACTGAAACATTGTGATTTTTATAAAATACATACCATTTAGGAAACGTGTTTTAATATTATTAAATGTTAAAAAGTTTTTTTATGAGAAATTCATAACTTATTGTTTGTTTTTAGTCTGTGCAGAATTTACTGTTATCTCAAAAGTAGTTTTGAATTGATATGAAATTAATTACATTACAATGTTCAAGGTATCATATAAGAGAATGCCACTATCATGATTTGAAACTAATAAAAACTAGAACCAGAAATGTCATTGATTGTATTTTTAGTTCTACAGTTGGTACAATTGAGTTGGTCAGGAAAGCCACTTGACTACACTCCACTGTTGAAGTATCTTGATGATGACATCATAAGGGACCTCACCGACCCAATACCAGGACGCGGACACTATTTAGAAAAATATGTGGAAATGTATATCGAAAGACTTGGTGATTCTAGAGATATGATACAGCAAGACATTTATGAGGCTTACATAAAAGCTCTGGAACTTCAAAAGTTAGGGGGCCCCCAGTTTTTGAAAACTAACTATGATTCTTCCAAGCTGAAGAGTATTTATAACTGGAGTGATGATGATCTCAGTAGACTAATGGAAGGATTTGAAACAACAAAAAAGATTTGGAAAGAAGTTGAAAGTGAGTTTAAACCGGCTGAAGAAAGGTTTAAAAAGGCACAGGAAGAACTTGCACAGGAAAAGGCGGAAATGGAAAAGAAGGAACAGGAACGAATTGAGCAATTGAGGAAGAGTGAAGCAGATTTCGACAGTAAAGTTAGGGTTAATGTTGCAACGGCCAAGCCTTTAAATTGAATCAGGGAGAACCTTTGAGTTCATATAAACTCTTTTAGTGTACTGTGTTTGTTATACAATGTTATTTTATCAAGTCGATTTTAACTTGAAAACTATTGGGTTAAATATATTTAATCCCTCTTACTTCACTGTGAAAAGATTCCTTTTTATTGAGAATGCAATGAAATAATGAAGTAAACTTCTGCTATAAAAGTGAAAACCCTAGGTTCTAATGTTTAGAGTGAAACAATTAGCTATTAAAACAAACGGCATTAAATTATTTCATAGGCCTGCACAGAACTTTTTATTAGGTAGTGCCAAACTAAATTTGGAATTAATTTCTAAAAGGTCATGTTGTAGACCAGTGTTAAAAATATTGCAAAACACATGAGAATTATTTTTTAAAGTTTCTTTAGTTTGGCAGTTGAAGTTCAAATGGATTTACTCTTTGTAGGCTTGCAACAATGCAATAGAAATTTTACCATAAAGCTTATTTCATAAAAGCTCCCCTTTTACTTTGAGTCATTATCCTGGGATCGCTTATAGCATTATGTCAGCACCAGGCCTACTTTTATTTTCCCTCTGCACTCTGAATTCAGCTGTTCATTTTTCCAAAGATATGGACAGCGATCCTGTCTAAATCGGTTTTCTTGGATCGGAGATCTTTCTTTACTTTTTACTTTTTAAGACACCGATGTTACCAGGTGCCAGATTCA
This sequence comes from Neoaliturus tenellus, assembly GCA_030545055.2. Taxonomy (NCBI): domain Eukaryota; kingdom Metazoa; phylum Arthropoda; class Insecta; order Hemiptera; family Cicadellidae; genus Neoaliturus; species Neoaliturus tenellus. The sequence continues at coordinate 262,220,910 of CM061531.1, forward strand.
CCATTTAAAGTGAATATGAATGAAGGCTGAGTGTTCTGGACGAAATGCGACAGCAACCCTAGTTGTCCTCATGCTCTTCACATTTTCTGCAGACCGAATCCACATACGGCACTCCAAGATGTGGTGTGGCCATGCTAGCAGTTCCTACAAACGAAGAAAGTAACCTCTTCATTAATTATAGAGATGATGGTACTATTACGCAGGTTCAGATAATAATATGTACCCCCGCCCTATGCTCAAAAAAGTTCGCTCCATAGTGTTGTTTACAATTATGCAAGATTGAAAAACAAAACTTTGAAGTCTGAGTGAGGGGTTTATAAAAAAAATTGTGACAACTATAATTAAAAAATAGGTCCTATCATCAGAATGCACTGTGTGCAGTTTTGTTAATCAAAATCATATCTGCTTTGATTAAGAAGCATTTATGAACAGTATTTATAATAAATAATCAAATCAGAGAGTCAAAAATATTATTTCACATAATGCTTGGTTCAGAATTAATTTTTTGATCGAGCCGGAGTGGATGCACGCACCTCGATGGGTTTCGATCTTGGGACCAGAATGAGTGATTAAATGTACTGTATTTAGTGTTTTTTTAATGTTTTCATTGTGTTTTGCAGGCCCGAATTATCCACTAGGCCAACCTAGGCCATGGCCTAGGGTATTAGCCCAGGAGGGGGGGGCGTCAAACGGGCCTTTTTTATACTACGTTTCAGTCAAAAAATATTTAACCGCAAATATCATTTAACTCTGGTTCTGTTTACAATTTTTTTTTAAGTTCTTTAATTCTAAAATTCTTTAGTAAATAGAATATGTGGCAAAAGAGAAAGAAGAAAGATCTATTCAGGCTAACTATACAGGCCCTAAGGCGTCGTGGACCCAAGGGGTCCTTCGCAGCGGGGCCGTGTCCATAAAGAGTGTCCCTGATTAGTGGTCAAGAGCATCACCCCCAACTGGCGGTAAACATCGTCCTCTAGTAGACGGTAAATAGTACCCTTGAACTGAGTTAAATCGCCTCCGACCGGTGGTATAAAGAGTGCCTCTGATGGACTGTAACGAGTGCCCCCAATATGCGTAATTAGCACCTGTGATTAGCGACAAAGAGCGCACCCGACCAGCGGTAAACATTCCCCTAATTGACAATAAACAGCCTTTTCCCTTGATCTTTGCCTTGACCTTGTTCCTTTGCCTTGGATTTAAATTGATTTCTGTACAGTTATACAATATTTTATTTCAGATCTAAAATTAATATGGTGGTAAAATGCGGTACCGTACATTGAATTATGTAAAAGGATTATGTCCACGGATTAAAAGTTACAAAAATGCTGATCCTCACATTCGTTAAATAGATCTATGGTCTTATACAACAGGAAAAGTAATTGGAATTAAAATAAGCCCATAAAATGGCTTGTTTTTTTTGGAGGGGGGGGGGGTGTTATTGTGATTGTTTGCTTAGGGCGTTAAAAATTGTTAATCCGGGCCTGGTGTTTTGTGTCAAATTTTAAGTTAATGACAAATCATTAAATCGAGAATCGATCTGATGATGTGACTGTCATCACAAAACCAGTTGTCACACCACCAACAAAGGATATTGAGCAGGTAAATGTTTATCCAACAACTTAAAGCTTAATTCTTATTCACAACATGGATCACAATTAGTAAAAGGGATAACAGTAGTGCAACTACCAAACCGCTGACAAATTTCATCAGATCTACTCAATTTGCATTTTAAGTAGATCCTCTGATCAAATAAAAAACATTCAAAATATATTTAAATGTTGATGCTTAAAAAATAAAAAGAGGCAAGATTAACTTAAAAAAATTTAAAATTTGAATTGAACTAAACATTTGTCATGGCACAGTTAAAACCTAAGAAAAAAATGTTAAAGGAGATATAACCTGAACTAGAACATTTTATTCTGTGCATATGAAGAAATCAGCCAAAGAATCAATGAACATCTCAAATTAGGATACATTAAAATTTACCAAAAGTTGTTTGTTTTAATTAGAAAAATATTTTATGATTTGTGAAAAGATATAAAATAGTCTGTGGCACTAACTGTAAAAAAGTTCCAGACTTTTTGGAGCAAAAAAAATTATTCAATCCTTATGGGAAGTGGAGTAATTTTCATTTTATCCAAAAAGCAACCCCTGCAATGCCACCATATCATTGTAGAGAGCTTTTAAAAGTAAAATTAATGCTGCAAACCGGACTTGAAATGGATAATTCATTAAAAATGCAAGAGATCAAGCTTTGCATTAAAATCATATGGACAAAATTCAACAAATGCAATAAAGTTCATCATATTCTACTATTTGAGGTCTGCTCAGAATATGAAGGTTTGTGAAATAAAGTACTGAAGATATGACTAAAGCTTATTATTTTTTTTTAAGACTTCCAATAAGGTATATCCAAAAGATGAAATAAAAAATATTGTAAGCTCATAACATATTATGCATAGTTTTAAAGTTGTTAGTAATATTGAGTACACCTATCTCTTTTAATTAAAAAACACAATTTTTTTCTTCATACTTAATTTAATGGTACACACTGTGTAAAACATTGAGGCTGAAATAAGAAAAAGACAATTTAGATTACTTCATGACAATTTGTCAGAAAACAATTAAATATTAAGAAAACTTAAATTTAGCTCATTGTGTTTTAGTATTAGATCTTACCAAGAGATATGAGGTTACACAGACAGTTTGACTGTCAAGGGGCTCATTTCCCCCTTGAATTAGCTTTGAAAACTATGACATATTTGCACTAAAGTCCTTCTCCTGCAATCGTTTAATATGATAAGTTTTTTGATATTTTCCACAGGTGTTAGTATTTGTACAGGGCAGTTTTTCCAACCTCATTATCTGAATGAAACAAAGGAGCTGATGGATTTGGATGTGGCAATAGTTAGAGGATTGACCAACCCATACTCTAAAAGTCAGATAGCACAAGTGATCCAGGACACATATGAATTTTATAGCAAACTCGAAGATGTCTGTGAGATGATTTATGCTCACGATCCTAAAGGTTTTAGAATTTATGACGAATTTATGCACAAAGACCAAACTTCACTTTTGAAAATCGCACCACATTGTATGGCCATGGACTATAACAAGACAGTTTTAGTTAAACAGTACAACTGGACAGAATATAATGCGACAGAACTGATAATGAACTATAGAGGTATAGAGTATTCATGGAACAAATTGGAAAACTTGAGGAAAACCTTTGTTATGACAACTTCAACAACCACAACTACTACTGAAGAACCGTTTGTTAGCTATGAGCTCTATAGTAACTCAACAGAAATTCATAGAGGAAATTTTACCCGAATGACCAGACGTCCAAGAGGAACTGGAAGAACCAGAGGTACGTATAAAAAACGAGCAAAACATGATAACGGTACAGACACTCAAGAGAGAAGACATGTTACTCGCGCAACCAGAGTTCACAGGGGTTCTGGGAAAACGAGAGGTACTTACAAAAACACAGTGACAAAACATGAATTACATGATTTGAGTCAAGACACCGGACAAGTATAGACAAAAACACAACTAAGCTGAGTGAACAGCTTTGAGTAATGTCACAATTTTCACAAAAAACTGTTGTAAATAGGTTTTAATATATTTTCACAATAATTTTGTGATGTAGTTTTTTTTATGAAAATATTTTTATTTTAGATTGAGCAAAAGTTTACTATACTTTTACAATACTGATAAAAATTAAATTTTTTTGACAGTATAAATAAATAACAATGATAAAATAAATCAGAAATGATAACTTAAATGTTATACAGTGAAGAACATGAAAAAATATCACTTAAAAGACAGAATGTATTATTTTGTACTTCAAGTCACAACTAAGTAAAAATTAACTCACACAATGACTTATAATAAATTTTTAAGTAATAAATAATTAATTAAACTCACAGTATGTTTAAGTATATACAAAGAATTTGACTAAATAAGAGATTGTAATTGTAATACAACATTTTCAGCATATTTCACATCAAAACTTTCTACGTATTCTAATAATTGTGTATTCATTTTCAGCTCCTGTAAGGTCATTGATAAAATGGTTATTCATAAGGTTTTTGAAAATATGTTATAAAGCTTTTAATAAATCTACTTTTAAATACATTCATATTGTTGTATTACAGGCACATCTTGGAATGTTCAATTTTTTTCAAGATTAAGATTTTTAACCCTTTTACCTCTTATAAGTAACATCAAGTATCGTTTCTCAAATAGAGGATATGAGAAATTTGAACACACCTAAGGGTCTTTTACTTTCTACACATAAAACATTTAGTCAGGAAACTATGTTTAATCTAGAGGCTAACTTCCTTTGGTTCATATTTTAGGGATGTCCTCTGAGGGTAATTTTTCTCAAAACTAATTTAATTATAAGATTACTGCTTGTATAATAATTAGTTTGTGTTAGCAAATCAGACTTGCCGCAAAACTGTTGTAAGTCTACAAGTAAGCACTTATTTGCTCAGGTTTAAATCCATACAAAGATTTGTATTTTCATTTGTTTAAAGGAAACTTAAGTTCATATAGAATGCTATATAACATGTTGTAAATTTTAACAGATTGTAAAGATACAATTTTTTTACTGGGAGGGAAAATGTTTAAGTATGGCAAACAAATTAAAATGTTAAGTGGAAACCTACAAAAAAGTTAAATATTTTTTACTACTACATCTAGAGGGTCTATCATAAAATTTTCCAGATTACCACAGATTTTATACAACAAAAAATGGAAGGTATAAAATAAAGTTCAGTATGCATTAATTAAAAGAAGGAGACATTTTTTACAGATTTTCAAACACACCATGTTTTGAGCATTCAGGTGAAAAATATGAGAAATTGTATAATGCCCTTTGAGTATAAGGAACTTTGCCAAATCCACTTTGCAAAAGTCAAAATATTTTTAGTATACAGTTTCATAACTTTGTTTTTGATGATCATTGACACATTTATATGAACTTATTTCATTTTAAAGGCTTCAAAATGTATGAGGCAAAATAAGAAAGCTCTAGCTGTGCTTGCTTTCAAATAAAAATTACACACTTTTATAAATCAAATTCTTCATCCCTTGCCAACTCGATTTTATAGCAAATTTTCATCTTTAAAATTTAAAGATTATATATATAAAAATTATATATATATATATATATATATATTGTATGGCTATCATAGCCAGCTACCAACTTGAAATTATAATATAAAATAAATAACAGGTGTTCTGCAGTGTAAAGTGCAAAACACCTGCATCAGTACATTTAAAATTAAACTAAATTAAACATTTACGATCTTCTCTCTATAAAGCTAAATCCAGGGCGCTAAGCCATTGCAGCCCAGCTTTTTTGGCAGCTGAACTATTACGCAAGTGATCTCTCAGCTATGAAAGCTGCCAAACCTAAATTTAATCCCTGAATTCAAAGAAATTTAAAATGATGCATATGTGATAAAGATGGAAGAATTTTTATCCAAGACCTCCTTGCAAAGAAATCCTGGAGAAAACTTCATTGGTCAATGTCACATCATACCACTTTAAACTTCATTAATTTTGAACAATATGCCATACACCCAGTCTCAAAAGGTTGAGTATGTTGGGAGTTGCTGGATTTCATAGCTTAACGACATTATTTTAATGGAAAGTTTTATTGCCCTTTTCTTTCTCATTTTGAGGCGCGATTTTTGGAATTGTCTGGTATGTGTATAATGTACATATGAACCTATGCGTATAATGTATTCTTTTGACTCTTGATGGTCCATATCCTGCCATGTCATAAAACTTATAGTTCCTTCAAAAAATAGGGTTATTGGCATAACAACGATGTACTAAGTTTTATTACTTTATTTGTAATTATTTATTTAACCAGTGTATGACTATGTTGCTTTATAAGACTTTGGCAAAGTTTTGCAGGTCTCGCAGATACGTACTCTATGAAATCAGAATTGTGATCCTAATTTTAATTTAATTTTGTTATTTGTTTTTGTATTAAATATGTAAAATTTGTTGTTCAAATAAAAAACAGAAGTTTTGGTTTTCATCAAGGATTAAGCTGTCTATTAAATAAACTAAAACTTATTTTGAAAAAGTTTGTTTAAAAGTGGTTTAAAATTGTGGTAAGTATGAGTCAATACATAATTAACTCTTTAAGATCAAAGATTAACAATAAACTTTTTGTTTTCAAGGTTGATCAAACTTTACACCATATTCCAAATATTATATTTATTCACATCAGTGAGTTCATTGTCAAACAAACATTTAGAGTTTCAACCAAATCAGATTGTCTTTCTCTAGTCCAATTAAATTTAAGTTATCTGGGAATAAATCATATTAAATTTTAGGTCCATAAATGAAGTAAAACCATGGTTTTTGAAGTGTATCTGTGTCTGCCTATTCTGATTACTTGCACGAGTATCTACGATGACAGCATTCCCCTCTCAGTGCTGGACGAGAGGATCATTAAGGGGATGACAGATCCCCAGAAGGGGAAAGGACAAGATCTTCTCAATGACGCATATAACTACTTCAACATTCTTGATGACATTGAGATACTAATGAAGAATAAAGACCCAGAAGGCAAACAGAGGTTAGAAGCTCTAATTAAAGAAGGAGGTCCGAAATTTGTAAATCAGACTATGGCAGAAGATGATATGTATTATCTATATAAATGGGACCCTAGTGAGTTCAATGAATTGAGGGCTACCATATCTGGCACTAAAAGAGTCTATAGAAGGCTCCTAAAATTATTACATAACATGAAATTGAAGAAAAGTGGTATAAAGAACATAACAGAAGCAAGTGAAGATTACTCATGGAGTATTAATCAGTAATGAATGTTATTTTATTGGCGGGAAAAAGAATATTTTGTTATTAATTACTTGAAAACTACCTCTATTGAAAATCAAACATAACCAATTCATTTGTTACTACCACATTTTAATTATAAATTAACTTCATCAAAGCTTTTTATGTTTATACTACATCGCATAATAAATGCCTGATTTGCAAATTTTTATAGGAAAGATAATTATGCAGTTCAGTGTTTTGATTTTATACGTCATTTTTCATTTTAATCCTACTTGTAAAACTAAAGTTCTCTATTACAGTGCAGAAGAAAATAGTAATATGACAATACATGAGTTGGATAACTTGATAGTCAAAGAACTAACAAATCCCAAAGAGGGAGGAGGGAAACGACTTCTCAAGCATGTCTTAAAATATTTTCTCACTCTTCAAGAAGTTGAAGAATTTGCAAAACTAAGTGACCCATATGCTTTAGCAATAGTTAAAAATCTAACTTTAAATTTACCTCTCTGGATTCAAACTTCATATAAGCCGGAGGTTCTTAAAGCAGTGTATAAATTCAAAAACAGCGATTTACTACATCTTAATGCTACCATCGAAAGTAATTATGATAAGTGGAAAACCATTACGATGCATTTCAACGACACCGTTTTACACCGTTAAATAAAAATATATAGTATATATACATGACTAAAAATACAAGATAAAAAAGTTACTGTACTGTGACAAACAAATACTTCAAATACTTATATATCACATTAAAACTAATGTGTTCTATGTTAAATTGAAAAATTGTATCATCTCTAACATTTGAGTTAGGTACTCAACAAGGTTTCATTCATTGTGGAAGAAGACTTTTACCCATACCCTCAAGCCTTTGCCACAACAGAAAAGATCCTTGAAACACCCTATTGAAATCTTCCAGTTGATCTTGAGTCCATGAGAACACGCTGGAAAGTCTCTCTTCATCGCATGGAGCTGTGATAAACTCGGGAGGGTGAGTTAAAATAATTCTCAAGAGGTGCAAGTTGTTATTCCTATCTATGTGGTCAGTCATTTCACCCAAGTAGCTGTAAAACTCACTGACATCTTGCAACAGCTGACTTCCCTGATCATTGTACTTGTCTGGATCTTGAAGAATGTTTCTTATTCTTTCATCGAGTTCGTGCAAGTTGATGTCTCTGATATTGGACGTGGTATGTTGACTTGTATTGTTTGTTACTTGGTGTTGTACTTGAATTGATATAGTGGTTGAAATAAAAAAGAATAAGGTAATACCGGTTGTGTAGATATTTCTTCTAAGAACCATCGTATGTTATTGAAAGAGGTTTCCATGAGGTGTAAATAAATAGAACTATATATGATATCATAATAATGGAGGCCTGCACACTAAATCTTATCAATAAATACTTACATAGATAAAATTGTGTTTACTCAAAGACGGATAATAGATTACTAAAAAGCCTTTTGAAGAGCCTTACAACTCACCTTTTTTATTGTCATACTTACGAATGATGTGAAATATTATTCCTAAGAAATATTATTTTGTTAATTTTGGTAATGTATTTTAATAAAGGAATAATAATACTTTTATTATTTTATGTTTTTATTGATTGAAGGTCATAGCAATGTATATTCATGCTTAATACTTCTGGATATTTGTACAAATTATTATTATTGTTAAATATCACGTTATTAACACTGTACTTTTTGTTGATGAGATTATCAAAACCTGATGTATATGTATGAAACAGGGGGGTGATGTTGTTCGCGTCCGCAGCATTCCATTAAAGTTGCACGTACTCCCCGGGTGGTGCTAAACGAACAACAACTTTGGCAGCTGAACTGTCACACACAGTGATCTCTCAGCTATGCCAGCTGCCAGACAAAATCCAAACGGCCCTTTCCAGGGCCAATTTAGAAATTTAGGCTGTGTTTTAAATGTTTGTCATTTTAACGTAGAGGGTCTGAGCAAATCTAAAAGTGACTGCCTCAGCAAGGTGCTGCTGGAAAATGAGGTCGATGTCCTCGCACTGCAAGAAACACATGCAGAAGACTTAGAAAACAGTGCGAGGGGCAACATCCCAGGATATAAGCTTGTGGAAGAAATAGGTCACAGGGTCTACGGAGTGGCGACGTACGTTAGACAGGACATAGACGACGTATCAGTCTCCCACAAAAGTTGTGATAACAACACATTTGTTGTTGCTGTTAAGGTGTCTGCGACTACTATTGTAAATGTATACAAACCACCAAACACCCAGTGGTCAGTCACAGTTCTCCCAACTTTCGAACATCCTGTGGTATATGTAGGTGACTTCAACAGTCATCATACCCAGTGGGGATACTCGTCCGATGATGACAACGGCACTCGTCTTTCAAGCTGGGCTGAAAATAACAACCTTTTCCTGGTATATAATGCCAAGGACCCACACACCTTCCATTCAGCCCGATGGTGTCGTGGGTACTCTCCAGACTTGTGCTTTTGCTCCCGTGAACCATCAGCAACACCCGTGCCTACTTCCAGGATGGTCCTTGGTGCATTCCCCCACTCTCAGCACAGGCCTGTAATAATATCAGTAGGAATGCAAATTCCTCTCGTAAGATCTTTTCCTCGGCCTAGGTGGAACTTTAATAAAGCTGAGTGGGAGGTCTTCTCATCAAGGCTTGATAGCGGCATCAGGTTCATCCCCTCTAAAATAAAAAACTATGATCGGTTCACTCGCCTTGTCCTGTCTTCCGCTAAGGCGACAATCCCAAGAGGTTTTAGAAAAGAATACATACCAGGATGGAGCAGAGAGTGCGAAGATCTTTACAGTGAGTTTACAGACACTGCTGACAGAGATGTAGCTGACCAACTCCTTAACTCTCTCGACAACTCCAGGAGAGAGAAGTGGGTGAAAACTGTTGAGAACCTGAACTTCACCAAAAGTAGTCGGAAAGCTTGGTCTCTGCTCAGGAAACTCTCCACTGGTAAATCAAGTGAAAAACACTATGCCTCACAGCCTAGCCCTCGTGAAATTGCAAAACGCCTCTCCGTACTTTCAAAACCTGTGCGTACGTCTGCAGACAGAAAAATTAATTTCAAGCTTAATGAGATAAAGGAAAGTCGGCAAGCACCCTTGGAAGTCTCTAGACCCTTCACTTACGACGAGCTGGAAGTGGCGATTGATGCGATGCCAATTGGCAAAGCAGCAGGTTTGGATGACATTTTCCCGGAGTTTATAAAACACTCGGGTAACAAGGCTAGACAGTGGCTTCTGGAAGTTTTTAACACCACTCTGAAAACCGGCGACATGCCTGGGATATTTAGAAAATCCAAGATCATAGCTATCCTGAAGCCCGGAAAAGATCCAAAACTGCCTGAAAGTTATCGGCCTATAGCTCTTTTAAGTGTTTGTTATAAGCTGCTAGAGAGGTTGATTTATAACAGAATCCTCCCTATTCTCAATGCCAGCATCCCTGTCGAACAAGCTGGATTTAGGCCTGGGCGCAACTGTTGTGACCAGGTTTTAGCTCTGACTTCTTTCATTGAGGATGGGTTTGAGCGAAGACTGAAAACCTCTGTGGCTTTTTTAGATCTGACTGCAGCATATGACACTGTCTGGAGAAAAGGCCTCCTAGTTAAATTTTACGACCTTATTCCTTGCCCTTTCTTGTTGCGTCTCCTCAACTCAATGCTCTCCAATAGGATGATAAAAGTATATCTGGGACGCAGAGAAAGTACGTTTAGGCAACTAAAGGATGGCCTGCCACAAGGGTCAGTGCTCGCCCCACTGCTCTTTAATGTGTATACTGCCGACATTCCTGTAACTCGGTCCTTAAAGTTTATATATGCAGATGATATTGCATTGGCATATCAACACCAGCATTTTCGACAAGCTGAGGAAACACTAACAAATGACCTCACGGACCTCGGTGAATATTTTGAAGCCTGGAAGCTAAATCCAAACCCAACAAAAACTGAGGTTGCTTGCTTCCACTTGAATAATAGACTGGCCAACCAAAAGCTTAAAATCGTATTCAACGGTGTTGAGTTGAAACATAATGACCACCCACAGTATCTGGGAGTCACTTTAGATCGGTCTCTCACGTTTAAAAGCCACTTACAAAAAACGGCAGCTAAGGTGAGAACCAGGACTAACATTGTCCATCACCTTGCTGGCTCCACATGGGGAGCTAACACACAAGTTCTGCGAACAACTGCTCTATCATTGGTATATTCAACTGCTGAGTACTGTGCTCCCGTGTGGTTAAATAGTGTGCACGTTAGAGAGATCGACGTCCAGCTAAACAGGACCATGAGAGCCATTAGTGGTACACTCATGGCAACTCCTGTACCCTGGCTCCCGGTGCTGTGTAATATCGCTCCTCCTGAAATAAGACGAAGGGATGCACTCATTAGGGAATACACAAAGATCTGCTCCACAGCTGCCCATCCATGATTACCTACCCCAGAATGCGGGTCGATTGAGGTCCCGAAAACCACCTCTACAAACAGCCTCCCAGTTGATGGACTCGAACTTCACCATCCATACAAACTGGACTTCCTCCTGGGACGCTTTTCAAGGTCGGAACCATTTCTTGATAGATGACCCGACCGTAGCGGTAGGTGGTATGAATCTTCCTCGGAAGCAGTGGACTATACTCAATCGTTTCCGCACTGGAGTGGGAAGATGTAATTATTGGAAGCACAAATGGGGAATGACACAAGACCAGTCATGCGACTGCGGAGCAGAGTATCAAACTATGGAACACATAGTCGAAGAGTGCCCACTGAGTGCCTTCCCCGAAGGATTGGCCGGTCTGCATAGCTCAAGTGAAGCTGGGCTGCAATGGCTTAGCGCCCTGGATTTAGCTCTATAAAGAGAGATCTAATTTTTTATTTTAGTGTTTAGATTTTTACTTATACTGACTCAGGTGCTCTGCACCGCAGAATTTATTTTATTATTCTTAAACCATGGTGGCTGGCTGAATGAGCCATACGATATATATATATATATATATATATATATATGTATGAAACAACCCTAAAATCCCCCTGCATCCCCTTGGAAAAATCCTGGATCAGCCCTTGTCAATCACAGCATCACTAGAGGCTACTTTCAAGATTCATCTGCTTGAGGCACTAGCAATACCCTCTTTGATTTTTATCTCTGCTTGTTGTTTGACAGCTCTAGTTTCTAAGACAACTCAAATAAACATATTACACATTGGTTATATACGGGTATTATGACTGTGTTTGGACGGATAAAGCGGAAGAATACAGAATTTTTAGGGAGAGTCATTGTCATAATCATTTTTGTATACATTTTAAATTGCACTAAGTTGTTAAATTTAATATATATTTTTTTAAATTGATACCAATAAAAGCATTATCTAAATCCTTTTAAAATGTGCTATTTGGACTTCTTGAAAGCTTTTTAAAAGAACTACTTTTATCTACCCCACGATACTTCATAAAGTTTATTGAGAATAGCCCTCTATATCAACATGACATATCCTTCCTTTCTTAAATAATTTATTTAAGACCAATCTATTTTCTATGTCAACCAATAACAGAGATCTACAAATTGATAGATTGTTGTCAATACTAAACATTTTCAAATTATCATTATTAACGCCTGGTCCTGCCCCTAAATGCAAAAATTCAGGGCAGCGGATTCCCCAATTGAATCTTTTGTATTCGAATGTTGCTTCTGTTTTATTTGATTCTAGAGTCAGAATCTTTAGTCAAGATTTGGTGGATTTAAGAATTGACATTCGGTTTCAACACACCACTATTGTCTTTTTTATATCCCCAAGTAAATTATTCAGAGGTCTTAAATTCTGGAGATATCAGAGGGTATAATTTCTCATGCAGTTGAATTGTTAAACGATGGGAAGACCCAATAAACTAATGGGAAGAGAAAACTACCCTTATTCAACATCTCCAGTTTTAAGCCCTCTAGATTATATACTCCAGGGATATGTAAAAAATATTAAAAACTCATAAAATATTGAAGAACTTTAGACGAGTATAACAAATGAGTGTAATAACAAGAACCCCCTTAGGGAAAGGTGTCCGTGAATTTATAAAATAGGACATGAAAATGAATAAATGTTAATGGTGGGGGTTTAAACATCAAAGCTGAACAAAATACCATTACAATCTTTTCAATAGTTGTAATTAGTGTAAATAACAATAAAATGTATCACAGATGTGTGTTATGTTTGTGAATATTAATTTCAAATTGCGGGTTGCATTTTAAAACAAATTCCCTTCCTCAATTACCTTTTAAAATTTAAATACACAAAAAAGGTAGTACAGTTGGTTGCACGAGACGTGAGACAGCCCACCAGGATTTGTGCCACACATGCAGTTTAAAAGCCTGAATTTTAAATGAAGGCCTTAGTAATGTTTTTACTGAATATCATTATAATGATCAATCTACGCCATGTTGCCAATCTGCCCATATCTAGCACAAATTCTGGCGGGCTGTCTCTTTGTCTCGTGCAACCAACTGTACCTTAAGATTTTTTTTAAAGGTGGATAACCTTTGGTGATAACTTTACTAGGTTGGAACTAATATTTGCTCCCAGTGCCCCCATGGCACCAAACTACAAACTCAGTCCTATGGTATTTATATGAAAAATAATAAATCATTACACCATCAAAATTTTGCTGAGTACCCAAACCTTTTGAGACAAAGGCGGATAACAACCAGCATACATTATAGAAAAGATTGAATTTTATGGTTTAACATTATTTGCAATCATGATAAACATTTAAGATGTGACAAAATACCTTATATTTTATGATTTTAATCCGTCACAAAATCCTGGCATTAAATAAGTACAGGACTTTATTTTATGTGCCATATGTCCAGTGTTGAAAAAAATTGAAAATGAAATATTTTTAAGCTTGTTTTCTTTTTTCTTTTTCCAAAAACCGGTCCAAATCTTTCTTCATATTGGTCCACAACAACTTTATTGCTGCAAGATTATTAATCATTTCCTCGATCTCCCCTTCGAGATAGTCATACCATTTTGCAATTTTATCCCAATCGGCTCTAGTTAAGTCTAACTGAAGACATTTCGGACCTTCCGGATTTATTTCTTGCAACATTCTAAAGGCGTTTTTGTCTTCATCAAGAAGCAAGTCACCAGCCTTATCCAGGAAATAGTACAAGTCAAAGATGTACCGAAACAACATAACGTTCATCTCTGCAATCAACTGAACATTAGATGCTCTTGGAGGTGGTTCTTCGGTCAGGTATTTTACAATTTTACTATCTATTTCTCGAATAGGTATTTCAAAAGTTTTTTCAATCGAGGTTAGATATGATTTGTCTGCATTTAGATTCTTAATGATGTTGAAAATTACAACCAAAAAACATAAATTGAAATTCATTACTTCAAAATGAACCTTTTCTTAAAGACAGTGATTTCAGATTTTTTTCTAAAGTTATAAGGTGTATTCAGTTATATAGTTTTATTAAACACATATAATTAAACTATTTATCAAAATCAATCATACCAATTTCCAACAAAAAAACTTATGTGCTAAACTAAGCTCTTCTATTTTTCAATGACACATCTATTGAATTTACTAAATTATACGATTTTACAAATTAAGAATTACTATTTTTCTGACATAAAAGTGGCATTTTCAAAGTTGAAATCCCATTATGTATTTTATTCTTTCTTTTCTTGAAATACAATTGTTAAACCTACCAATAGCGGAAGTTAAGAAGGTAGGCCCTAGTAAGAGTTTAAACAGTTCATCTTCTCCAATCAGTCCCCTTATCAGTCAGTTAATGTAATAGTTTTAAAGTGCATATAAAATATGTTAAAAAGATAAAAACAGTGTTCAACAATGTTCCACATTGCACTGGTTATCGCTGAACTGAAAAATATCCAATGCCATTTATGATTATATAGTGTTGCAATAAAATAAAATAATTTTAATAAAGAATTTTTATACATTTGAGGAAATGGGAGGAAAGTTCAATGGTGTAACAGAGGCTGTACTCATAAACACTTGCTTCAATTTGAAAGTAATTGCAACATGCTTTTGAGTCCTAAGTTTAATTTGCTTACGTTCTTTAAAATAATTGAATTGTCCCTTGTATAGTTTCCCCCTATATGTTCACAATGTTAATAAGTGATAAATACTCTTTCTTCTGACAGCTCTTTGACAAATACTTCGTATAATGAACGGTTTAAAACACCATTTCACTAGCAAGTTGTGAACTTTGGATTCAAAATTTGTATTTGTATATTTAGTGCAGTTAAAGCTAGAGAAGGTTAATCATTTCTATTACCTAACTGTTTAACAAACAGAATTTACATTAAGTTAGTAAAAAATTCTTCATTTTAGATGATAGATGGTTATTTTACTAAAATTACTTTAGAATAAATAAGAGCCCTTCAGTGAAAAATATTGAAGTATTGTTCACATCTGATAGTTTATATCAAGACATAACTACCGCGATCTTGCCTTCTTCTTCTTTTTTTCTCTGTCCTCCAAATACCACTCTAAATCTATCTTCAAACTTGTCCACATATTTCTGGTTGCTGCCACAGTTTTGATCATTTCCTCTATTTCACCTTCATGATAGTCGTACCATTTTGCAATATTATCCCAATCACTTTTTGTTAGGTTCAACTGTAGAAACTTGGGTCCTTGCAGACCGACTTCTTGCAACATTCTGAAAGCATTAATGTTGTCTTCAAGTAACAGTTCACCGGCCTTGGCAAAGAAGTGAAAAAAGTCGAAAATGTACCTAAACATCATCACATTCATTTCGGCCACTAACTGAACATTGGATGCGATCGGAGGGGGTTTTTCAGTTAAGTAATTTACAAGTTTCTTGTCCATTTCTTGAATAGTTATGTCAAAAGTTTTCTCAATTGAGGTTAAATATGTTGTGCGTGTGCCCAGAAGATGAACGATATTCAACATAACCAAGAAACAAACAGTGTAGGTCATTTGTTGCATTGTAATTTTCTTATGTAGATTGTTGGTAGATCTCCACTCGATTGAATAAATCAAAGGTTGTACTTATGTTTTATACTAAAGCTAATAATCTTTTACAATAATCTAATTTTATGTTTTGCTAAATCACCTTCTTGAAATTTCTTATTTACTGTGGAGACCTTTAGTACCACAGTTCACTCAATACTCCTTGTATTTTTAAACTAATAAACTTAGATACTACACTGCATGATATTGCAATGATAAAGTTATGGATTTTTGTTTTTATTGAGCTGAAAATAATGAAATGTGCATTTTTCGATCAAGACATTTCACTCTCACTTCTTGATGACAAACTGGTAGGTATGTTGTCCAACCCCATTGTTGGAGAAGGCATGGCCTTCCTGAATGGATCACAACAGTACTACAGGCTGCTTGAACAGATTGACACCCAGTGCAACAAAAGGAACACTCGAGAAAGTGTGATATCTTGTCTTGAAACAAATGTGGGAAATATTCCCTCACAATTAAATCTGACAGACTTTGTTAAATGTGTTGAACCAAAGTTTATCAATATGAAAGTAAGAAAACGTGATCTACGTGATAAATGGGACTGGACCGATGAGGAGTTTATTGAGTTTGAATCACACGCACTGGGGATACGGATCTTGTTGAGGAAATTTCATAAATATTTAGAGAGAGAGAAACAAAATTGTACAATAAAAGATACTACTTCATTGAGGTAATATCTTAAATTTATTTAGTTTTAATATAAATTAATTATATTTATGATTTTGTAAAACTGTTAGTTTTTTATCTGAAGTGTAAGAGTGATGGGGTGGGATTGACATGGTTTTGATAATAATCATATAAAAATATATTTTGAACCATTCATGGTAATAATTATCGAAATATTAAAAACAAGATCATATTATTTGTTGAGAAAAGCAACTGTCTTCATGGTATTTATGATTAAATTTGTTTATTCTGTAGATACAGATGAAGTGTAAAAGTTATATTTGTTTCTAAATATAAATTAATAATTTGTGTTGAAAAAGCATTTATTATAGTTACAAAAATATGATTAATATTATTTACAAATATTTAATTTAGTTCTCCAAAAATACTCGAAAATGAACATTAATGATGATTATTGTACAGCAGTGTTTCTCAACCGGTGGTACGCGTACCACTGGTGGTACGCGAGGGAATTTGAGGTGGTACGCGACACATAAAAAAAGAAAAAAATTAAATGCACAAAAAATAAAAAAGCACTTTAGATCTACGTGATGCCGACAGCCGTTTTGGTCAGCTAAGTTCTGGGTTACAACGCTATTACCATTGACTATGTACACTAACGTGAATAGACCTCTCATCCAATGCATTTAGTTTGAGGCAAAAATTTGGAAGTTCGGTGGACGCCGCACCAGAGTCGCTGCCATCGATGTTGTTATTATTCAGCTGAATTTACAGTGCTGTCAAAACATTTTACCAAAACATAAACATAACTTTCAGTTATAAAATGTTTCATCCTTGGTTTAGAAGACTGGGAATACTGTTATCATATGTTACATATGAGTATCATATGTTACGTGTACTTCGATGGACGCCGCACGAGATCGCACCACCGTCAATATGCTTCACACACGCCTATGCTATGAGAAGTCTACTCACGTAGTGTACAAAGTCAATGCTATTACACATGATTTTAGAGATTCACAATAGGTAGCTTTACCTCTTCCTTACTAAAGCAATTTCGTACCAACTTAACAAATTAAATTATTTTAAGTTAAGACTCCCTTTTCCGAGCATATTTATACTAATGAATAATAATTTTGTGTCCAGTATCCTTCTGAACCCTTGAATTAGGCCTATTTTAAGTTCTGTATTTACCTTGTACTATTTGAAGTTACTATGTAGGCTCTATGAAACTTTGTTTTAAGGCCTGCAGCTAGCAGTTTTAATGTTCAAAGTGGAAAACATAATGTAGGCCTACTTGTACTATTATATTAATTAAAAATCACGGTAGTATTTGTATAACTTCAAAATAAAATGTTCATCCCAATTTATGATTTTTTCTATTTAAATAGAACTTTTTTAAATGTTAAAATTAATTGTTTTAAATGTGAGTTTAAGTTTTTTCTCAGATTACTAATAATGGGCTTATAATGAAATATATTAAAAGGAAAACAATAACCTTGGGCTCTCTCTGGCTGTATTTGTAAGGTGGGGGGGGAGGGGGTTGTTTTGAGTTTGGGTGGTACGCCCAAAAAAACTAAAAAACCTCAAGTGGTACGCGGGCACAAAAAGGTTGGGAAACACTGTTGTACAGAGTAGAGTATGGCAATTTTTTGTGACAAGTGATATTATAAAGCCGCGTGTGTACTGGGCAAACTTGTTTGGCAAACACTAAACGTCAACAAACATCGTAAAAAAACAATTCCATATGGCACGATTCGATGGTGGCTCGGCCAAGAAGCTGAAGGACCAGGACTGGAGGATTTTCCTGGGTCTGAATAGGGTGCAGCTCAGGGTTCTCTCTGGGGCTCCCCTTGATGATCCGGGTCCTCCAAGCCAACATCCAGCACAGTAAGGCCGCAACGGCGGTACTGTGTGAGACCATCTCCAGTGGGATGGTCGACTTTGCACTGATCCAGGAACCCTGGATCAGGAACAACATGATTTCAGGATTGGGGGCTCCTATGGGGCGGACCACTTCTGGTCATGTCAATAACCCCAGAACCTGCATTTGGTCCTGTAATGGGATCAAATGTGTGCCGGTTCTGGAATTCTGTTCCAGGGACGTCACCGTGGTCAGGACCACGTGCCAGTCGACCGGAAGACATCTGCTGTTGGCATCGGTCTACATGCCGATGGACATCACGCAACCCCCGCAGGAGGAAGTCCGGAGGCTGGTCGAGTATGCGACCGGTTCTGGCACCGACCTCTTGCTGGGGTGCGACACCAACTCCCACAACACGGCATGGGGCTGCAGGAGGAATGATAATAAAGGTAACATTTTGTTAGATTATCTCGTCTCTAGTGGACTCATGATAGCCAATGTGGGGTCGGAACCGACTTTTGTCAGTCGAGTCGGACAATCGGTCATCGATCTCACATTGTACACAGAGGGGATGAGGACTGAGATTGCTGACTGGCATGTGTCTCAGGAGCCATCCCTCTCTGACCACAGACATATAAAATTCCTTATAGGCAACTTTTCACCTGAAAAGAACACGTTCAGAAATCCCAAAAGGACGGACTGGGCGAAATTTAAGACTGTTCTGCAGGATAGAATAGAGGAGAGTGGCCCTCTGTACTCCTGCGTCAGAGACACAAACCAGCTAGACTTGGCCGCTGATTGCCTGGGTGGGGACATCGTGTCCTCATTTGAGGACTGCTGTCCACTGTCAGCGGGACGTCGGGGTAAGTCTGGGTGGTGGAATTCAGAACTTGGCAGCCTAAGGAAAAGGGTAAGGGCTCTATTCAGAAGGGCTAAGCTAAGTAAATGCTGGGACGCCTATCACAGATTGCTAACTCAGTACAACCTTGCAGTCAGGAGGGCCAAGAGGCTCTCTTGGAGAAGCTTCTGCAGCGATCTTGAAGGTGTCTGCGAGACATCTAGGTCATACAAGATCCTATCGAAGGATAAGTCATCTTGTCTTGGCTCCCTCGAGGGGCCTGATGGGATCATGGTCCATAATCCCAGGGATGTGCTTGAGATCATGGCAAGCACACATTTTCCGGGGAGTATTATCACTCAGTCGACCGATGAGGTGAGTATGGGTGCACGGCGGGCCAACTTCACTCGATGGAGGGTGGCGGGCCGCATTGCAACTCACAGCCGGATTCTCTGGGCAGTCAATTCCCTCAGTCCCTTCAAGTCACCGGGACCTGACCAGGTGAGGCCCGTTTGTTTTCAGAAGGGAATAGAGATCCTTCTTCCAGTTCTGACGGCATTGTTCAGGGCAAGCTTGGCCCTCGGACACATTCCAGAAGCCTAGCAGCTCTCGGATAGTCTTCATTCCAAAACCTGGTAAGGCTAGGTACACGGATCCGAAGGCGTTCCGCCCAATCTCATTGTCTTCTTTTCTCCTGAAGACTCTGGAGAAGCTGGTGTCAAGGTATGTGGGGGATACCGCTCTCAAGGCCAACCCTCTCCATGAACACCAACATGCCTATTTACCAGGAAGATCATGCGAGTCTGCTCTGCATCAGCTGGTAAGTAGGATTGAAAAGTCGATAGAGTGCAAGGAGGTTGCACTTGGGGCCTTCCTTGATATTCAAGGCGCTTTTGATAACACTGAGACTCAGGCTGTCATTAACGCAGTCACAGCTCATGGTTTTCACGAGGTAACAAGGGGATGGATTGAAGCCCTCTTGAGAAAAAGGAACGTAATACTATCACTTCATAACGAGGAGATAGCGGTAAGAACGACTCGAGGCTGTCCCCAGGGTGGGGTCCTGTCCCCTCTTCTCTGGAACCTCGTGGTAGACGAACTCATCAGAACTCTCAATGTCAGTGGCGTGTACGCACAGGGATATGCTGATGACATAGTGGTTCTGGTGTCAGGTAAGTTCAACGACACAGTCGGGGATCTCATGAATGGGGCCCTGAGGTCTGTTGGACGCTGGTGCGAAGAGGTAGGTCTCTCAATCAATCCCTCAAAGATTGTGATGGTTCCCTTCACGAGGAGGAGGAACCTCAGAGGGATCGGCCCCTTAGTCCTGCAAGGAACAAATGTGGAATTGCAGAAACAGGTGAAGTATCTGGGGGTCACTCTGGACCAGACGCTTCATTGGGGACCACAACTCCAAAAGGTAATAGACTGAGGTAAGTGGTCACTCATTACATGTAGGCGACTGGTGGGGGGGACTTGGGGAATTAAGCCAAAGCTTATGCACTGGCTTTATGTCTCTGTGGTCCGACCTGCCATCACCTATGGCTCGCTTGTGTGGTGGCCTAAGATGGACTCGGGATCGGTGGTGAGGGGATTGGCGGGAGTTCAAAGACTCGCCTGTCTTCTCATCACAGGAGCCCTGAGTTCCAGTCCGGGGGCTTCACTAGACTGTCTTCTCAACTTGCTGCCGATTGATCTTTTCGTTAAGACCACGGCAAGGAAAGCTGCTCACCGACTCAAATGTGAAAATCTTTGGATGGACACTGGAGAACACCGGGGTCACTCTCGGATCATTCTGTCGGTTCAGGGGGGCGGGCTAGACATGCCCTCTGACCACATGTCAGTCAAATACACCTTCGGTAAGTCTTTCAGAGTCCTCCTACCAGCAAGAGAGGACTGGCTATCCGGGGGAAACCCTCTTCAACCCGCGGACCTGGAATGGTTCACTGACGGGTCCAAGGTAAGAGGAGGAACAGGAGCCGGAGTACATGGGGTGCAAGCGGGGGTAGGCATTAATATTCCTATGGGGATGCACCCAACGGTGTTCCAGGCGGAGGTGGTCGCAATAATGGAGTGCGCCAGATGGAACCTGGTGCAAGGCATCAGGGGCAGGAGCATCTCCATTTTCTCAGATAGCCAGGCAGCTCTAAGGGCTCTGGACTCTTATGAGTTCAGGTCAAAGATCGTCTGGGACTGCTTCACCATGGTATCTGCGTTGGGCAGATGCAACAGCGTGACGCTTTGTTGGGTCCCTGGTCACACGGGGATCCCCGGGAATGAGGCTGCGGACGCCCTGGCCAACGTAGCTTCGTCCTCAGCATTCACTGGCCCAGAGCCGTTCTGTGCTGTCTCTCGTAAGTATGCGTGTCAAGCGGTCACGTCATGGGCGAGGGAGGAGCATCGAAAGGTCTGGTCTAGAATACCACAACTGAGGGTAAGTAAGCTAACGCTTCACTCTCCATCTCAGAAAATTGCCTCTAATATTCTGCAGCTAGAAAGGAGGCAAATAAGGCAAGTAACAGGGCTCTTAACAGGACATTGTTCTTTGAGGAAGCACCTGAAGCGCATGGGTCTCTTCAATGGGGATCCGGTATGTAGGAAGTGTGGGCAGTCAGAAGAGACTGCAGATCACTTGCTGTTCGACTGCATGGAGCTGGAAGAGGCTAGAGAGAGGGCCCTCGGAGGACTGCGGAGGGGCTCTTTCCTTCCTCAAGAGGAGCTAGTCTGCAGGTTGCAGAAGTTCATCGGGTTCCTAGACTTGGATGAGCTCTGAAACACATACGGGGAGCGCAAAAAGCCCTTGCGGCTGACGCGCCTTGGGATTAGGTCCGCCCCATCGAATGAATGAATGAATGAATGGCACGATTTACACTTGAAATAAATACCAAAACAAACAAACAAAGGAAAAAAGGTTAGTCAGAACACTGTTCGGTAAACATGTATAGCCATTACTGACACGACTTTAAATTGCAAAAAATAAATAAATAAATAAATAAAACTGACACTTGAAAAATGTTATTAAAATTTTTAAAGGATTATCATTATTCAGAATTGAGAGGTTTATTTTAGCGAATTTCCCTATAGGGAATACGCTATTACGGTAGTAGTCACGGTAAGACCTAAGCCCGGGACCATGATACTTTTTCGTTTTGAGGTCCCTAGAAGCCAAAAACACCGTTCGTTCAAATTGATATATATATATATATGTGTCCGTTAACACGATAACTTTTGAACGGAACCTCCAATTTTGATGAAATTTGGTACAGGGATGTAAGCCAGCGTCTACTAGGTTGAGTTCGCGAACCAGAATGATCGGACCATGGGAACAGGGTTTTATGGGGTTTCAAAAGGGTTAAAAATGGGTTTTTGGCTTTTTTTACTTTTATTTAGAAAATTCAACAATTTTAACTTAAACCATTTAAAAGAGCTTAAAAAAACAAACAATCTAGTATTTTGAATTTTTGACCCAGCTTAAATGGTTATGGAGAAAATCCAAAAAGTATGTTTTACATGTTATTCTTATGGGAAATCAACAAAACCTTCTAACTTGCTTATTTATTGACATATCTTGATAAAATTTGGTATGTACATTCATTAGGAAGCGTTTAACTTATATTTGCTTAGAAAACCCATTTGGCGGCAAACCTACGTACTCACCCCTATAGGGTTTATGGGGAAAATAAAAAGAACACCATAGCCTTATAAAATTTGGTATGTACAATCACTAGGTAGGGTTTAACTTATATTTACCAACAAAACCCATATGGCGGCAAACCTACATACTCTCATCCCCATGGATTTTATGTGGTAATAGAAAATATACCAAAATTCCATTGGAAATTCGCTGAGTAGGTCTGCTGCGACGGGGGTATTTTTTTTTTTTTTAACTCAACCTAACGTAAATATGATAATCCCTTTCCCTTAATAAATTGCTCACTGGATATGATACTTCATAAAAGAGGTCTGATTTAGAAGTACCGTACTTGGAAAAGTACTCATAACACAATAATCCTGTATAACCTAAAAATAATAAACTCTTAATAACATTTATTTTTATTTATTTTTTATTTCTTTATTTAACTTTACAATCTGTTCTAAACCAAGTTGAACAATAAGTAAATATCATATACAAGAAAGAGTAAGTAACAGTGAAACCTGAACTAGCCGCTAATCGAAAAGTTAACAACAATTTATATTCGATTTGCAAATCTAAAAGGAAAGTCCAAAATTGAAGATCTTTTTAGCCTGTACACGAAATTGGTATTGTCAAGCAGGATTAGCGTCTTAATAACATAGTAACAAAAATTTTTAGGTGAATCTCAAGCAGTTGAATTTTTATTTTAATGAAATCATAATTTCTCTTTGAATGCAGAGTATCACATATAAGGTACTTAAGTGGACATAATAAGTTTATCTTTTCAAATAACAATGACTCATGTTGCATATTGAGACATTGAGAGACAAAAACAAACATTAGGAATATGTTAAAAACCTTATAGTCCAGGCTCTGAGCAGGTTGAGCATGCACTGAAAGTCTAACAAAATTTGACTTTTTATTATTGTTGAGGACATTTAGTAGATGTTAAAAACCAATGTTGCCACATTTCCAGAATGGGCACAATACGAGGGGACGCCCTTTAAAGGAAGTGGTAGAGGAAACTGTATTGGCCTATGTCATGTTGCATATAATTTTAAAGGTCTTTGAATGTAGATTCAAATGTTACAAACCCGATCTCTAAAGGTCGAATATAAGGCAAGTTATTGCGTTTTGAAATTTTGGCAAAATGTTTTTTATGCAAAGTTTGACTGCCTGCCATTTCTGACTCGAGCATTCATTTAAGGTCGTCTTTGCGGCATTGCTTTCTGTTAAACATGATCCTAAAGCTCACGTTAAATATTTCACAAAGTATTTCATGAGTTGTCCAAAACCGGGCTGAAAATCTTAATGTAATCATAATATTTTGGACAGCAATTGAAGACGGCAATGAAGACTTAAAATAAAACATTTAAAATAATCTTCAGGATCTTTATAAAGAGGAGATAGATAGAAATTAAATAGGTTCGTAAACAATGTCGCCAACTCAACCTCAAATGAACGTCTGAGCCAGAAATGGCAGGTAGTCAAATTTTGCATGAAAGGATTTTATCGAAATTTCAAAACCCAATAACTCGCGTTATATTCGACCTTTAGAGATCGGGTTTGTGGCATTTGAATCTACCTTCAAAGACTTTTAAAATGATATATAACATGACATAGGCCAATACAGTTCCCTCTACGACCTCCTCTAGGGGGCGTCCCCCGTGTTGTGCCCACTCTGGAAATGTGGCAACATCGGTTTTTTACATCTACTAAATGTTCCCAACAATAATCAAAAGTCAAATTTCGTTAGACTTATAGTGCATGCTCAACCTGTTCAGAGCCTGGACTATTATGTTTCTTTTAGATATAAGTTAACAAAACTATATAAAACATTGCATGTTTTAAAAAAATTAACTTATTTTTAACCAATTTAAAAACAGTAGTATTTAGAATATGCATTCATGCTTAAAATGGCTTACACAATTTTTACACTTAGCTAATACTGTATTGTCTCTACAAACTTTTTTACTTCTCATTTTCTAAAGCAAGTCTTTTATCGTCTTCTGCTTCTGAAGTAATATTTTCATGCTCGGCCATTTTCATTTGCGTTTCTAAATCACAGCAGTCTTTCACATACATTTTCATTAAACTTATTGCATTTTCTTTATCTTTCGAGTTCAACACTACATCTAGCACTTTCTTATCCAATTCAGAGAATTCAACTTGAGTACCATTCATAACATCTTGTACAAGCGCATTGAAATCTTGACACACACAGGCTGTGACGAAAATCAAACTGATAGTAAGAATATTCATTAGGAAGACGTTGTGAATCACATCGGAACAATTAATGACCAGGTGTGAATAAAAACTTTATAAATTAAGGAAAAAACTAGAGAAAATCACAACGTCAATACTTGGCATGAAACTAATCTTTATAGGGAGGCATTTCAACAAGATGTCTGATCAGATAGCTTTTCCTCATGTGCTGACAGAAAAAGTATTATTGTGCAGCCATGAAAGTGATTTTACTCACGTTTTATTACGTGTTGAGCTGGACATTAGCGTTGGATGACAGTATAAATCTTATAGCCATGGACCAACATTTAACAAAACTACTAACACATCCACAACACGGATTGGGAGCTAAGTTACTCGATGAATCAGAGAAGTTCTGTGAGTATCTCGATGAAGTTTCCGATCTGGTAGATGAGAAAGATCAAAAAGGAATTGAAATCTTCAAAAAGTTCTATGATGCCGGGGGTGTCAAGTTTATAAATACAACGTTCAATCATGAATTAGTGAATAAGACCTATCAATATTCCGAGGATGACTTTGAAGGACTACTCGGTACGATAAGAGAGATACAGAGTATTTGGAAATGTATAGGAATCCTTATGAATGTCACTCGTCCGGACAGTGGGGAAAATTTTCATGAAAGGATGGCTGCCACCATAAGGGCGAGGGAACTCGCGAGAGGAGAAATCAATGTGAATGACAACGAGACTTGGGCAATGGACCCCGATGAGATAGACTGGTTCTGAGTGAAACCCGACTTTTCATCAAGTTCAATGCGAGGAAGTTATGACTAAATATTGTTTTATCAGTTCTCAAATCAGTTTTTATTTCTATTGAGGACATTGTATATCGTATAGTTTGCCAAAACCCCCCTATATATATATACTATCTTATTTTTTTAATTATTATTATTTTTATTGAATAAAACACAGTGAAAAGGTAATGTTTTGCTATATTACTTTAATTTAAATGCTATATCACTCAAATTGTTTAAGTTGCAAGAAAGAGGGAAACTTGTTCACCTTCCTGGAATCTATGTCTCATTTTATCATATCACCATAAACTTTTTTTTATAAAAAGGGATTTCAAAGAATTTTGTGTGAGTAAAATTTGTGACACTATTTTATTTTTTATATTCATGATTGAAACCTTTGGTGTGCTGCAAGTTGATAAAATATTTATTGTTTGTAAAAAATGTAAACAGTTAAAATAAAAAATATAATTAAGTAAGTTGTACGATTTTTTGGACGTGGGAGTAGGAAACGACAGGAAGGGGGCGCTAAATCAGAATATCGGGTGTGCCATTGGTAGTTATACCCCTTGATTCAAACATTAGAGGGAATATATCCAAATGTTCCCCTTCACCTGTGGATTTTGTAAACTTCTCTACACCCTATTTTTGCTTTACCTCTGACAGTTGTACACTGTACAGTGATATAATTAATGATAAACCTTTTCTTCTTAGTTTGTGAACCAGAGGCTAATTTATATTAAAAATGAAATTAAAGCTTCTGACTTCATTCAAAACCCATTTTGTATCACTCAGTTAAAGTCAACTATAGGGTCTGCTAAGTACGACTAGGTTGTCAAAAAATCCAGTGTCACTGTCATTGGGTAGCACTTGGAGAAAGGGCTCAATCTTGCCTTATCACAATAAATTTTATTCTGAAATATATAAATTTTATCAACAGTAAAAGTTTCCAAAAAAAATAATTCATATTTTTTTATAAAACCTTGTGTATTGGGATAAAAAGTTTCTGCTTCTGTGATTTCAAATAGCTTACATTTTTACCTTTTGGTGAAATGAGTAATAATACCCAGGGTGAGGGAAAGTTGGATTTACCAGTTTTAAGGTAATTTATTAAAGTTATTTCAAATACCCAGCCTACCCTAAGTGAAAAATCTAACAAGAAAAAACAAGAGAAGTAATCAGGAGTCATTACAACCTTTTTGTAGGATCTAATTAATGTGAACTATGTTAGTAAACATTACATCTTAAACTGACTAATTTATCAAAACAATCTGACATAAACAATAACATTGCTAATTTACCCCATTAAAGTATTAATTTAAAAGTAATGTTGTTGTAGTAAAATCAATCTGTTAAGACTATTTAACCACTCTAAATGGCATAATTGATGACCACAAATGTTGATAGTTGTAAACTATGCTTCTATTAGCATTATGCATGTTCGTAGCTTCGACTTCAGCTTTCAATGACACTGTCAACTTGGTTGACCTTGACAGAAAACTAACCAACCTACTTCTCAATCCTGAGCCGGGAAAAGGAAATATAATCCTCTCTGATGGATACTTCTTGTACACAAACTTGGACGACATCGTAGACTTGATTGAAGCAAAGGATCCAAAAGGTATGCAGCTCTACGATGAAATAGTCAGCCAAGGAGGTATCCATTTCCATAAAACATCCTACGATCCGGATAAGGTACGAGATACTTTTCAGTACAACCCAGACGACTACGAAATGCTTCAAGCGACTCTTGGCGGAGTGGAAAATACATGGAACAACATCCTGCTGTTGCTCAATATTACGACAACACCCCCACCCCATACGGCCAACCCCCTCACCCAGTGGTAAAACGAAACTACGATTGTTCGAATGTTACAAGGACTAGCTATGAAACTTGTTAATAACTGCAATTTCTCGATTGATTTTTATAGGTAAGCTATAAAGGTGTAATGCTAAAACTATAAAGAGAATTTTTTTAGTAATAATTAAAGAAAATATAGTAGAGTCCCACTGTTTTGAACTTTGCTATTCCGAAACTCCTTTTATTCTGGACACATATACGGTAATCAAAAAATCCTTTCTTTCTTTAAAAACAGATAAATTCTGTTTGACAATGTTATGCATAATCATTAGATGCGAAACCGCTACTATTGCTGGTGCTTTTCTTTTGTTCGATCGTCGTTTAGAAACTTTATTATCATCTTCCTTTGGCATTTTCGGCCACTTAACACCACTTTTTGCCATTGCTAGCTTTCTGTGGTCCGATTGTCATTGAGTGCTGATACAATGTGTGCCTTCAAGTAAATAGTGGAAATAAACAGGTAATCGTACATTGTTTTAACTCTCATTATTCCGAAAATTTTCTAAACCAAACAGGGTGCAGTCCCGATTAGTTTGGAATAGCGGGGCTCTACTGCTCTACTGTACAACTATATTTCCTGCTGAATTTTTTTCATGTTTAACCCGAGATTGTTCAAGATATTACCTAAAATAAAAACATAAAATAGTTTAAAGTCTTAGAAATGAAAATGTTAGTGGTAATTGTTTACATTAACTGCCCCAGCTCCAATATCTTCCATACTTCTGTTACTAACCAATTGGGTCCTAAGTATGAATAAACAAACCGTATTAAAGGCTGCTCAGCCTAAACTATATATTCAGGTTGAAATAATAAAACGTCTTCCAACACTACTCGATATATTTACACTAATACTGTAATTGTTTACAAGACAATAAATCTAAAAAAAAGATCATATAATGGCAATCCATTTCGACCAGTCACACCGGTCGATTACCGGTAAATTAGCTTCATCAGGCTCAATCCGAGACTCTCGGATTTTCGAGATTATAGTTTGGTTAGGTTTCGTTGTTACATTAGGCTTTGTTATTTTCGTAGGGTTTCCAATTGGGAAACTCTAGAAAAGAGCAATATAAAATTCACAACCTTCTCAAACTCTCGATGGTCCTTCCACACAATTAGCCACCCCTATCAGCAGGGGTGGATTTACATATGGGCTAAATGGGCTATAGCCCAGGACGGCAGAATTCGGGGGGGCGGCAAATTTTGAAAAAAAAAACGGTATTTTTTAGTCTTCAAATGAAAAAACTCATGTCATTGGAAGAATTGTACAGAAAATTTGAGAACCGAGTGTGACTTTTTTCTAAGCGAGATCATAACATCTTAGCGCAATGGGTAATTAAAGAGCTTTAAAGAGGAACTGGGAGAACTCAGCACTACATTTACTTGTCATGGTAGGCGATCCACGCGTCGGCGCAAAGGAACCATCCGCCACCTCGCAGCCCCCTCTTTCTTTCCCCGTATATACATCCGCCACCGCCGAGCTGCACCAGTGCATTCAGGATGGGTGATTTGAGGTTATGTCAGGTTAAGTGGCAGTGATAATTGATACTGCTATTGACACTATTGTTACTTCAAACTTTAACGGGAAAACACATAAATAGCCATAATTTATCTATTGCAATTTATCTAATACTTCATTTTAAATACTGTAAGTAGGCCTATATGGTTTTGTATCTTGAATAAAATTAAAATCACTATGCCAATTTATTATTGCTACACTCAGACGTGTCTAACAAACCTAAAAAAATCTAATGGGAAATGGGACTGGGAACGAAGGTCACAGTATTCCGACCTATTTCACCGACCGTGAACTACTCACAGGGACAAATGTTATTTTTTGATTGCAAAGGCACTGGTTATTGTGTCTCGGATTGGTGAAAGAACCAGTCAAACAGCAATAGCCATGCTTTGAGCCACACTTTGGCAGTTCTTGCATTGCAACTCAAAATCTTTTATTTCAAGTTTTTAAATTTTAAGTTCCGTATAATCACTATTTTCAGCTTTTTATGTCCCCTCCCGTCCAAATAGCACAGGAATTGGGGCAATAATTGTGGATATAAATTAGAAAATTATGGCGGGGGGAGGGGGCGGCACTTTTTGAATAGCCCAGGGGCGGCAAATTTCCAAATCCGCCTCTGCCTATCAGGAGTGACAACGCTGGCGTTATCAGTTTGAACATTGGCCACTTCCTTATTGGTAACGTCTATTCCTTCCTCAAAAAGGGTGAGCAGGCTTTAATATTACTTGTTTATCCATATTAAGGACTGAAATAGTTAGTGACAGAAGTATGAAAAATTTTGGGGCTGAGGCAGTTAAGATTCATCTTCACCTTTGGGCCAGAAGCCCATTGTTGCGCAGTCAGCAATGTTAACCATGCAAAACATGGTATTTTATTCCCCTGTTTCGGACGCTGTTTTTCAACCGATTTCCTTTAAACTTGGTAAGTGTTTAGTTAAATAGTTATATTAGGTTCCTCAAACCTCAAAATTTTGAAAACTTAAAAAGATTACTAAGGAAAATTGATTTACTTTGCAACGTCACAGAGAGTAATATTTGTTAAATTTTCAAAATTTTGAGCTATGAGGGACTTAATATAACTATTCAACCAAACACTTACCAAGTTTAAAGAAAATCCGTTGAAAAACGGCGTTTGAAACAGGGGAATAAAATACCATGTTGACATTGCCGACTGCACAACAATGGGCTACCAGCCCAAAGGTGAAGATGACTAGTAATATAAACAATTACCATGTTAGTCGATGAATAAAAACAGATAATAGTGTCTTAATATTTTTAATTTATTAATTTTTACTATCAGGTTACGAGTATATTTTCCGTTAAAAGTAATTGAATTACATTGGTTAATAAAGCCATAGGAAAAGTTTTGATGGATATAATTTGTTGTGTTTTGTAAAAAGAAGATACATTTTGGCTGAGTGTTGGTTAAAGAAGTTAAAAATAAATATCAAAATAAACAATGAAAACATCATTTAAGTAAAACTATCCAGGATATACAATTACACATGAATGTCATCTATGCTTATCAGGGTTCAAAGCATAGTCAATCTCAGTGGTTGGTATGACTTCCATTCCGATTTCAATATTCTTCCACATATTCACAGTATCTTTGATAGCAACTCCCAAAACTTTTGATTCATCTACTGTGTAGTTAAACACACTCATTATCAAATTAAAATTAGGTTTAAGTGATGGTAATTTTAAGCCGCCTCCATCGAGCAGTTTTTGCACAATGCCTTTTCCTTTTTCCCTCTCATCTCTGAGCATGTCGTGAATTTCATCTAGGACCATAAATAACTGGAGAACGTCAGAGGATAGTTTTTCGCCCCCATCTTTTTGAGGATTCTTGATTGACTGGCAAATTATGTAATCCAAAGTTTGTATGTGACCAATAACATCAGACTTTACTGCAATGACGAAAGTAACAACAATCACTATGGTCGTCACCATTTGGTTCTCTTATAACCCAATAGTTACATCCAATGACATCAGATAAAGCCTCATAATTGTTGTTATATTTTCAGTTTTGTGTTAATAGATTGTACACAGTGAAGTCATGACTGGGATATTATATACTGAGTTTTACCCGCCAAATATGTTGGGTTAGTTTAAGCAATGGGAATTTAAATAAACATCTTGTAAGTCAATATTTACTTAGGTAACTACTTAATTTATATCATTAAATATAAAAAACTGTTGTTGCGTTATATTTAAGAACTCAGACAGTGAGTTATCAAGCTACAAGAGTGAATGATACCAGGCACAATCTATTTTGGTCATTCTATATTTTCATAAATTGCAATGAGTTATGAAAATAGCTGACTTTTAGTAGATAAACTATAAAAAAACAAAATGAGGGCATTTGAAATATTCTTAATAAATAAGTAAATAATTTTCACAACCTACAATTTTGAAGGCAAAGATGTTAAAAACATTATTGTTTGCTGGAGTTTTGACAGTGTGTGTGCACACGTCAGCGACTGAGTTTATATACGGGAATCTGATCGATTATGCTCACAATTTAACTGCAGTTTACAAAGATCCTGGGCATGTTTTTGGTGAAGACTTGTTAAGGACAGCTGTTTTCTATTTAGATGAGTTGATGGAATTGGAAGAAGCTCTTCAAGACAAAAAAGAACAAAGTAGGGCAATGCGAGTGTTAAGTGATTTGATGGCAGAAGGAGGGCCGAAGCATATTAACAATGTACCTTATGTTAAGTTTATAGACACGTACAATTGGTCAAGTAAAGAAATTGATGACTTAGCGAGGTACATAGAAATGAGGACTGAAACGTGGGACAGGCTACTTAAGATGGTTGAAAAATTTAAAAAGCGTGGAAACATAATGTAAAACTTAACTGTCATTACTTTAAATTAGAAAATGGACTGTATATTAAATAATACAACAATTTTTATACACTGTAACATTTACTATAATAGTTTAATAATTGTCCACCTGTGATTTGACAATGTGACAGTTTTTAATTTTGGTGATAAAACTTGCTGGACATGGTTCTTTGTCTCTCAAAACACTGCTATCAATACTCCAGGTCTGAGTGCTGTAATCTGTTTGTTATAATTCTTGAACTGTCTTGACTTCTAAAACATCAAGTTAAGTGATCATCTGGTTTATTAATCCACTGGCATTAACCCAGCCCCCCATTTGAGCCTTTTGTGAGGAACCCAATTAAGTTAAGATGAAATTGATGGGATTATACACTTATCTAAATATTTTACTTAGTAATTAATTGTAAGTTTAATTGTAAACGGTCCAGCAGTGTCGGAGTTAGCAAATTTCAAACATACTAACATCCTCTTTTGGCGATATAAATTCCTTAAAACTTCTTATAACTTTTCTTCATTAAGTTTTTTACCATAAAACCTGTCTTACCCGACCTTTAACACCTTTACTGAAATGGCGACCTATCACAATAGGTAGTTTAAAGCTAAGTATGAATGAGAGATGATTGTAGGATGATTGTGGCGCGATCTTGTAGTCTTGATACTGACTAAGGCCACATTCTCCTTAGACAGGACAGTTAATTCATAGCCCAACAGCCAATGATATCTAGGGACCTACAGTTTAACGTGGGATCCAAACCAAAATTTTGATCCCATATATACGAATTAGTCTAATTATGAGGATGGTCTTTATGGATGAAGTAGTATTCACTAGTGCGGACGTTAATCCCCACCAGGGAATATCACATTCACAAGCCATTACTTATAACTATCCACAATTCGTGACCTCCAAGTAGCTGGATTACAGGACGTTGCCACCGTCCCAGTCTATCTACCTTGCAACACCCGACTCCTCCCACTATCTATCCAAGTGTCCGACTATCTATACACAAACGCCCCTCTGATGAGAATGTTCAGACTGTAAAGAATGACTTATCTACACTGTGCTTCTTTTTTTGTCACAAACCGTCAGTTCAGTTGAGACTGTTTATGTGAATTGTGCCCTGACTTTAATCTTGTACTGTTGTTTGTTTGTTAACATCGATATTGTTGTGTTTACTACTAATTTAACAACAGTAAATGTTTTGATGCCATAAATATATAACTTAAATCACTCCAGCCACAGCAAAATTTTAAATGTACAAAACGTTGCACTACAAGAATGTATAGCTGATGTTTACATTATACCAGGTTAAGCCTATCATAAAAATTACAAAACACTCCTTTTATTGAAAACTTTCACAACAGGTTGAATTAGCTTTTGACCCTAATTAGAAAATTATCATAATGAATACTATGCATCTGGAAAAGTAGATCTGCAGAATTTTTTTTTTCTTTTTTTTTTTTTGCATACAGTCAATGAAAGTAAATCTGGAAGACATTGCAGATAGGAGCTTAAAGAAGGAAGGTAGAGTGATATGGTTGGGTACCTTTGGTCAGTCTCATTCACAGGGCCCTGCTTGGCTCTGGGCGTCACTGTTTCTTTGATATATTGGTTTTGCTTCTCAATACAGCAGAAGCCTTCAAATCCGGCCACCTCAGAACCGGACTGTCGGCTGGATTTCAAAATGGCTGGATTAAACAAGTTGAACAGAGACCTATATTATATGTGTGTTCCAACAATGAATACTAGGGTAACAATAAAGGATCGCATACTTATCCAATCAATACCGTGTATTGATATTGTAACAATCATGATTTGTTCGCTCAGACATAATGCAGCCGAAAAAACGATTGGACAACAGGCAAGCAGTCGCTAGCGATGAATCTGCATTTAATGGACAATACTGGACTTCTGTTAACACGTTGAGTGCTGAAAATCAATATAATTGCGTACCATAATTGCGGAAGCATTTTTGTATATTTTGTTTAATTGGTTGTATGTTGCTTAAAAGTCATCAGAAGTTGTCTAGGCGTCTATTTTATGTCAAATTTCATGACGTCATTTCCGGTACGTAAATGGGCTCACACTGAAGCAAGGTTGTTGGCATGGGAGAAGGACGACAATTCCCGCCCCGCGCACGTGGTGCCAGCCACACGGGGCGAGAATTCTCGCCCCGCGCAACGAGCGTGTTAATAAAGGCACTAACGTATAAATGAGACTGTAATAGCTACAGAATCCTTATATTATAATGACCTTACTTTCGTGTAACATTGACGATCGGGCCGCGAAATGCACAGAAAAAGACAATGATTGAAAATAGAACTTGATTAACTATCCACCTAATCAATGTTTTAAATACACAATGTTTTAGAAGACATCTGAATCCGAACAGCCCGGAAGTTGGCATTTGATCTGATGTATTTGAGTGATATAACATGGAACAAGTTGACTCGTGTCTATTTTGATTGTGGAAAATGAACGTGTCTGAACGTTTCATTTCTGGAAGACCGCGGCTGGATTATCCGGCGGCCAAACCATCCGAGGCCGGACTAGAGGGTTTCTAATGTAAATAAAGTAGAGCTTAAGCAAGTATCAATGAACGGTAGTAATTCCTACAAAATATATTTAGAATATACACTTCATAAAATACATTTCCTTTTTTAAATCACTACCAGTCCAGTTGCTAGTTTACAAGTAATTTCTAAATGTATGTACACTTAAATGTCTATATGGGAACTTACACCTATCAAAACAATTTTTCATCACAGTAAAGCATCATAACCAATAGTTTTAGTTTTTAATCTATACTAGAAATCGCCTCCTTGATCGAAATTCGATCAAAATTTCAGTTTATCTGGACCCACTCAGCTTACAACATTTTAGAACTAAAACATCTGTTCTTCCTATTTTTCTAGCAGTTGTTTTTACAACAGCTGTCTAATGATTCATTCAATTCTCCTGTCTCCATAAGATTAACATAGGAACTTTGAAAGCCTGTGGGGGATAGCCCTGGAGTCCGATGTGAATTAGAATGTGATTCTGCTCATCTACAGGACTGTACCTTTCTAACGGTATGCTCGGGTTTATCCCATGATGCACACGAGATGAGAAAAAAGGAGGAAATGAAACATGCTTGCGTATTAATATATAGATATAATTCAATAGTACAGTGTGGTTTCAGATAAATTCAAAAACATAAAAAAACAAAAACTAAAAGCAGATATATAAGATGACACATACTGTAGCAATTAATTCAAAATATTTACTGAATTCTTGATAAGTATAAATCAGTTAGATTCTAGTCTTGACCTCTATAACTTTTCCTCTTCATCTCCACTATGTTCAAATTCGTCCAACATTTTCAACAAATTTGACCACGATCTTTTAGATTTGTCAATCACGTTTTCATATTCAGACACATCAGTCCCCTTCCAGTTCAGCTCCTCTATGAATCTTCCCCACGGAATGTTATCTAAATGTTGAGGGCCCCCTTCTTCATGGAATTTCCTCAGAAATGCTCTACACTCAGCTTTACCTTCTTCAATGCCTTCCTCTAATTTATAAAGTTCATCCAGGTAAAAGAAAGCGTACATAAGCAGGTTTTCAGTTGTGAACAATGATGGGTTTTTATAAATGTTTAATATTTTATCGTTATACTCTTTTATGTCTGTCATCGCTGAAAAACAAGAGCCGATTATACAAATAAATGTGGCAAAAAATATTGTCTTCATGATATATCCGTCAGTGTACCTTTAATTAAATGAATTAATTTTCTTGAAAGATTCTTTGAGGAGCAGTTACGATAAGTACCAATGAAGTGAGTTTTCCAGTTTCTGAACTTATTTGAACTTAATCAGCTAAAAACCATAAAGATAAGATACTGTATTGCAATAATGTTCACAACAGTGCTTGATCATACCAACATTGTAAGAGTTAAACTTATGTCCTAGTATCTTAAAATAACATTCCAAAGTTGAAAAACTCGATAAGTATTATAATGGTCAATACCAATAATGTTAATTTAAAACACTAAACATGTTTAGATATTTGGCTCCTCATCTGTTACAAGTATATTCCTCAGTTCACATTGAAATCATTGCAGTTTTTATTTGATTTATTTAAAACGTAGCATTGGAAATACTTGAAGCCCTTCGAGAGCTTGAATAACAAGATCCATTTAGCTGCTGAAGCTGAATCAAGTTATGAATGAAATATTTTACCTGTGGACATATAGATTTTTTCTATATATGATGAATTCAAACTTTTTGTTTGGAGCTAAAGATAAATATTTTAATGTTAAATTTGTTCTTGCCCCACCAATAATAGATATCTCTTAACATGATATGTACTTTTCACATATTTACAATTAGCTTTTTAATACCGACTTACTCCTAATTTTTAGATGCTTAATAATTATCCAGATTTGAAAATAACTTTAGATTTGTTACGGTACTTATCAAAACTTAATCTTTATTTACAAAATCACATCAGGGTCCTTATAGCGCTCCAGTTCCACTAAACATTCCTTCCATATTCTTCTTGTGTCTGAAATGACGTCTTCGTAAGCCGTTAGCTGAGTGTCTGTCCAGTTAAGGTACTTGATGAACTTGTCCCAAGGGATGTTGCGTAGGTGAAAAGGCGGGTTACCCTCCAAGTACACTTCTTTGAGTAAGTCCGCACTGGAATAAGGTATTGTTTTGTTGACAGTCACTTCCATTCTCAGCTTAACCAGCTGACAAAGGTATTCATTCGCAGCATCCATCAAATCTTTCGTGTTCCCATTTTGAGGGTCTTTATACACCTGTAGTATTTTCTGAGATAGTTCCAAAAATGGGTTTTCAATCTCAAGAGCACAGACTAAAAACACTAAAAACGGCAGTGGGATACCGTATTTTGCTGGGCAAAAACCCATTATAAAAATATTTTAGTATTTAAAAAAAAAATTGTTTTCTGGTACTTCATTTGCAAAAATCTTTCAATGACTAACCATTACTTGTTTAAAAATACTTATCTCAATGGCTCTGCTTACATATTATCAGTATGATCTTGTTATTGGCTCAACTGATGACTACAAGTCTCAGCACAGCGCAGCAGACGACAGAACTACCACCCGGCTGTGGTGAGGACCATCCTAGGAAGTTCGTAATTCTTCCTGAGTGGCAAGAACTCTTCAATGTTGCTTCAAATTTATCAAACTTGTATAAAAACCCACATCTTAGCTCTAGTGGTGAACTTTTAAATTCGTCAAGGACTTATATGGAGAAACTCTCTGCTCTTGACAAGGCTTTTGAGGAAAACAGATTCCGATCGTGGGATGCAGTTTGGAAGTTGTACTTGAGTGGTGGTCCACCCCACATCAAGCAGATTCCTTACCATAAGTTTGTCGAATTTTACAACTGGACTGCAAAAGAATTAGATGAGTTTTATTCAATTATTGAAGAAACAAAGAGAGTGTATGGTTTTCTGGTAGAAGAACTTGCAGTTTTATATGACTCTGAAATTGTTATTTAATATGTAAAGCTGATATAGTAAGCAAAAAACTCTAATAATTACATACAATAAATTGTATTTTTCATAGATTCCACAATGCATCACTATTAAGGTTGGTTAGACCCTAAATGTTGCCATCTAATACAAATTTGTTAGTACAAAACGTAGCAAATAATTATATTAAAATAACACTATGTACATTTCCACTATACAGTGGTTAGTTGAATAATTGTTTGACTTCCCCTTCAGGACGTTATAAAATGCTCAAAACTCACAAAATAAAAATAAAATAAAGCACAGTAACTGTGATACTAATTTGTACATGCTTCTCATTTCTTGTTGTCATAACGTTCAAACAATTATTTAATAAGTAAAGGTGTTAAATTGTCTTCAAACAATAAGTAGGATTTTTAATATTGACTATTCAAATATTAATGATACTTTTATAATCATATTCTATGATTAAGGAAATTCTGGGTTTTGAATCAGCAAAATTTTTAGTGACCTGACACTAGAAGTATGAGTTTATTAATTTTACTATGCTGACTAATTTTTTATATTAGTTTCATTTATCATCTTTTTCAATTATTACTTACCATTGAATCATTATAAAATTTCGTCTGGTTCTTTATGTTTTTCCAACTGAGCCAAACATTCGTTCCAAACACTTCTAGTATCTTGAATGACATCTAAGAATTCATTTACATTTTCATGATTCCACTCGTACTCTTCAATAAGTTTTCCCCAAGGAATATTCCTTAAATGCATCGGGGGATTCCCTTCTAAGTATACATCTTTCAATATTTTTATACTCTCTGCCTTTTCGCTCTTAGCTTCCTCTTTGATTTTTATTAGATAGTACAGGAAATCCTTAGCAGCTTCTATAAGATCTTGGCTCCTAACGGATTCAGGATATTTGTATATTTGGACTACAGCACCTGAGAGCTCTATTAATGGATGATCTAAAGCAACAACTCCTTTTATTGCAGCTGCTACTAATAAAATTATAAAGGATGACATTTATGAAAATAATGAATTACCTTCATCAGAAAACGTGCATGGAACTGCACCAGTTGAAAATAAATATTTTGTCACTGCATGAGTGATATGACATCAAACTAAGACAAGTGAAATCAACACATAACAGTTATCTCAGAATCAGATAAATGACAACTATCATAACGAAATGGAGAGGTACCACACTAAGAAATACAAAGAGGTCAGGAAGTTCAAACAATTGTGATAGTTTATAGAAAGTGCCATGTTGGCGATACTGATTGTGACACAAATACCTGCTTATTTTGCAGAAGTAACTCCTGCAGTAAATGAAGAGGACCCACCCCCAGGATGTGGGGTTTACCACCAAAACTACACCATTGCTCCTCAGTGGGAAAGACTTTTCTCGGCTGGGAGAAATTTAACCATATTTTACAAAAACCCAACTTGTGGATACGGTCCTGGGCACGAGATAGTGAGGACTGCGACGATATTTCTCGAGGAACTAGAAAAACTTGAAAACGAATTTACCGTTGAAAATCGGGATCACGCTACAGACGCTGCTTGGGAGCTTTACATTTGCGGTGGACCTTTGCACATCAGGCAGATCCCGTATGGTGATTTTGTCCGGCTATTCAAGTGGGATTCAAATGATATTGATGAATATAGCACTATCATAGATGATACTCGGAGGAGTTGGAGTAACATTGTGGATGAACTTGCAAGAATAGCTCCGACTGACATTATTATTTGAGTTCCGACAGTGATATGATGCAAAGTGTTCTCGGTCTCTACAGAAGGACTGCACAGGTTTCATGCCTTCAATATAAGATTAATTAATATTATTCTTTAAAAATTTAAAAAGTGATTTCTGGTAACACAATAACTCTAAAAGTGACAGTATATTAAGTAGTTTTACATCATATCAACCAATAACATTTACAGCCATAACTTTGAATAAATATTAAAAAATATATATTTTTTTAAGAAAATAAGAAACTATAGTCGACTTCCGCTAACTTAAACTTCAATAACTTGAAATATTTGATATCTTGAATTTTTTAAATACCCTAAGTTGAAAACCCATACACAAATCAAAATAATTTCATGATTATATTTTACCTGTATAAGCCAAAGCGATACAAATACTACCTACTATACAACTTGAATTTCAGTGAATAAGTCAAATTTGAACTGCTCTTTACCTCCACAAGTGGAATTTTACTTCTATTTCTTAAAGTTTTCTCCTCTGACCTCTGAAAATCAAATCTCTGTGATCCGAGCCGGTGACACATCTGCTATAGTGTTTGTCCACTGCACTGTACATTACCTCTGTTAGTCGAATTTAACCAACATACCTTTGTATCTCAAACTATTTCTAAGTCTAACTGCAGTAGAACGTCGATAATCAGGATTATTTGGGACCAAACCCCATTTGAATTATCTCATTTTACAGCTTATCAATATTACCATAAATATGACCAGAATGCACTTTGTATATAAAAAAGTGTTAAAATTGTATATTCTCTTTCGCAGTAAAGGGTCCTTAAGTGAGATTTAAAACATTGTTTAATGTTCAAATTCAAGTACTGTATCATATTTAATTTATTAGCAACATGTGTAAGTATAAACATTAGTCGTTCTTTGAGAAAAGAAATGTGTTGGGCTTTTGAACTGTGGTAGTGGTTCGTTTGATGCAGTTAAGTCCTTAAAGGTAACGTAATTTGCCCTTCTGTGACAATTCCCCTACTCCTTGCTACGCACTTTTCCCCCATCGCCCACCCACCAGTAAAGAGCATAGTGTATAGGTAGACTGTATAAGTTATTTTTATCTTGCCAGATACAAATCCGGATTATTGACAGTCTAGATGTGTGATGTCCAAATTATCGAGGTTCTACAATAAACGTAATTCGAAGACAAATATTAGTCTTGTGAATTTTGAGTTAACGAGAGTTGACTGTATATTATTAGAGATAAAAGTAACATAAAGTTTATGTTATACTGACAAATTCACACTCGGGTCACTTGTAAATGATTACTTGTACTTTATATTACATTTTGTTTAATAAATAACATAATGATATGAATAAAAATATTGTATTAATTTTTATATTAGTTATAATGTTATATAGTAAAAGATTCAACATATTCAACATATTAATAATTGTTGCTATATGTAAGTCTATGAGGTAGTAGACCTAATATTATGAAGTTTCTCATAATTTTTAACTTTGTTCAACCCATTACATATATTTTGAAGTGAACTGATGGTTTAACATTATCTGAAAAGGTCCATGAGAGTTATTTATGCTATCCCTAACAGCAAAATCTTACACTGAAACTCATTTTTTGCAATGCTTCAAAACCTTAGATTAGACTTAACCCCTTTTTATATTTAGGAGACTAAAAGAGGCACTAATAGGGAATACGGTAACGTCTTATATGCTTAAAAACTACTCTTTCTGAATTACCAAGAGACTGATCTCCTGAATAACACCTCTGCGAACACTGACCAGTTAACATATACACATTTTCCTGACCATACTCACTCAACTTAGCCCTGGGACTATTATAGGACTACAATAGCATTAAGTTATACTGAATAAATCTTTCCAGGAGTTAGTGAAGTTTACTCCATGTTTTCTCGATCATAAGGAAAAGTAACGATTGGAAACCTAAATGATTAATGACATTCGACCTGTGATGTAGCTGCAAAGCGGGAAACACTCCATGAATCACACAATTAATGACTCCCCAACAAATGACTACCCTGAAGGTTTGATTGGCCTGCACGGTAAAAGTGAGATTGCTGCAATGGCTCAGTGCCCTTGGTTAACTTTTTAAATTGATTTGAATATTTTAAATTTCACTACTATTTAAATTTCGTACTAAAATCACAAAATTAACTTATCAGTTTTTTTCACCACTTAATTAATTTGATCCGCACATTAAATTAATTCCTTTTAGGTCTACATAATTTTAATGTCATTTATAAGCAAATTAAGACCGGAAATCAAATATTATGTCATTTTAATACATAAGTAAATTTAAATTAATTGTAAAGTTTTAAAAATAAACATTATTTAGTCAAGGAAAAAGTTATTTTAATTTCTGAATTGTTTAAACTATATAAATGTATTTTTATTACTAAGACAAAATTAATAAAAAGAAAATTGTAAGTATATTAATTGCTAAAACTAAATTAGTTAAAAAAACTAAAAATTCTGGGAGGGGGTTGGGGCAACGGGTAGAATTAGTCCACCAGCCACCGTCCAATATTGCAACACGCACGACGCTCACAATATGATCATATCTACCTGGACCTCCACACAAGGAAAACATCAATCAATAAATAAATAAAATAACATTCTCATGTTCTGGGGATTATAAATAAAGCTTTTTTTCTATATTTCCGAATATAATATATGATTTTCATTGTATGGAAATCCCAACAAACAAACAGAAGTTCAGCAGAGCACTGTTCGGTGAACATGTTCAGCCAGTGCAGACGCGGCTTTAACATTTACAAACTGTCCGGCATAACTATTGAAGTCAAAACAAACTTTTATGGTGTGAGCGCATTATTCTTAGCATAACTACACCATATAGATTACACAATCAAATAGCCCCACAGTTACATGAGAATGTAGTCAGTTAATGACCAGTGAAGTCGGTGACTCAGTCTACACCATGTTTGATAACAAATATTCTTGATGAAGACCCCACATTGGAGGTTGTCCAAAACAATTTTATAGTGGTTATGGGGAGTATTTAAAAGCTTAATAAATCACAGCAAACTTTGCGCTATATTTACAGTTTTGATCGACCAGTCATAATGTGAAAATTAAAACCAAAAGCAGGATATGCTACAGAGATACTATGGACTGTTGTGTGTGATGATCATTTTTCACGCCACCTTGTGTGATCTACTGGGTGAGGCAGTTA
This sequence comes from Neoaliturus tenellus, assembly GCA_030545055.2. Lineage (NCBI taxonomy): Eukaryota > Metazoa > Arthropoda > Insecta > Hemiptera > Cicadellidae > Neoaliturus > Neoaliturus tenellus. Next base: position 262,263,380 of record CM061531.1, read on the forward strand.
TCCGAGTGTACACCCAGCTGTTGCACGGAGTTATGAACCAGAGTCACGTTTCAGTTCGTAGAAGTCTACTCCACCTGGAATTGACTCTGGGGGACATCATGGCGAGGGTGAAGGAAGGGGACGAGGTAGGTTTCACAGCTGTTGACACAATAAAAAACTACGGAGGGCTGAATTTCTCATCTTTCAACAACATAGACGAGGAGTTCCTCATGGAAAAATTCAAGTGGGACAGATTCAAGAGTGAAGAGTTCTTGTTCAATATCTACAATGTACACAACTCTTGGGTCGCTTTGGATACAGGGTCATACAATCCAACGACGATTATTTACATCCATGGGCGTAACCGAACTTATGGTTTGCAGGGGTATATGGAAAAATATCTATAAACGGTGAAAAGTGTGCGTGGCATTATGAGAGAGTATGATTAAAGGAATGGAAGTTGCAGTTTGACAATTTATAACTCTATTTGAAAAGAAAGAGAATGTTGAAAAGTTTATTGTGTTACTGTGAGATTGACGATGTTAAGAAAGTTACATCGCTTTATAAACTAATACAGTATTATCTTCAGAAAACCATTTATTAAACGAGCACATTTAAGTTTTCCATTGTTTAAAATGCTACAAAAATACTTCTTTGGCGTCTAAAAATTTGGTGGTAAAAAATAGTGCTGCTTATCTTTTGGAAATTATTATTCTTTTGTTAACGATTTACTATAAAAATTTCTTTCACATTTTTATTTTAATTTGTTATATGGTGTTGCGGTACTGGTACCTGAAATAGATTTGTAGTAGAGAAGAATTCTTCTCAAATTGAAATCCTCTAAAACAGCCGATACCACTTTCAGAAACGATATCTCATGATCAAGTAATTTTAAAATATGATGGTTTGAAAAATAAGTTAGGTTGGATCACTTTCAAGTAGTTTTTGTAAAGTGTTAATTTTTATCACAATTACATGTTTTAAGGTGTATAAATCTTTAATTTGTGTACTGCTATAGAGCTATAAATTAACATACAGTGGACAATTTTAAGGATACTGCAGTAAACATCAGTAAACATAATTGATGTTTGGATATTTTTTGGATATTGTACTAACCCCCTTTGTCAAAGGTTTTTTTTTAGCTACATAGCTTTTTGTTATACTTTGAATCATTCTGTGCTGTAAGAAAAAAAAACTAAGTATTATGGTCCAAAATCTGGTCTTTTTACAATCTCAGTTCCTTAACTTTTTGACTGATATGCCAGCTAAAAAACGTAAAAACTTGGCTAAAAACCATCATTGTTTAAAAATATTTTAAAATTTCAGAATCACAAATACTTTTAGCTACTTACGTCAAGCCTATGATTTACTCATTACACATTTTGTAAAGTGTCTTGCTTTATGACCGTGCATTAAAGTCTAAAAATTGTAAACAGGAGATATGTAAATTTTCCTGTTATTTCTTAGATTACCCTAAAAGTAAATGTGTAGAAAAGGTTAAAAAAATAGAAGAGATTAAACAGGAAGTAACTGTAAATAATTTAATTTGTGAGTCAAATGTATTATGAAAATAAGAAAAAATATCTATGGAAACTGAACTATAAAAGGTTTTCACTTGAAATCACTAAGATGTGGTGTGGTAGTTGTTGTTGGGATGGTTTCAGATTCAGTGGTTGTTCTTGGTTGAGGTTCAACCTTTCCTTTAATTTTCCTCCACAAATAGCAAACACCCTCTATAGCTTCCTTCATTTCCTTGGCCGTAAGAAAAGTCCAGTTGTATCTTTCCCTTTGTATGATGACCGTGTCATTATGCACAAGATTCATTATTGCCAAGCCTCCTCGATCAATAATGTTCTTAGCAATTGTCCGGCTTTCTTCCTTTCCTTTCCCAAGATTGTCGTAAATTTCATCAATTGTCATGTACAGATCACTTATATTGTCTCGTAAACCTTCTATGAAAAGTAGTTCTGGAACTGTAATCGCTTTGTAGATGTAAGAGTCGAGACTCATTATTGTATCTTCGATATTTTCACAAATACAAAATATTAAAAAACCCTGTAGAAAAATCAGTTTCATTTTATTCACCATGAATGTTATGTAAATCTTTAGTTAGTTTATTAGTTTTACCTTTTATACACTCTAATTGAATTTTTTAATGTTTAATCTGTGATTAAACTGTCAATGATTGTGTTTCTACTATGATGGAATATGTTTCTCATTTCAAATTCTCTTCAAAGGATCACTGCTGCAGATTCATTGAAACAGAAGTAGGCCTATAGTGTCCATATGTGAATGTCCATTCGTACAGTGAAGCTAGAATATAATGATTTACTTCGGTGTTTACTTGTTTATTGGTATGGAATAATAATATTTATCCAGAGACTAATTTATCATGTTGCTAGTATTATTTGAAATTGGGGATGGAAAAGAAATGGTGCAAAAATTTTTTAAACTTGTTTTATGTACAAGTAAAAACAACTAACTTAATGTTAATAATTGTTTGTTATCAATAAACTATTTATAGTAAATGAGTGATATTAAAAAAATGTGTCTTTAGAATCATGATCTAAATTTGTCATAAGTCCAAAGTATAGCTATTGATTTGTATTTCCTAAAGAATGCGTAGAAATATGTAGTATTCACAGAGATTGTCACATAAAAGTAAAATTTTATATAAATTGGACTGGAAACTTTTTAAAGGAACATTTATTTCATTGTCAGTCCCAAAAGTGAGTTAGGTATTTCAAGTTGAGATAAAATAAAACTGATTGAGCCCCGAAATAGGACTTTCAAGACGGGCAATGAACTATACTTTATATAAAAAAGGCCAAATAGAGCACAGTAAACAAATAAATTAAAGTTATCTAAAATGCAATAAATTCTAATTTTTCTACTAAACCAATTGTAAAAAAAACAGTTTATGTTTTTTACCAAATTGGTATTTAAGTCAGCTGTTCTTCTCAGTCTTGTTATAAAAATATCAATTCCTCCATAGGCAAAAACGAGATCTCCAGACTTAATTAATGTTAGCAAAGACTCAAAAATTAATGTTAGTAAACAAAAATAAATTAGTCTAGGCAAGAAAAGGAATGTTTACACCCCTTTCACACATCACGGTTTTGCCCTTACGACTAAAAATCGCACGGCGGACATTCCAATAGTAGCCCGAAGAATCTTATGAGACCTTTCACACAGGTAGGGCGACGGTTTTTAACTGCACGGCTGCCGTGATGCAGCTGTTGTTTGCCACTAGAATGGGACGGTTGCCGTCCCATCCAACTGCGTAGTAGCGCATTGGAGTTTATAGCCCCTTTCATACACAGAACGGTTACAGTCGTCGCTCAGTTGTCGCAGTTCACAAGGGGAGTGTGTGTTTCTTGTAGAAAGATGTATGATATCGATGCGGAAGTGCTTCTTTCTTTGGTATAGAGTCTAAACCTGTACTTTGGAACAAGACTTTTTTTAAAGACCACTAAAGAACTTTTTTCATCCCTTCTCAGATCTTCAAATAATGTATAAATAAAAAAGCCCTGCTTCCTCTCTTTTCTGGTTAATTGGGTGCACCTAGTAAACGCAACGACTTCCCCTTAGTCTCTTCCTCTGTCTGTACCACAACAACAGATCAATCGCTTGTTTTTTATTCAATTTAATGACAATGTACAATACACAGACACGTACAACTGACACTGCTAATAGCCAGCTGAAGTCCCACGCCACGGCTCGCTGTACCCGGGCCGTTCCAGGCCGATCATGCTATGTGAAAACTACTTGGACAGTTTTAAATCGAGCAGCTTTTTTGCGCACAGCTAAAATCCGTGCTGTTTAAAGGAGCGTTAGAAACATTTCCTAATAGGAAACAGAAATAATTATATCAGGAAAATTAATTGATTAATTTTGTTGTGATACTTAAAAACAGCCAATTTTGTTCCAAAATATCCAATTACAGTACTAAGTTATGACGATTTGTGTCACTTAAATGCAAAGTGAAACTTGGCTGCCCTAGATAGAAATGTTTCCACTTGAGCTGCAGGCAGGCAAGTGAGTAGGCCTACATTCGGGGCACATAATACACTTTAAATTTTCCTTTAGTAATCATAAAAGATAAAAATGTAAATAATAGTTTGAAATTGAGTGAATCTTTTTTTGAGGTTTTACAAACATTAAGAATATTTCTGCCAAATCTTCTGGTGGGGAAGATTTTACATGAAAACTTAACTAACACAAGTAGATACATTTTTATTTTTAACTGACAATATCTTTTAATTGTTAAAAGTTTATGTAATTTTTAGTTCCCCAGTCTTTATGTGTTAACACTTTCAGGGCGGCATGGGAGCCCACCGAACCCAAATGCCATCTTGGTGGATGCAATCACTCCCAAGCTAAAGTGCTTTACTATGTGATTTATCTTTAAAATAACTTAGGATCTGACCAAGAAATTTTAAACCTTGCACAGCACTGCGCAATAGTATATTATATTTAGTGATCATAAGTTTTTCATAGGCAGTACTACTACCACATTAGATGTGGCAATTTCGATAACTAGGATGGCGGTGATGTACACGAAAAATTTATGTGAATGTTAATAAATAAATAATAGTTTTTTCATCACTAGGAGTAAAAATGGCTCTTTGGGTGCAATTTTGTTTAAAAAATGAGACACAGCCAAGCTTTTAAAAACGATTACTGTATGCACTAAAAAGACACTTTTTCTACTAAGTTAGTGATGACCAACATTTTTATAATTTGGAATTAGACTTTTAATAGTTGAAAATTTTAACTGTTAAGTTCTTTGAAAATGAAGCTTAAGGCAAAATTTCAATAGTTTTCTTGTAGAGTTGAGCAGTGTCAAAGACAATATTCATTTCATAATTTTAAGTGAAATCTGGATTAATAGCAACGAAACAAATTTTTATACTATCCCTGGATATAAAATGTTTGTGAACTGTAATAATTCTTATCGTGCAGGAGGCGTGGTATGCTATGTTGATAACTCCATAGATTGTAAAATTGTAAATGCTTCCTTAGTTATGAAAACCGCTGATACCCTTTTGTTAGATGTTAAAACTGCTAGTTCGTATTTTAAATTAGTTTGTTTATATAGATTACACAGTGAATCAGAAAATTCTTTTTTACATAAGCTATCACAATTAGTTTCTGAATTACAAAACAATGTTATTTACATTGGAGACATAAATATTAATTTACTGGAAGAGAAAGCAGTAACACATAGCTACAACAGTTTAATGAATAACAATGGACTTTTGTCTTTAATTAATACGCCTACTAGAATAACAAATAACTCTAAAACTTTGATTAACCATATTTTTATAAGAGATAGACGTATAAATCTTTTTGAAAGTGATGTTTTTGATCAAGGTATCACTGACCACTGTATTTTGGGAATTAAGTTTAAGCAATCTCATAAATTCAATTCTAATAGGCCTAAGAACAATAATGTATTGTGTGAGCCCGTCAAAACTGTAATGGATTTTGATCTGCTTAAAGTTAATTTACAGAATGTTGATTGGAGTGAGGTGTTAGCAGAAAATGATGTTAATATTTGTTATAATAAATTTCAGGAATTGTTGTGCAATGCAATGAATAATAGTAGTAAAGTAGTTTTAACAAACAACAAACTCAAACGAGCTAAGTTAATAAGTCCATGGATTACGTCAAATATTATTAAAAAGATTGAAAAAAGAAAGAAGCTTTATAAGATTTCAAAGAGGAGGCCTTACGATACTGCTTTTATTAACTGTTTTAAAAGGTTTGCCAATAATTTAAAATTAGAAATTGATTTTACAAAAAATTTATATTATACACGTAAATTACAAGATTGTAAAGGTGACACCTCTCAACAGTGGAAAATCATCAATGAATTAACCGGCAACGTAAAAAACAATTCTATTGATTGCATCGAGCTTGAAAACGGAACAGTGATAACCGAGCCAATTGATATCACCCGAGAAATCAACAACCACCTTATTTCCGTACAGTCTGGTCAGCCAAGTACAGTCACTTCTGTAACTCTTCCTCCAATTCCTGCCTGTCAAAATTCCTTTTTTATTGCTCCTACCACAGTTGAGGAAGTCAAATCAGTTGTACGTAGTTTGAAAAATAAAAAATCCACTGGTTTTGACAAGTTCAATGTTAGTTTATTAAAACATATAATTGATGATATTGCCACCGTTCTTGTGTATATTATAAACAAAAGTTTCAGTAAAGGCATATTTCCTGAGTCTTAAACTTAGTTCAGTTGTACCTATTTTGAAAAAACCAAACTCTAACAAATTAGATAATCTAAGACCAATAAGCTTGCTGTCTGTTTTCTCTAAATTGTTTGAGAAAATTATGATGTTAAGACTAGACACATTTCTAAAAAGAATGAATTTTTTCAATAGTAAACAATTTGGTTTCTTAAAAGGTAAATCGACCGAGAGTGCTTTAGTAACAGTAACTGAATATATTTTCAATGGATTAAACTCAAATCTGAAAACGACAGGTCTTTTTATAGATTTTAAAAAGGCTTTTGACATGGTCAACCACGAAATTCTCTTAAGTAAATTAGAGAAGTCTGGCATTAGAGGAGTGGCGTTGAACTGGTTCAAAAGCTTTATTATGGGGAGAAAACAGCAAGTTAAAATAGATAGCATCCTAAGTGATCCACTAATAGTTCAAACAGGAGTTCCTCAAGGATCAATGACCTCAGGAACACTGTTTCTCATTTTCATCAACGACCTGTTGAATCTTGAATTTCAGGGAAATATAAATGCTTTTGCTGACGATATTGCCCTTTTTTACTCCCACAAAGATTTAAATGCACTTGGGCAAGCAATTAATGAGGACCTTGTTTTGCTCAGGAAATGGTGTTTACTGAATAAAATGCAAGTAAATGTAAATAAAACCAATTTTATAAACTTTGATCTGACTGGATTTGACATTCACTTTCCATTAACTTTTCATTCAATAACCTGTAATTTCCAGAACTGTACATGCCAGCCGTTAGAAAAAGTTAAAATAATTAAATATTTAGGGGTACAGCTTGATGAAAAACTTTCTTTTGAGCCACACATTTTAGATTTACACTCCAAACTTAGATCCCAAATTAGAAAGTTTTATTTTTTAAGAAACTTTTGCGATTCTTCCCTTTTACGGACACTTTATTTTGCACTTATAAATTATCGACTACAATTTGCCTTGCCATGCTGGGGGGGTGCATATAAATCACTAATGGAAAGATTAAGAACAACTCAAAATTTCTTTTTGCGCATAATTTTATTTAAACCAAGAAGGACAAGTTCTTTTCCATTGTATCAAGAGCTAAAAATTTTACCTATTCAGCATTTGTTTGTTTATAAAGTTTTAAGATTGTTTTTTATCAGAAGTGGAAATGGAGTAATCTGGAGGGCATGTCATCTATACAATACCAGAAGTAATACAAATAATTTTTTTAAACTTCCAAAAGTTAATAAAACAGTATTTAGACACTTCTTACAATATTTAGGCCCAAAATATTTTAATCAACTTCCACTTAATATTAAGAACATAAATTCTGTCAAGGTTTTTTGCAACAAAGTAGTAAATTGGTTGTTCTCAAAAGAAGATGTATACTCTCTGAACTATATCCTGAGCTAAGAAATGTTCCTGTACTGCTAATTTATTGTTATTTTATTGTTATTCATGTTACTATTTATTACTGTTATTTAGTGATTATTTATTTATCTATCGTTTTTTATTCATTGTTATTTATTTATTAATTCATAGTTGTTATTCATCTGTAGTTATTACTTTATTGTTTTTTTGTAAATTTTTATAATTGCTAAATTAAGTTAGTAATCTGTCCAGATGTTGCAGTTGGCGGATTTCAATTGTTATTTAAATAATGCTAGACTTTAATTTCACTGTTTCTTACTAGTTATATACTTTTTCAATTCACTGGTCACACTACTGGATGAAGTGGCCAGTTAATTTCTCTTTGATCAAATGTAGCTTTTGTATATGATTGTATTCATGAGAAATAAATTCATTTATTCATTTATTTATTTATTCTATTTTTGAGGTTAAATTTACAAAGTAAGTAATATACAATGTTTACATTTCTGTTATTTATAAATAATAGTTCTTATTACGTGTGGTAAGGAACACTTCTATAATGTATATCATGTATGAAAGTTAGCAAATAATTGACTTGATTGGTTTGAATCAAATCAAAGCTAATTTTAAATTAGTGTAAGCAAACATTTTGATTAAGACTTCTACAGTAATAAAACCAATAGATAGTCAAAATGTATTTTTATTACTTTCTAAAATGTTTTATATTTACACTGTGTATTATCCACATTTGCATGACTTTGTGCATAGACCTAGCCAAAACATCTTGTCAGTAACTACCTACTATTTTAGTTTTCGGGCCATGGCTAAATCTTTTCACTCCCTAGTCGCTGTAAACCACTAGTCAGCTCGACCTTTTCATTCCCCTGCCACTATCAAGCCCCTGGCACTGGTTTATCCACAACTTCCAATATATTCCTCCACATGTCACTTGCTCGTTCCAAATTCCTTCTCAACTGAGTTGCCCTGTCCTCATCCCAATCATATGTCTTCATCAATTTCGCATCATCCTGCTTCAGATTAAGAATTTTCAGACCATTTTTAGACTTGATACATTCAACCACCTGTTTGAACATGCCAAAATTTTCCCCTTGTTTTTGAAGCTGCTCATAGATGTGGTCCAGAGATAGATACAAATCCAACATGTTTTTCATTATGACATTTTTCTTTGCTGAGTCGGGTGCTGCAACATCTTTGTACACGGATTCGTCTAAGTCGAGAACACCCTCAGCATCAAGTCTTAAACTTGGTTCAAAACAGTTGACTGCATTTAGTGCCAGTATTATTGCTAAGACAACTAACATACTGACTGATGTTTTTATAATCAGTGAGTGGATCTTGCTTTTGCCCCTGCATTATGGATCTAATTAAATGTAATTCAAACTGATATCAGTTTATTCAGTACAGTAAAGTTATGCACTTAAATACAGGCAACAGTGTAGTAAAAGTAGATGTATAATTGGATGAGTTATAGTTTTTAATGCTATTCTCTGATATAAAGTTTTGCTGGAGAGGAATTTAAATTTTTTATCATGGCAATTTTTCTGATATAAGCAGAAATCATAAAAGCAGCAAGCACCAGAAACCAACTGGAAACTGAAGATTTTTATGTGTTTTCACTATAAGCACTACTGTACGCTTCATTTCACTTAGTTTTACTCTATTTATAGTTTAAAAAAACCAATAAATAAAAAATATGCAATCACTATTTTCCATACTTTCATTAAGTTGCCCATTCGAAATTACCCACCCCTTATACACTGTACTCCCCTAATGTATGCTGATGATACGACACTTTTAGTCGCCGCGTGATCACCAAACAACTTGGCCATCAACTCTTACATTGCACTAAATAAGGCGTATCAATACTGTCATGAAAATGACTTAGTTGTAAACGCTGAAAAAACCAAACAACTAGCTTTTGGGAGAAGACAGGAAGAAGTCCCAGAGCTGCCAGAAGTGTCAATGGAAAGCCAGACAAAATTTCTAGGAATGACTATCGACAATGCCCTATCCTGGAACAATCACATTGATACACTCTCCAAAAAGCTGAACTCCTGCTTATATGTCTTGAAAAGAGTAAACTTTGTGAGTGACGAAGCTACAACAAAAACTGCCTACCATGCATTGTTCGAGACCCACTTGCGATACGGCCTTGCAGTTTGGGGAGGCACAACAGCCGGGAACATTAATAGAATTCTGCTTCTTCAGAAAAGAGCAATCAGAATTATGGTCGGCATAGGCGTCATTTCAGCATTCTGATTGGGGGGGCAAGATTTTCATAAGGTCATACCCCCCCCCCCCTTCCCACAAATACGCCAAACCTCTCAAATTTCGCTAAAAACTGTCAATAAAAGCTAATTAAGTTTACATTGTGACACTAAGCTGTCCATAAAATGTGAACTTATAATATAATCTCACAAACCCATGAAAACCATACCCTAATGCATGTAAAATTTGATTATATAACATGTTTCTATTTGTAGAAAGTCATCATTCTTCTGGAACTGCCAGTGGTTACTGTGATGTAAAACACCTTAAGAAATTTAATGGATTTAATTGGTTAATGGATGCTAAATCGTTAAAATAAAATAAAAACATCATTTTATAACTATTTAGTTATTTTTATTGTATATTATTTACAACTCTAAAGTTTTACAGTCGGATACATAGACTAAAACTCCATAGGTTTGTATGGTAAAACACATTGTTTTATCTTTATCAAAAATTCGTTTTTGACAAAGCACCTTTGTAGTCTGCCGTAAAAGGGACAAAAAATCATTTAACATTAAACTATTGTTGGTTAGGATCAGTACAGCTACGGTATATTGCCCATTACATTAACTAAAAAAATTAAATTGTTATTGAGGACAAGAAAGATAAAAAATTACTAAGTGATTAAAGAAAGATAAATAATGATTTACAAAAACATCTATACATATTTAATACGTGATATGCGTTTTTGTACAAGAAACTCCTCCCACAATTTGCATTAGATTTTAATGATTTTGTTGCCATTGGATTTTGTTGCTCGGCGTGAAGTTGTTTCTAAAGTGAATTGGTAAATTGTCCATTAAAAAGAGGGGACCTACAAGTCCTTAAAGTTTGTAATTTTCCCATTTGATTACACATCAGTAAGGAAATTGATTGATTTTCAAGTAAACAACAGTAAAGTGTAAACGAAAGTACTATATCTACCTTTTCACACGAAAGAGGTTATGTTTAACCAAGGCAAGGCTCCGGTCTACCTGAGCCCGAACGACGTTACCAAATGCTGACTCGAGGCTTTAGCGCTAGGCGAGTTTGATGGCTGCAGACAGTGCAGAGATTTGTGGGAATCGTGTTTTCGTTTTAAAAAGACGAGATCCGTCTTTTTACTTTTAGAAAAAGTTAAGAGCCAATCTCTATCTTAATTGGTTAGTTTTAAAACACGATCCCCGTAAACCACTGAATCTATAAAAATTGCCCCTAGAAAAAACAGACAATTTTAGACAATTATAACTGAAATTATAAATTTTATAAAAAAATTCTAAAACCAGAGAAGACGAGATCCTTTCTACTTTTACAAAAAGTTAAGAGTCAATCTCTATCATAATTAGTTAATTTTAAAACACGATTCCCGTAAACATCTGCAGCCATCAAACTCGCGGAACTCGCCTAGCGCTACGGTTGAAATTCGGCACCGTGTAACGTCGTTCGTGTAGGTAGACCGGAGCCTTAACAACTCAACAGACGTGAGATGGGACTTCCTGCTACAGATGACGATTGCAAAATGAGTCAATTTAAGAGTTTTGTGTAAATAATACAAAGTAGACATTTCGTTAAAGTCTGATACAGAAGTTTATAATTATATACAAATATTTCACCATAATACATAACCTAACATTTTAATTTCCAATTTTAAAAAAATCACCGAAATTATTGGGGGGGGCAACTGCCCCCCCTTACCCCCCCCAAATGACGCCTATGATGGTCGGCCTTGGCCCAAGGGAGAGCTGCAGAAATGCCTTCAAAACTGCAAATGTGTTAACAGTCATTGGCCTATACATAAAAGAAGTCATACTATATGCCACAATCGAACAGCTGCAACGAGGCCATGATATACACACATACAACACCCGGCATGCATCAAACTTTCACCTCCCTCTACATCACACTGCATCATACGAGAGGAAACCATCATACATGGGGAGAAAACTCTTCAACCTCCTACCAGAAGATCTAAAGATGCTGAACATGAAGAAATTGAAGACAGCTCATCGACTCGACCATTTTAATCCATCGATGAATTCCTGGACTGGAGGAAGAATGAAGAACCTGGACTGGCCTAATGAAAAAAAAAAAAAAAAAAAAAACTATGTAAAATTGACGCCATTGCATTTCTCTATGTTATGTTAATAAAGAATTTGTCTATTGTCTATTGTCTATTGTCTATTATATTCCTCACTATCAGTGTATATTGTAATGTTATATGATTAAAATCTCTTTTCCTGTAGATTTATGTTTTCATGATCATTTCTTGCATTCACGTTAAAGTGAATTTGTCAAATTAGTTGTGTTAGGAAATATAATATAACTAGGGGGCCTGTGCAGCACAATGCGCTGCATTTATTAGGGTACCTGGTGATCAAACTTTGCTCCATGGTAATACTTTGAAAAAAATTTCATCATAGTGAAAATCAGATAGAACATTATTGGTGTTTATTCAACCGATCTTCATTACCAATTCTCCAACTTCCCAATGTCATGGTGTTGAGATGTGGTGCTCGTTCTTTTGGGTCTAAATTAGCTAAGATTACGTAGTTGTTCTTTTGCCGATATGTCTTAGAGAAATTGTTTAAACCCTCCTATAAAATTTAGAATAAATTCACAGATGTTGGATCCACATAGTTCATCAAACATAAAACTTAAATTACAACAGAATAAAAATCAACATTTCATTACTCCCCGATCCTGTATGAGTTATGCAGCACTCACTGAGTCTGTTTTTGTAGTACTACTGTATGAGGTAGTCAATGACATAGTGAATGAGTCCACATTACTATTTATGCCTAAATCCTCTTTAACTTAACTTCCCATAGGCCTAATATTACAAAGTTTAAGTAAAGAAATCACAAAAATTAAGAGAATCTTTGTTGGTGTGGTCCATTTTGTTTTTAGTGGCATTTTTATTTTGGTTTAAATTTCTCTTTATAAAAACCATTTTTGTAATAAGCTTGTTTTATATACCGGAGGTAAAAAACTTTTAAATGATGTATTTTACACAGGTTTTTTAATATGTGTAGCGTTCTGCATAAAACATGTTTATGCTATAATATTAAATAAATAACCCCGTCGCAGCAGACCTGCGTACTCAGCGAATTTCCAAAGGATCTTGAGATATTGTATTTTCCCCATAAACAGCATAGGAATGAGAATGTAGGTTTGCTGCCTTGGGATGTTGTTAGAAAATGTTAGTTTTGTTAGGAAATGTAATAGTTACGTTAGGTAAATGTCAAACTGTATCAATATTCGGCACTTTTTAATTTTCCCCATAAACCCCAGGGGGGTGAGTATGTAGGTTTGCCGCCATATGGGTGTTGTAAGCAAATTTCAGTTAAATCCTACCTAGTGAATGTACATACCAAATATTATCAAGTTATGGTGTTCTTTTCATTTTCCCCATAAACCCCATAGGGGTGAGTACATAGGTTTGCCGCCATATGGGTGTTGTAAGCAAATATCAGTTGAACCCTACCAAGTGAATGTACATCCCAAATTTTATCAAGTTATTCCAATAAATAAGCGAGATACAGGGTTTGGTTGATTTCCCATAAGATTAACATGGAAACCTATTTTTGGCTTTCCTCCGTAACCTGTTAACCCAAGTTAAAAATTCAAAATACTACATTGTTTGTTTTTTAAGCTCTTTTAAATGGGTTTAGTTAAAATTGTTGAATTTTGAAAATTATGCTCCAAAAATGCAAAACCCCCATTTTTGACCCCTTTGAAACCCCATAAAACCCCATTCCCATAACCCAATCATGCTGGTTCGCGAACTCATGAAAATAGACCTAGTCTTACACCTTCATACCAAATTTCATAAAAATCGGAGGTCCCCTTCAAAAGTTATCAGTACCACGGACACACACACACACACACACACACATATATATATATATATATATATATATATATATATATATATATATATATATATATATACATATATATGAAAATGAACGAACGGTGTTTTTGGCTTCTGGGGACCTCAAAATGAAAAAGTAACATGGTCCCGGGCTTAGGTCTTACCATGGCTACTACCGTAATAGCGTATTCCCTATAGGGAAATTCGCTAAAAGGTTATTACACTTACAACCAACCATCTCTTTTCCTTATAGTTTACAGCAGTTTGAAAACCCATGCACACAAATTTAGTGTTCTATTTTAATATTTGTTACCTTTCACTATTGTTTCAATACCAGTCGGACAACCAATAAGACCCATGTCAAAAATTTCAATTTCCAAAATTGTTTTCGTAAACAAAAATGAATTTTTCCAGGGTTAAGCCGATGACAAAACTTATTTTTGTGTCAAAATGCACGTGAATAAAACTTTCAGTCAAAATCTGCCTGCTACATTTTGAGAAAAGGTTAAAACCTCAGATTAGATACTCTTCGTATTAAAGCATTAAATTGTGTTGATATTTCAGTACCAGTTCAATTTGTTTCTGTTCATCTTTTAACACATGTTTGTTTGTTTAACTATCAACAGCTGTTGTATTTAGCAATTCAATATAAATTGATCCCCATGTTAATCTTATGGACAAAAAATTAACTTTGATTGCTTCCCGTGAGCTTCAGAATTAAAATATCAAAAATCTAAAACCTTATTGCAAAACTACGAACTGAGACAATTCTTTTGACACCTCAAACTTTAAAATTGGTCCAAAAATAAGGGAGGAGTAGTGTTAACAAAAAAGGGGCATCACGTATTATATATATAGATATGATATAATAGGCAATATATGTGCCAATTAATATAGGCAAACAACCAGTTAAAGATCAGTAGTTTGGAATCTTTATGTTTCGTTAAAAAGTAAAATAATCGTATGGCTTTTATTGGAAGGAGATCAGCAATTAACTGATAGTTCTTTTAAGGCCTTCAATTTTTTGTTTTCGATGCAGGTAGACCAACGGCTTAGCGTGACTTCTGAAATACAGGAGCGGCCGAACGATCTTTTTGTCCCCGGGCCCGCTGGGTGACAACCCAGAGCTCTACAGCTGAGCTACAGCCGCTGCCCGGGTTTCGGTGCGGCCGGCTGTACCTTTGTTTCGGTATAATTGTCACTTGTGAGATTTAGCAGTAACAAATTTTAGATGATTACAAACGCATCATCTAACCCATATGAGCATCATATGCATAATTTTATATGAGCGTGTTAAATAATTTTAAAGCACTTATTTTTGGCACATACACTCAAATATTCTATTGGCATATACCCTCAAATCTATACTGTTTAAAGTATAGATTAAAGTATTAAATGCCTGTGATCAAATTTTAAAGAAAATGAACTTTTCTAAAAATGATTACAAAATAATCAAGACATAATAAAATTATTTAAAAAATTATTTGCAGTTTCGGGGCGGTGATTATGAATAATTTAAAATTATTAAGACAAAAAGATTACTGACATTCACCTGTATATTGTAATTAAGACATTTACACTCTAAGTAAATATGCATACTAAAATGTACCTGCATATGTACATATTAGAAATAAATAAAACTAACCATTTAAATCAGAAAATTTTACTACTCTTTTATTGGGTTTTCATTTTGCCATTTACCAACACATTCAGTCTATTTAGTCGATCATCTTATGATGAAACATTTGGCTCTTAAAGGGAATGAAAGGTGATGGGAAACCAGTTTTATTGGTAACATTTTTAACTGTATACCAAATTATGTTACTGATTATCCATTTATAGATTTTCCAATCAAAGCTAGATGTGTTAATGTGTAACTCAAGACCATAATATAGAGACTGAGATAGGGAGTATCTCTTTCCAATGCACTCTTAAAATTAATTGATTTTAATAATCATAATTAATTTCTTACTGAAATATAAAACAGAATAAACTAACAAGTAGAAAATGAAAAATACACTGCACCTTCCTGTTTAAAAATCTAAAGGTTGCAAGAAAAAACATTTAATTTTAGCATTTTTTGTAAAAAAAAAAAAAAAATAGGATGTATGAGCTAAGATCCAAAAACTGGTTGATGAAGTCCAGATTCTCTAATTATGAACATCCACATTTCATCAACACAGTTCAAAGTTAAATTTAAAAGCTTTATTTGTTTCGCCGAGCACAAAACCTTCTTGTCCTGTAATGCCTTGCTCATTTTTGGTTCCTTTTCCTGTAGATTCTTGATTAACTCAATATCTTGATCTTTACTCTTTTTGTAAGCCATAAAAACGTTGTATAATTCCAGATAGTAGTCTACAACCATCGCAACTGTTCTTTCCGCTTGCTTGAAGTGCTTCTTAAAATCAACTGGGGTCAAAGATTTCTGGAGACATTTTGTTACTTGGAAGTACCAGACACAACAGACCACAAATGCCAGCAACATCACTTGTGTTAATGAAATGGGTTTGGATAGTAAAACAAAATAAATGGTGAAGAAATTAAAATCTCAATAACCTTAATGGCTAATCTAATTTAGAAGTTTATAAACGATGTTCTACAAATCCATCGCCAAACAAATAAAGCTTGTCAGTCACTCGGTGCCACAGGGATCTGATCGAGCTCAACATTGTTGTCAAAACTTCTAAATCTTGATCATTCCATTTGTACGCTTCTTTAATTGCATTCCCGTTTACCTCTATCTTTGGAACTCTTGGACCCCCATCTTTTTCCAATTCATCAATCAATGTCAATCCTTTCTTGTTCTTGAATTTTAAATAGTTAAATACATCCAACATGTTACAGTAATAAGCGATCATTTCTTTCAGCAACAGATCTCCCCTTCCAAGAGTTGTTGTCGGTTCACTTATTTCATCGTAGATTCGATGATCGAGTAAACGCAATGGAGCATTTGCATCCATGCCATTGGCTAAATAAACTGCTCCTAATATGAGAAGTAACTCTTTGTAAGGTGGCATTTCTAGTTTGATAAAATACTTTTGTTGTTTACAATATTGTTTTCATGATTACATGATGTTATTATCTGATAGATCGTGATACAGATAAAAAAGTTTAAGTGACATTAAAAAGTATTTATATAATTCAAATTTTATTTTTTGGGATTGTTAAATAATTTTTATGTAAACTATCCTCATTTTACTTTTGCTAAAGGTTTTGGTCAGACTATTACTAAAAGAAGATAAAAAAAACCTAACGACTACAATATTTGACTCTTATACTGAATGTAAACCATCAAAGAAAAAACGTTAAAGAAGGAGGAAATAATGAAAACAGGATTTTATAATGATGTGAATAACATTCATTGTTTTCGTTGAGTGAAATAATTTAAAAAATTAGTCACTAAAAGCCTTTAAATATTATTCTTAGTAATTGGTATACAATAAACTGATTAAACGATGCAAATGGCTTTGAACATTTAATTTACAATTCAAATAAATAAGAAAACTTAATTATTTTTATTTAAAAGTTTTTTTTACAATAAATACTTTAGTTGAATGTACACTGATATGGGCGCCCAAAATACACAAGTGTCTTACAAAATCATTCCAAAACTGTTAATGATAATTCTTCCAGTTATATATTTCACGTTCCTTGAACAATCCCATGGAGAACCAAGATTCAAAGGTATGTTGAACTGTAGTATGTTTGAGCTCGATCATAAAATCAATGATATTTTACTCCACCCAGATGAGAACAAAAGAGATGAACTTTACCAGAGTGTTTTTACGATTCATTTACAAATGCTTCACGTCCACGAAGTGACTCTTTGGAATTTAAATGACACCGAAGCACATAAACTGGCAAAACAACTTGTCGAGAGAAACGGCTTGCAGATTTTCGACACTCGTAAAAGTGTGACTGAAGACATGCTTAGAGAAACTTTCAAATGTGACAGTGCTATGACATACGAGATTTACGATCTGTTGAAAAACCTCGTCCGACTGTACAATTCTTCTGAGCCCATGATACGAGAAAGTATGTACAAAAGTGCAATCCGTCAAATCAGCTAGACTGTAATGCAGTAATTTTTTAGGCGCTAGAACTATTATGTCTAACAGTACATATTAGAAACTTTTATGAAATATATTTGTTTCCTACGTGATCGATTTTGCAGATAAAAATTGTTCATTTGTAGGACAGGATTGTGAGAATAATATAAATAAAGAAACATTTTCTTACCCATGAACCATTCAGAGAAACGTTTTGTGTAGCTCTACTGTCATTAGGATGGGGATTAAGATATTTTTATGATTGTAATTTCATACGTTATATGATACAATTCTGTGTTAAAACTGTACAATTAGTTTAAAATCTAACACACTACACTACACTAGGTATTAAAAGTGATGAAGTAAGGTGTTATACAAATGGATGAAACTCAAAATCGGTAATAACTTTATTTATGGTACAACCATTGTAGAAGAGTAATGTAAAAATGTAAACGTCCTCTAATCCAGCATCCTACAATCCAGCATGCTTAATATTGATAATCCGGCATGACTTTCAGAAAAATTTTTATTGCTAGGTATACAAATAATAATGAGTGTTCAAGTTCATTTGGGTCTCAAGGCTACACTGTGCCATACAAATTACTTTGTCATGCTTGGAGGGGAGACGAGTCATATTCATCCGACATCGGGTGACATAGTATATAATTCTCATTTTAGTTTCATAATCATGTTCAGGATATGTATGTTTTCATTAAAGTATGATATGCAATGTTTTTATAATGTAAGTAAAGCTGTTAAAAAAATAAAATACATTTTAACACGTTCGCGGCGGCGAGGTTTTTGCTCGAACCTCCTCGCCATCCTAGAAGTAATAATTTCGTCACCCCGCCGTAGCAGCAGCACTGCCAATTGAAAACCCACGTGGTCCCGAAATACATTATACTATTGAGCAGTGCTGTAAAAAGTATCAGATTTCTAGCTCAGATCCTGGCTTAAAAATAAATCACGTTGTAAAGCATTGCAGCTTGGGAGGATGGTATTAGGGTTCCGCGTGGGAGCGATCGCTCCCATGCCGCCGCGAACGTGTTAATGTAATTTTTTCTTGAATACATATTTTCCTGATATTTATCCTGTAATGCGGCATGTGTCAAGTCCCAGACATACCGGATCAGAGGAAGTTTTTACTGTATGTTATTTGACACTTTTTATTTACTCTTTCCAATAACTGGCTAGATGGGTGGGGGGGTTCGCTTAATACTCTTAAAGGCTTTAGTTAATGCAGACCAAATAACGCATAAAATCTTGTGGCCATCCAAGAAACCAAATGGCCACTCTTCAACCAAAGTCTAAAACACAAATCTTTAGACAGATGGCTTAACTTATTCTCATCTTATTTTAATTTACATATTTATATTCAAAATACAACTCACAAAGACTAGGGTGAATGAAATGTACATAATTAAGATGTACAATTGACTTCATTACAAGTTTCTTTCTTTTTTTAATTAATTTTTTAGGTCTAGCGTGACCTACTTTTTATGATGTTTTTAATTAGGCTGCATCATTATCAGGTAAGTTTAAAAGTGTAGTTCAATGTATTATATGCAATGGACTTGGTTTGGTATGCAGAATGAGAATATGAATTTTTACTCCAAGAGGACATTAAATGGTTAGATAAGACTTGATGTTTTTCATCTTATCAAAATGTATTTAAAAATTATACACATTAAATACAAATTCTTTATTGCTTACACAACATTTTGTCATAGAGCAATGTTTATAAATACAATAATTTTCTATTTTCAAATTTTAATTCTAATACTAATTTTCTTTTTTAAATCATGACCTTAAAACAATGAAACTATGAAAATCTTTTTCAATTGTACATTTAAATTTTTTTAATACAAAAAATATGAATAATACACTTTTTTTAATTTTCTTGGTTATTTTTATAATTTAAGAATTCATTTAATGAATAAAGACATTCCCTATGAACAAAATTTCCGATTTCTTATTTTATCTTCTTTTCATCAATAACATTTTTAATTTTGTTTGGTAAAGAATTGAAAAGTTTCATACTCATGAAAAAGGAGAATTTCTGAAGAGTCTTGTATTATGAGCCGGGAAATGGAAATTAATATATTTATTTCTAGTATTAAATTCCTGGTCATTATTTATATTTTTAATATTTATGTTATTATTGAAAATATTCATGAGACTTTTGAAAATGAATAAAGAAGGCAATGACAGTATATTTTAGATATTGAAATAATGGTTTACAGTGGGTTTTTTTTATGTTATTTGCACATTACTCTAATAATTTGTTTTTGTAATTTAAATATTTGCTTACTCTCAACTGAATTTCCCCATAGTTCTATTCCACAGGTTAATCTTGAATGAAAGTATACAAAATATATCAGTTTTTGTGTTTTTAAATCAGTTATATTGGATAAAAAATGGTTAGAATATAATGCTTTATGTAACTTTTTGCTTTATGTAAAATTTTGTTACATTTTTTTCATTAATAAAAAGCATAAAAAATCTAGGTCGCTCTAGTCCTCAACAAAAATGAAACTGTTGACTAAGGCAATAAAACCACTTATTTTTTATATCATGTATTGCGGTAGTAGTAAAATCTTTAAGGTATAGAGACAAATAGCCTAAAGATATTTGGCAAAATGTATAAATTGGAAAACAAACATTTGTTAGTGCAATATAATTTAAAGCCTGCATGCATATTTTCAGTCTTCAAGTTAAAAGGCATTAAGTAACTAAAATTACTTATTCTGCTATTGCATTTTGAGATTTTTAGTTTAAAAGTTAAAAGTACATGTAATTAAAATTAAATAAATAAATAATAAACAAAATGAAAATTGTAAATTTTTACCTTGGTCTGATAAACTTTAAATTTAAGATTGTTTAAGGTAAATTCTCACATTGTTTGCCTGGACTTTACCATAGTCCTATATTTAAGTAAATAAAATAAAACTTACAAATGTAATTTTTAAATAGCGTGAATATATATTTTTGGTCCAGAATTAATTGATGAAAAAGCGTCATATATATTTTTTGTCTTTCATTTAGGTCAGATTAAATACTTACAATGTCACATTTGATAAGAATAATGTAACATAACATCTGCAGCAAAGACCTTGTCGACTTGTTAAAATAACATGTTGTTTTCACTAATTTTGAACATAATAACAGTCACACAAATAGATTGCAGTTCTACCGAAATACCAGAAAATATAACTATTTTTGAACTTGACAGAAGAATTTACAAATTGATACTTCAGCCGGAAAAAGGTAAAGATGACGAAATCTACCAACTACTGTTCAAACTTCACTACGCTCTTCATCACATTTACGAGGTGGCAAACCAAGATCTGGATGACCCAACAACAATTGAATTGGGGAAGAAAGTCATGAAGAAAAAAGGACTGCAAATATTTACAGCTTCAATTAGTGAGGAGCTTTTAAAGGAAACTTACCACTGGGACGAGAAATTGCTAAATGAGTTTGTGGACTTAATTACTATATGTAAGAAAGTGTACAATTTGTTTGAACAGTGTATAATTAATAAAGGTTATTGAACATGAGAAAATTGTTTCAACGACAGAACAGATTGGCATGAAAAGAAGCACAATTTGGTCAGTGTTTGAATATTTACTAGCCCAGTGACAGCCATTCTTTGATGCTCTATTGTCATCTTATAGTCCCTCTGAAAAAATACAAAAATACACAGGATGAGTTTCTACTGAACCTTAACTACGTCAGTGGATAGTTTTCATTCAGACAAAAAAAGTTCAGATGAACCCTATTCCAGTTCTAATTTGTTTATCTCTAATCAACGATGTTTTTCCTCAAAATTTTAGAGTCTGCCACACTATTTACATAATAAAAAATCAATCCTGATAGGTAAAATCATTGGAGCAAGTGTTAAATTTGGTTACAGAAGTAAATTTAGTGGCTGCGGTTACCAAGGTCTTATATGACACAATGAAATCAATATTTTAATAAAAAAAATATGACTGATATAATCACCTTTCCATTGAATACTCATCAGTACAATTTAAAGTAAATAAATTAAAATACAAAAAAGTCTATGTTATCCAAGACATTTTAATATTAAGATGATTTATGAAACAAATCTATTAGAGAAAAATGTTACTGTCAGGCTCTTTTCGGATAATGTAACTGAAGCAAAGCATCAGAACCATTAGAATTTCACAATCATAATTATAAGATAAAACCAGTTAACAACCAAGCCATATTAAGACAGGTTCAGATTTAAATGATAACTACAATTATAAAGAAGTAATTAATTAATAGGCAAAAATAGTTTATTTTAGTATTGTTACTTAAAATCCTATTAAGACGCTAATGAACAACTTTCAATCGACACTTAATAAAGAGATTTTTCAATTCAAACACAGGGTACCAACGCAATGATTTGTACAGGAGCAGTGGTTTGTTCTGTCTACCTGCTGTATTGTGTAGCAAGCAGTGCGGCATACTTCTCAATTGAAGTGGATGCAGAAAAAATCCAACGTGACAAAGAAGAGGAGTATCCCATCGTACAAAGGTGTAATGAATTGAAACAGCAACTAGAGACTGCTTCAGGGTATGGAGGGCCTTTGATACGTGGATTGCACGACTTCCAGGAAGATCTGCGGTATTTGTACGATGATGTGAAAAGGAACCGAGTGACAAAAATGAGACTGAAAATTTACTTCCAGCTTAAAGAAAAAGGTGGGCCAGCACATTTGAAAGCTTGTGTGAAAGACGGTTTGCTCAGGGAGACTTTCGGGTGGAGTTCGTATGAGGTGAATGACATCCATGAGATGATCCGAGACACACAAATGCTGTGGGACAAAATCGCACAAGAGATCGAGAAGAACAATATAACTCCTCCACCGGCTTAAAGCAGTAATTATTACCCACTAGCCTACATTTTATATAAATAACAATGTTCATTTCATTACTAATAATTTGTTTTTGTATATCAGTCTTTTATGGAAATTTAATTCATTGTTTTTACAATAAGGTAATAGAATTTATTAAAAATATATCCTATATTTTACCCACATTTTTTGCTCACTATCTGACCCTTTAAAGCATTTCTCATGAATACAAAGAACCGTTTAAAATGCTAAACATGTTGAAATTTTATGAAACAGAAGTACACACCTGATTTAAACACTACTTAACAATAAAATCAGTAGATATACTAATAATAATGTAAGTACAATCCAATCAATCAAATCTTTATTGTTACAATATGTTATATACATTAACAGAGCCAAAAAACCGATAAACTAGTCCAAATGAGCTTATAGATGTAAACGTATTATATCACAGTCAACTAAAATAAGAAATGTTTATCTTTTTAGACAGTGAAAGTATTTATTTTATACGTTTATTTAAAAGTCCAAGTTAACGTGTCTGTTATTGTTTAGTAAATTACTGTGGACATTTTCCATCATTGATTAGAAAAAACAAATTCAAAATGTTTTGAGATCTAGAATCTGATCCTGTCTTCAGGTGGAAGAAATACCTAGAACATAACAAAGTTAGTTAAAAAGCACACTAGGTGAACCTCGAGAAGTCCATAGCCAAAACCTGAAAGTGAAAACAGATCTTGAAACGTAAATTTATTTTTCTAATCGGTGATCAAAAATGTTCACAATATTATACTAAACAATAACATAAACTCACCATCACCAACATTGTACTTTATACAAAGAATTAACGTGTGTGAAGTAACTAAACAATAATGTGCAAAATCTTTTCAATATTTTATGTTTTGATTAACCATTTCAATTTTTCGATTATAAAAACTCAGTTATATTTTGGTATTTTATTAAATATTAGTCCATTAGCTTTTTCAACTGAATGCTCAGCATTCGTTTTACTGACAGTAAAATTTTCTGATACTCATTATGTTACTTATAGTTGATATTGTTACACAATGTATTTGACCTATAAACTTGGCTTAAAGTGGTCAGCATATTTTTATCCATCCTGCCCAGTGCCGTCCTTAGGGTGGAGCGAGTGGCGCGGCCGCTCCAGGCCTCGCGCTGAGGAGGGCCTCGCGCCGCGAGGCCTTGCCCGCTAAAAAGTTAGTTGCTTAAACGTTTAGGTTGAATAAAAATAATATAATTATGAACAGATACATACCTAAAATATCGGTTTAGTTACCCGTGCAATATATTCAATAATTGTGATTTAAAAACCTACGAACGCGATTCTTACTAGTACGTAATAGTAGCGACCAAAAGGATACAAACGCAAAACATCGTTTGATAGCGGGAGCCGGCGGGCGGGGTGACGGGACCAAGCCTCGCGGCCACCGAGCCATGCTTGCAGATGCCACAACCATGCATGACCGACTTTGCCTATCTCTAGCCGTTTTTCAACCGTTTGTCTGTATGTAATTTTTTAATTGATCCATTATATCTTTGAAATTATTTTAGGTACGGAATTAATACTTGGCACAACTGTTAAGTGCGTTAAGGCACAAATGCAAATGAATTTGGCCATTTCTAACATTTATGGTTGCAAAATGGCGGCCATTTAAAGTTTTCAAAGCTAAATATCTTCAAAACTGCAAACATAAAAGTTGAAACTAAGTTTGGTTTGTAATGATCATTAATCTAGGGTTTTCCACTTTTAAAATCACAAACATTACATAGGCCTAAGTTTATGACCGAAACCTGTGTTTTCTCAAAATAAGATTTTAATTTCTCCACTATCCATGGTTTTATCTTAACAATCTTAGTATTTTTACTACGGTAATTAAATAATGCAATTTTTGTAAGTTTGCAAAAGTTTGTAAAATTTACAGCTTTTAAAAATATTTAGCTTTGAAAATTTTTAATTATTGCCATCTTGAAATTTGAAACAGTAAATGTTAGAAATGTAAAAATTCCCTTGCATTTGCGACTTAATACTGTGTGTCTTTGAACTCTCTGCCTTCCTTTTCAGGTATTATTCCTGAACCAAAGACAAGCCAAAATCAAAATATCATATTTAAAATTTCCAAAACACCATAGTTACTTGTGCAGCCGCCATTTTGTATTTTTTAAGAATAATTTTTAATTTAAGAACGGCTTGACGTAATAAGTTGAAATTCGGTACACAGCTTTTTGAAGTAAAGACCTAGCTAGAAAAAAAATCTACTTTTTATAATTCATGTTTTCAAAATGGTGGCCAATTAAAATCTTTAACCTTAAATCACATAAAAACTATTTACATAAGGTAGCAAAGTTTATGTTCTTATGTGTTTTTTGTAAAATTTAATTTAAAATCCAACGATGTAAAAATTATGAAAATTGGTTCATAAGCGAAATAGAGTGGTATAACTGAGGCTAGTCACGGTCGGACCGCTTCCCCGGGAGCAGTTTTGGTATGAAATCCATTGTTGAGCTGGTGCCGCAACCGCCCTTTTTGCGCGGCAACACGCTCATATGCGTGACTATTTGTATTAAAATCACTGAATTTTAAACGTGATATTTTGGCTTGTCTTTGGTTCAGGAATAATACCTTAAAAAGAGGGTAGAGAGGGCAGAGTTCAGGGAGACCCTGTAATTAATAGTTGTGCCAAGTTTCATTTCTGTAACTCAAATAATTTCAATGATATAGAGGTCTAATGGATTGATTACATATATAGACAGTCGGAAAATGTCTAGACATAACTTGGACACAAGCTGTGTCGTATGCTCCATATCCCACAACCCCCCAGCAATCACCGTTAAATAAGGCCTCGCAAAAATATTTTGCTCCAGGCCTTGCATTTCCTAAGGACGGCTCTGATCCTGCCTGTCTGATACTGTTTGCTTAGTCAGAAGTTCTGCAAGTATTATAAAACTACAAAAATATCAAGCTACAATAGCATTAGAGAGGAAACATGGGACTACTGCATTGCAATGAGTGTTTAGGACACTAATGTCCTCAGACATTTAATATTTTTTAATGTCTCTTATAACAACTAACAAATGCTGTCATGTCTCTAAATATCATCTCTAAAGTCTCAAATTTGATTTCAAAGCCTGCTTTAATATAATTATGATTTTTATTTTATTTTTCACTTTAAATTAAGCTAAGGATGTAGTTTCTTAAATAAATATTCATTAAGGTACGATAGTTTTGATTTTATATACTTGTCACATTAAAAGGTTAAAATGTTACCCTGTAATTTTACAAAGCTTAAAAAAAATTAATATTTTACTTAAGACAAATTTTTATTTTGAATAGTTTCATCTCAATTTATGAGTTTTTATTTAAATCTTAACAGCTTGCTGCAACCAGCAACCTCCACTGCACGACAACCAAGGCCGTAGCCAGACATTTTTTCTGTGGGGTTTAGTCAGGAGCGGGTATTTTAATTTAAGTCCTTTTAAACACCAATTCTTCCGTTAAAAATGATAATATAGACTAGTTTCCAACGTAGAAACTTGGCAATGCCTAGTCCTCATGGGTATTTGTGTGTTTTACTGTTATTGTAAATATTTATTTCTAAATTTCTAGTGGGGAGGTTTCACCCCCCCCCCCCCTCTCCATTTATTGGCTATGGCCTTGGCGACAACATCTTGGAACTAGACTACATTTTTGTATCACCCAGTAACATTTAATTCATGTTCATTTTTAATAACACTGTCATTTCATTTGTTGAGTCAGAGCTTGAGTCCTGACATTTTTTTTGACAGAATATTTACTATATTAAAATGTAAAAAATATTAAAAGTTTACTGAAATAAGACAATGTAATATAAAAATATTAACAGAGCTTATTAAATTTACAGTTGAAAAATACAGAAGAAAATGTAAGACACAGAGGTGTTGAACAAAATTCAATACATAGAAATAAGATAATTCAGACTGTAGATATATTAGAGAACATTAAGACTATATTTAAAATTATAAACAATCTATAAAATGTTTTTTATTTATATTGAATTTAAAAAGAAATCCAGTTGCTATCCATTGCAGAGAACGCTACACAAAAGGCACTTAAAGAAATGTGGTTTGGCTTATCACAATTAATATATCTTTTAATCACATTTCCCCAAAGATACAGTTTATTTCCAAATACCTCTCATTGTTTTAAAATCTATCTAACCTACTACTTGATCTTTAAACATCAAAACTACTATGAGATTTTACATTGCTTGTACATTGTACATATCCACAATTTGTATCTTAGCAGAAATTGATCATCGACAAATGGCAACAATAGGCAAGATTATTAAAGATATGCTACGTTGCAATAAGAAACACAGCGGGAACAAGTTTTTAAGAAATATTCTTACTTACAATGATTACTTAGAAGAAGTGTTGCGAAATGTAGACGAATACACAAATTTTGGTCTGAGACAATACAAGGTACTTGTCAAGCAAAACGGCCCTCCTCACTTGGATTCAGGATTCAACAGAAACGGAGTGAAAGTGATGATGAACATTACGAGTGAGCAAGTGTTGGAAGCCGAAAAAGCTCTGAACAGAACCAGAAAACTGTGGGAGGATATACAAATCACTTACGATAACCGGACTTATGACTATGAGAGAACTGCTATCCTGGTGGATAACTACACTTTTATTTCTGACTAATTTTAATTCTCTCTTCAAAGTTTTATGAAAGAATGTAATATTTATTCCAACATTAATATTTTACAGGGTGACTTTTTAATGTTTAAAAAATACTAGCAAATAGGTATGCTAAATATTGCTAGAGAAGGCCACTAAATGGACGTTTTTATTTCTTTGTTGTTAGTTATTACTTAAATAATTTTCACTGTGGAAAAAAATTAATTGTTTATTTTTCTATTTTCTACCTTATAAAGCAAATCAAAACATTTTTTGGTAGTAATCTTTATCGATCACAGCTATAGGCTATTTAACATTTTATAAACAAATATAACTAGGCAAGAAAATTCTCAAGATTCAATAACTAAATTACAAATATAGCTGATGCTGGTATAGTTGTAGAACATTTATTTTGTACATATAATGTGAACTCCACAAAATTGTTATCAGAATAAATAATTTTTAAATCTCTTAATTGAGTCTTTTGCTAAGTTACAGCAGACTTATGGGTGTAATCTTAAAACAAATGATAAAGAAAACACTTTTATTTTCACAATTAAAAGTCATGATTCACAGCATACTAGTCCCTCCAGATAAATTGTTGAACTAAAACAATGCAACTTCAGCTGGTTAACATCCTTCTACTCTTTACAATAACAGTTCTAGCTGATTTAGAACCAAGAAAACTTCTCAAACTTGGAAAAAAATTGGAGGAAATGCTGTTGTACAAAGAAAAACAAGATGGAAACAAATTATTGAGAAGATTGCTTCGATATAACGAATACTTGAACACAGTGCTAAAAAATGTGGAAGAAGAAACAGCACTTGGAAATAAACTTTATAAGGCTTTAGAGAGAGAACTCGGTCCCCCGCATTTGAAGTCAAAGTTGTACAATGTTCTGATGCATCGGATGTTTAACTTGACCTTCGATGAAGTGGAGGAGGCAGAGAGTATTGTGGAGAAAACGAGAGAACTGTGGAATAAAGTGCAGTACGTTGTGGGTAATCGCACATTAGAAACATAGAAAATGTTTTAACTCAAAAGACAAATTGTGGAAAAGTTGTTAAGTTAAATAAACTTATACCAAAAGCCTGCGTTCTGTTTAATTTGAAGACAATTTCTTGTTATTTAAATCTTTCAATCAGTCATTTAAAACCCGAATTTTCCAGCTTAGCTAAATAATTTAAATATTGGGTGATTAGACTCTTGATTACAATCTCATAACTTCATAGTAATAGTTTTAAAGAAATTATAATAGCCATGATTACATTGAAATTAGTTGTCTTCACTAGTCTAATATTTCACTTGATCCAAGATATTACGTCGTTACGCTACAATGACACTTGCCTGCCAGAATTGGGATTACAAATAAACCAAACATTATCCCATCCATGGGGGAAGACCGACCAGCTGATAAGGGATATTTACGTTTATTTTGAAGAATTAGACGGCATAAGAAAAGGAATAAAGAGATGTCTTGAAGAAGGTCTTGACCCACAAAAGGAAGTGTGGCACGAATACAGGAAGTTTTTACAGGTGAATGAAACAGGTGGACCACCACACTTGAGGCCGGTGAGAATCAGAACATTGATAGACTTTTACAAGTGGGGTGATGACGAAATTTACGAATTCTATGAACTGATCGATTATACAAGAAAAGCATGGAAGAAAATGTTAGCTTTGGTTAGTGGAGACATTAAACCTGTGTTTACCATACAAGACAAAGTAAATTTGTTAAAAGGGGAAAAGTACGACCCCAAAAAGAAATATTATTGAGACGAAAACTTAATCAAACTAAAGCTTTTAATGTGAGTAGATTTAAATTGAGATTCTATACTATAGTAATATCCAAGAAGGTTTACATCAATTAACGTAAAAAGCATTAAAATTTGTCAAACAGTGATTGGTTGATTATGTTTATTTAAATAATTTTACAATAACAATAGAATCTAGATGACAAAAACTTTAATGAATCTTGCGATAAGAACTCTGTGACACTTTGTACATCAACAAGCTATTCTGATAATTGTTTGCTATATTCATATGTTTTAACTATGAATAAATTTTTGATACAATATAGTATTTTATACCCCGTTTAAAATTATGTGCAATGTGCGGAAAGGCAGAATTTTATTACAGAAGTTCCCCATAGGGAATATGCTATTTTGGTAGTAGTACGGGACCATGTTACTTTTTTGTTATGAGCTCCCCAGAAGCCAAAAACAATGTTCAAATTCATATATCTATGTGTCCGCAAACTAGATAACTTTTGAACAGAAACTTGGATATTGATGAAATTTGGTACAGGAAAATTTTTAAAGGGTCAAAATGGGCTTTAGGCTTTTTTTACTTAATTTTTTTTTTTAATTCAACAGTATAAACTAAAAAATTTTAAAGCGGTAAAAACCAACAAATTAGTGTTTTGAATTTTTATCTTACCATGGTTGTGGAGAAAATCTAAAACTATGTTTCCCTGTTATTCTTTTGGGAAAAAATTATCATGCTTATTTATTGACGAAATACCTTGATAAAATTTAGTATGTATGTACACTAAGAAGGGGTTATCTTAGATTTGTTCACAAAACCCATACGGCGGTCAACATTGGTACTCACAACCAAATGGTGTTTATGGAAAAAAAAGACCAGACCAGAACTTGATCAAATTTGTTATGCACATTCACCAGGTGCGGTTAACTTATTTTTACTTACACAACCCATATGGCGGCAAATCTACATACTCACTCTCATTTTATGGTGAAATAAAAAATGAAGAAATTCGATTGAAAATTTACAGATGTGCTGCGACAGGAGTATTTTATTTCTCATCTCAAGTTGTTTTTATTGGCTACACATCACTAGAATAATAAAACAGTTATTTATATTATTTTTTATTTCATTTTATTTTTATTTTATTTTAAATCTATGTCTCAATTAGTTTTTGTTGTTTTATTATTCTAGTGATTTGTAGCCAACAAAAACAAATTGAGATGTTTAATACCATCATGAATATCAGATCATACCGTAAGGAATTATTTTATTTCTCACCACGGGACAAATTTTCTCCCTACCATACTCTACTTATACCTCAATCTCTCTTCTCTTTCTCTCTCTCTCTGTGGCTCAGTAAAGGCTTTGTATTTGTATTGTAAATCGCCTCATATTTTCTTCGATAAAAAAATGCACAAACAGCTCTGATATGGATGACAAATGCTTTTAAAGAGGTGTAATTTTGCTGGTTTCAGGACTCTCTGGCAGCGGTATTAGTAAAGTCTGAAGGGGAGAAATTATCAGCAATATCTACATCGTCCGCCTTGGCCAAAGGATGGTCATGTGTTCCCATCGTGAATTGTAACAAAAGAAAAACTCTAACACTGAACAAAACTGTATTTAACACTATAAACTATATTTATAAAAATAATATTTATATGAGATTCTTTAGAAATATACGTTAAATTCCTATCTGTAAAGGGCTCTAAAGTTTTTATCAACGATAAAATACTAGGTTGTTGACTAGTTTGTTGTTATAACACATATTGAAATATTTTATGTGTGTTGTTTCCACAATTAATTTCGACTAGTTCAGAATAAATTGAAAGTACTGCAAATTTACATTTGTTTAAAGTTCTTGAAGCTATGTATTACTTAATTTTCATACATACTTTAAAATAATCTGTCTATCAGGATCATAGGCTTATTGAGGGGCAGGAGCTCTTTCAGCATTTATTTTGAAAATTGTCAACTGCCACCCAAAAGCCCTAATTGCCTTCAGGCAGTCACGGACAACACGTTGCAAAACTTTTATACCAACAGCAAACAGACGACAACGCCATCATAATTACATTAGTCTTCAGTAGATCGCAAGAGCACTTTTATTTGCATATTCATTCATTTCATACCATTCATCCTCATTGTATTTTATAAATCCCCTAAACTCGATACCATGATATCGTTCCCACTTGAAAAACTTCTCTAAGGGTTTATCATCGATGGGACACAATTTCAAAAATGGAGGACCACCCTGATTTTTCAGTTCACGAAAAGCATATATGGCCTCTTTAACACCATTTTTCATATCTGTGTGGATAATCTCCAATGCTTCGTAATATGTATGAATATTTTCTATGAGACTATCAGCTGTTCCTTTGGGGTACAGGATGGTTTCCGTTATATTTTTCCCGAGTTCGGCCAAATCGATATTCCTCACTTTTTCACTTCTGTTAATCTCTACACTTTCACTATCGCTGTCACCGGCACAAAAGTATATTAACAAAGACACAATTACAGCCGCTTTACATATTGTGAATAAATTACTGTGGCTTTTCATTGCAATAAGTTACAAATAGAGGATCAATTATGATTGTGAAATACCATTAGCGTAAAACATATTTTAAAAAATTAGCAGTTATTATCTTGTTTTGCATCAATTGCTTCTCATTACCCTTCAAGTTTTGATTATGTCTGTGTAATCACATTTTAGTAGGTTATTTAACTAAAAGTATTTAATTAATATTGTTTTGTTATTTGACTAGATCTTAAAGATAGTAATGTGAGGACAGAACCCCTTGAGGTTTTTATGAATTAATTATTTATTTAAGATTGACAATTTTATTTTATTGCATTTAAAATATAATGGCATCTAAACTTTTATATGGGTAAATGACCAAAATGTATTACTTCCACTTAACTTGCATTAGGTACTTGATCACTTAATCACTTTCTTGATGTTCGTTACTACTAAGCTCTATACATATTATGTTATTCCATAGAATGTTTTAATCAAACCAAACAATTTAAGTAAAACAATTTAATGAAGTTTTCCATCATAATTATTATATTTTGGCTACATTTTCTAAGCATTTCAATTTCTTTGAATCATATAAATATTTTTGAACTGGGGAGAAATGTCAGTGACACAATAAAGAATCCATTAGGAGCTGCAGATGACTTGATAGGCAATATCTTCACATACTTTGAAGCACTGAGAAACATACACATAGAGATGAAAAAAGACACTGAGGAAGGAATTCAACAATTTTACAGACTGAAAAGAG
The DNA here is from genome assembly GCA_030545055.2 of Neoaliturus tenellus. Taxonomy (NCBI): domain Eukaryota; kingdom Metazoa; phylum Arthropoda; class Insecta; order Hemiptera; family Cicadellidae; genus Neoaliturus; species Neoaliturus tenellus. Next base: position 262,295,743 of record CM061531.1, read on the forward strand.
AAGGGGGTCCACCATTTTTACATCTTATGCCAGTCGATGAAAAACCGTTGAGGGACTTTTATAAGTGGAGTCAGTATCAGGGAATTGAGTTCCGCGGTTTCCTGAAGTATATAGAAGATGAATGGGCTGATATGAATGAGCTTGTTGCAAATAATGCATCAAATAAACATTGGTCTACATAAAATATATATCATTCATCACTCATACATAAGTTACCAAAAAATTGTATTAAAATTAAATTTTTTCTAATAAAATATTTCTTATTTGCCAAAATTTATTTTTAAAGAATTTCAAAACTTTAATTTGATTTTTCTTTAAAATGTATGCATTAAAAACTGTAAATTCATTCATCTACAGTTCTCCATGAATAGATATCAGAATGTCATCGAAAAAGAAAAGTGATATAGTAAGGGGGAGGTGAAACATTGCTTTGCAATACTCAGGGGTTCCAATAGTCCAAAAATCTGCTTAATCCAAAACAAAATTTAGAATAAAAAATATAAAACTAAGAAAGAACAGAGTTGTAACGGATGAATTTGTGGCTGGTTTTTGGAAGAGATAACATGCATGCCAAAAATTAACCAGGGAATAGTACAAAAGGGTGTTTGTATTCTACAGGATTACAAAATTGTTTACTTCCGGCACTCGGTTGTCTCAATTTTGAGAAAACTACGATGATAAATTCTTGAAATTTAACGAGAATTTACTATTAGTTGAGCTATCTGTTGTTTGACTTCCGGTAGAGGGCCTTCAGTAATTTAATCTAGAGCTAAGAAAACTCTTTCCATTATTATAAGTTGGTAAAATGCAAAACTATCGTCAAATGCAAAATGAATAATACCCACTTATTTGTCTGATTTCCATGAATTAAATAAAACATCAGGCAAAAATTTGTTGTGTGACTATAAAATAAGAAGCGATCCTTTGAAAAGAGAATAAAAAACTACCTCATATAAAGTCTTGACTGATGACTCTCACACCGCGTAATGTTATATATCGTATCCAACCACCAAGCGAGCAATAATTACTGATAATTATCAACTATTGGAGTCAATTTATATTATTCTTTACAATGTTTAATTCTACAATATATGTAATAATACATTTATATTGGTAATAGTTTAGTTTAGTCTGAAATAGGTCTGGTCCAAATAATTTCTGACTATTGGGACTCCACTGTAACAAACTATATTTAGTGACTGGTTAAAATCCAATAATTTTAGCTCCTTTTCTTGTGAAATCTGTGTATTTCAACTCATATTTGTTTACATTTTTATTGGTATTTTGTTCTTGTGACTATTTAACATTGAATTGTAGTTAGATAGTTGAATTTAATAGATCAATCGCAAATGGAAACTAGGTCCATCAGCATTCCAAATGAGTTGTAAAAAATCTTTCGACACTTAAGTGCTATTATCAGACAAACAGTTTCTTGAAAGTTGTAACCCCAATGCAAATAGAACAATTAAGAAAATTTGGTGAAAAGGTGAATACCACATACCATGACTGCGAACAAAATCTAAATATATTCAGAAACTAAAAAGTTTAGTTACAAGAGTAGGCCTACTTCACCCCCATATAACATTGCAGTCTTTGACCACTTTTAAAGTTAACAAACTGAGGAGAAATTCATGTCGTTCCTTCTTCTTCAAGTAATATCTCAATCACCTAAATATGGATCCGTACCCCCATGTTATTGAATGATGATTTTATGTACACCCCTTGCTGAAACATTGTTTAACTTATGTGACATCTTACATAAAACTTTTGGAAAAATATAAATTTTTACAGTTAGTTCATGTTTGCAATCACACTAATAGAACATTTAGATAAAGAATTTATGACTACAATAAATAAACTCGTTGTTCGATTAATACTTTATTTTGAAAAATTCACTATAGACTGACAAATCTCACTTATGAATACTTACAAGAAAATACTTGTCTTACAATTTTGTTTTTCTACTTATGCCATCTGTAATGATCACCCAACACCGAAAGTGTACGATAAAGCGGAAATGATGGGTCTTGCGGTTCGTATCAGGTCAAAAATACTCCAACCGTTCGGTTCCGGGATGGACCTTCTAAACCACATAAAGAGCTACATGAAGGAAATGGAGGGGTTGTTGAAAGCAATTGATGCCGGAGACATGGAAGCGATCAATGCTTACAACCGGATCAACAACCAGGGGGGACCGGTTCATCTGATGTTGATGCCCGTTGACACGAAGACACTGGCGGAAAAATACAAGTGGGACGAGCCGACGACAAAAATGTTCCAAGGCATGATGGAACAGTCATTGAGTCTCTGGAAGGACATGAGGATATTGGTCGGACTGGCTAGGAATACGGGTGCGGAAGGATCTTCTGGTGACTAATTTTTAGCGTTCGGCTGGTTTTAAGAGGTAACTTTTAGAATATTATGCCTAAAAATGGTTTACCATTGAGATAAATTATTTAAACCAAGTATTTGGGTAAGCAAGAGAAAAATGAAGATAGTGAATTAAACTAAATTGCTTGTGAGCCTTCTTGCAAGTAAATTCTTATAACATATTTGAGAACATGATAGTAATGGGAACGGGTTTTTAACTGGAAGAGTTCAAATTAGCTGTGGTCTTAAAATTAGTTGCCTTCTGTGTTTTATTTAATGATATATCATTTTTTGATCATGAAAACTCATAATTTTTCGATCAAAGCGTTTGTATCTATTACGAACTGATAAAAAAGTGTTCCTTGACGTAATCTTGCAAGTCCAACCACAAAACCCAAGTATATTTCATAAGTCCCCTGAACTGCCATGTTGTAAAACTGTCCCATTCAAAGTAATCGGTTAGATAAGCGATGGGACTTACAGGGTACAACTGAAGATGAGGTGGTCCACCGTATTCCTTCAGTTTTAAATAATCTTGCAAACACTTACTCGAGTTTTTCTTCACTCCTTCCATCAATTCTTCAAGGCTTTCGTAGTATATTTGTATATCTTCGATGAAATCAAAGCTTTCGCCAGAAGGATGTTTTATTCTCAGTTTAATTGTCATTCCTTTATCAATAAAATCTTTCCATCCTTCTAAAGTTCTTTTGGGTACTTTCTTGTTTGTTGATTCCATTACAAAATACACAATTATAAAAATATATGGATATTTCATAGTTTAATCCTTATCTACATCATGTATTTGGTTTTGCTCATTGTAACAAATAAAATATTTCAATAAAACTGCTATCTAAAACTGTTTATCTGCTGTAATAAATGAAAGTACCATACTGTATAATGTTGAAATTTGTAACTGCATTGTACGAGTGAGTGTTTGTTTACACAAATGTAAGCGTTATTCAGGATGTGTTTATTGTGTGATCCAAAACCACAGAATTAATTCTTGTGAACAATTAAGTAAAACCAAAGTTTTAACTTAACAATATTTAAAATATTGGTATGACTAAAAACTGTCATAACGACTAAAAACTGTCATAACTACTAAAAATATAAAATAACATAATGTATTAGACTAGATCATGTGTGTATAAATGAAAATAATAATATCATATTGAGATTGATTAAGTATTATTTAATATTTTTTACATTGAAACCATACAATTTTTAGCTACCATGAAGTATTATGTCATTATGTGTATAACTATAGCAATAGCTTACTACCCTTCAATCACAAAATCAAATTCAGTTGATTCTAAGAAACATAAAGACTGGAATAACATGTTTCCCCTTGCTGAAAAAATTGCTGAGAAAATTTGTCAACCTGAGGGAGATGGAATGGATTTAATTGAGGAAGTTCACACTTACTTTCAAAGCTTACAGTCTCTAATGACTGCAGTTGAAAAAAATGAAACTGGAGCGATTGAATTTCTCCGTACATTGAGGCAAGATTATGGCCCAAAACATCTTTTGCTCCATCCTGTAAACTGCACATCTCTAAAGGAATTTTATAAATGGGACGAGTTTGCAGTGACTCAGTTTGGAGGGTTTATGGAATACACTTTTGACACTTGGCGAAATCTCGACCTGTTTATGGAAATGCAGGAAAAAGGACAAAATATACAACATCCGTACATAACATAAGTAAGTTTTTTTTTTTTCATGAACTTACAGTTTGGAAAAACAACATTAAATTATTTATTATAGTTGGTCACTATTTAGTCACTATAGTTCTTAACTGTACTCGTTAGTTAAGAACTGTTTCAATTTAAATCTATGTTGAACTATCATTCCTCACTTTAATATTTATTGAAGTAGTACTAAGTTTACTAAGTATCAACTATTATGTTTTTCAAATAACATGAGAGAGATCATCAAACTAAATACACCCACTTAAGAAATTGGCATATACAGCTTATCAAACTTTAAATCTCTAGCCATAATCTTATTTAGGTTTATTATAAGAATATGTTTAAAGCTTTTACGTACATTTGTTTTTTAATTTATATCTCATTGACATTTCTTGGTGCCAGTAATAGCACACAATTTCATAGAGAGTCATTCAGAAAAGATCATTATAGACCCACAATTTTTGATTTAGTAAAATTAGGTAGAACTATTGCTTGCTCTTTTCAGAATCTTACAGGGTCAGACTATAATTTTTTACGAAACCTGAACACTTATAAGGAAGAGCTCTCTTGGTTAAGAAAGTTTGTGATTGAAAATACAGCAAAAGGGCGATCAGTGTACAAGGCCATAAGAAATCAGAGGGGCCCTCCGTTTCTGAGCATTGAGATAGAGGATTCCCAGCTACTGAACACTTTTAAAAACTGGACAAAGAAAGAAGTGAAGGAAGTGAGACAAATACTTTATGAAATAGACGTTTTTTGGTCTCATTGTGAAATATATGCAGGACTACATGAGAAAGAAACTGAACCACCAGTGTTCTATCGAAAAAGATTTTAAAGTGATTTTCTTTTTATAAAAAAAGAAGTTTACAAATATTTTAATAAATTTAAGTAGTAGTGTTGATAAAATTAATAAATTTACCTACAATTCTATAAAAAATTAATTCAATTTGTAAGTTATGTGTTGTATTAATGTGTTTATATCATGGACCAATATATTGTCTTTCACATTGTAAGGTATAGTCCGTTTTTTTAAAACTGATCCTTCACGAGAATGTTGGGGTGGGGGAGGGATTTAAACTGTAAACAAAACATTTAAACTCGTGACGAACATGTTCGAGTATCAGATTTCCTCAAATAACGTTTTAAATAAGTTATAATGTCTTTCAGTAACTCCTAGTCAGCTGTTATATTTTAAAGCCAAACCTATTCCTTGTTAAAAAGTAACAGTTCTAAAATAAACTGATAAAAAACAACTGCTACCAATAATATTGTAAAACTGATACACAATATGTTGTGATGTAAAATTACCAGCTGGTATGCAACAGTGAAATAAAACAAAAACAACAAAAAAACCAAAGGGCTCCAGCCAATGGGATATTAGCAAGAATAAACAAACCCCCACCACCATCTCTCCCTAGAAGGATCAGCTTTAAAAAAACGGACTATAGTATAATGAGATAAAAATTTCAATAAAAGAGGATATATACAATTTTAAACAAAAAAAGCAAAAAACAATTTTAAAAAGCCTAAAACTTCTGCCTATAGTTTATAAGTGAAATAAACTTTGTCTTTTTTCAATTTTAGTTTCATATTACATCTTGTAAGGTACATAGTTTTTAAGAGTCCATGCGGTTCTCTGATTTTGATTCCAACTTCTGCTTCTGATTCTCCCTGTAGAATTCGTCAGAACCATTCACCAGGGTTGTAGTGGTTCACCCCCTTACTTAGTAGTCTACTTGGACAGGGTAAAAGAAGGCAATAAGACTGCCAATTTTTCAAGCGTAAATAATTAGATTTTATGAATAGACAGTCAACAGCCAAATTTAATTCAATTGACCTTGTTAATTAGAGAAAAGTTAAGTGGAATATTAAAGTCTAATATGTTAACTATACACATAGTAATAAAAACTAGAGATCGCCTCCTGGTTGAAATTCAACCAAAACTTTTTCAGTTGATCTTGACCGTCTGGATCCAATTTGTTAAAATATTATGTTATAACTGAAGCCTCTGTTCTTCCTGATTTTCTAGTATTTGTTATTACAACAGCTGTCTAACGATTAACTTAATTATCCTTGTCTCATAAGATTAACATTGAAACTTTGAAAGTTTGTAGGGTGTAGCCCCATGGGCCGATGTGAATTAAAACGCAATTCTCCCTACAGAAAAATATCTTTCAAATGGTATGCGCGGATTTCTTCTACGATGAGAAGCTGAGAAAAAAGGAGGAAATGAAAAATGCTTGCCTATTAATATATAGATTTAGATATTTTAATTATAATTATTTAATTACTTTGTTTTGGGGGCAGCGAACAGGAGTCCTCATGGAAGAGATGCCTCAGTTATATGGGTAAATGTAAATAGTAAATTATAATAAAAATTTACTGTGTATGCTATGATGGTGAATCCCAAATCTCTATGAGTAAGATTTTGCAAGAAAAATCAATTTAAAAAATTAGACTACATCCAGGACTTACATTGGCATCCCGAGAAGTCCTTCCTGGGCATGCCAATAACCACCAGTGCAGGAGAGCCTGCACTGGTGGTTATTGTTTTATTTATTTTTTTTCTTTTTTTTGGGGGGGGGGGCTTGTGTTGCAAGTTTGTAGTGAGAAGATTCAGCAATCTTCAATCGTCTCTCATTAGAAAGTACAAGGTTGGTGAAGCTCAAATAAACAAATAAAAAAATTGTAATAAAAACGTTTCACCCAGAAAAGTTCATATAATTTATAATATTGGAGTAGTTGTCTTTCTACACTTTAAATTTGTTGTATCTTCCAACACACATAGATTTGTCCATTGTATTTTCTAAGGTGTATGCTATCAACAAACTAAACTGTTGGTTAGTGTCTTTATGTTATTTTTAGTAAGATAATAAATTAAATTAGTGAGCCAAAATAACTTTTTTTACAACCTTTTGGAAAGACTAGATATTTTCAGTAGCCGCCACTGCATATGCAACATTTACAGTAGTTTTTTAGTACAGTAGCTGGTAATAAATTAAGTCGCATGTTGACTAAGAATTCATTCATATTAAAGATTTCCAGAATTGTTCACAATCACGTCACATATCCTCTGATTAAAACAGCAAACTACATTGACCATGTAACCATTGACTTTGTACACTAACGTGAATAGACCTCTCATCCAATGCATTTAGTTTGAGGAAAAAATTTGGAAGTTCGGGGGACGTGGCACCAGAGTCGCTGCAATCGATGTTGTTATTATTCAGCTGAATTTACAGTGCTGCAAAAACATTTTACCAAAACATTTGATAACTTTCAGTTATAAAATGCTTCATCCTTGGTTGAGAAGAGTGGTAATGCTGATTTATCTATCTTATGTTACGTGTACTTCCGTGGACGCCGCACGAGATCGCTCCACCGTCAATAGGCTTCACACACGCCTATGCTATGAGAAGTCTACTCACGTTAGTGTACATAGTCAATGATGTAACTAAATTACAAATTAAACCAGTTTAAATCATTTAAACAACGAATAAATAACTAATTCAATTATCAGGCAATATAGAGACAATATTGTTAATGAAAAATCACTGTATTCATAATTTAGTTGCATTAACAAACCTATCTGAGTCTATATCGTAGTCAACTGGATGTAGTGGCTCCCGATCCAAATTTTTCAAAATTTTGAACCAAGTTTGACCAACAGATTTCATTTTTGATCGTAACTCTTCTGCTTGTTCCTTGGTCCAATTGAAAACACTCATGATTCTTTCATCGTTTTGGGTGATGTTTGGGAATCTGATTCCCCCTTCTTCTATTATCTCTCTGGCTTGAACTGCCCCCCTTTTGTTTTCATCACTCATGGCATCTTCTATGTGTTGCAGCTTTATTGCGATGTCCAGGAGGTCTCTGTACAGGTACTTTCCACCGCGCAGAACTGGATTTTCAATCCCATCACATATCCGCTGATCCAAATAGCGAACTATGAAGCTGATATGACTTCCAAGACATATTGGAATCAACAACACCATGAACCAAAACTTTGGTGATTCAGTCATAATGAACTGTTTTTTTTTCTTTTTTTCTGATTCAAAGCACTAAATTATGAACAACTACGGTATATTTATGACTATGTCAATTTAGCATACAATTATACAGTTCGTGAGACTCCATTATGAGTGGTATAATTCATTTGATAGAATATGGTTTGAAATTTATTCAACATTAACGTTTATTAGTTAAAGTTCACAAGAACTCAACTAGAAGAAAGATGAAAACAAAATGTCCATTGTTTAGGCTATGAAACAAATTTAACACAGATTTTGCTCTTAGGTTTTGTATACTAAAAAATTTCTTTAACAATGTAAAACCAATGGAGCATGGACACCCTATAATGAACTAAATAACTTATTAATATTTACTTTGAAGATTGAAATTATTGCTGTCCTTTGAAGGTATTTTTAAGGATACTACTTGATAATGTCTGACATATTCTTATTCAATCACTGTTAACATATTGAACAAAAAATAACACATCAAAATCTCGTTTTATATTTATACTTGCAAATGATCAATTACATAACAATAAAATAATCCAAATAGTAATAACTGAAATCCCTAAAATATTTTTTATTAGAAGTTAATACATGACTATATACAGCAACAGTTTTATATCAACCATCTCATTAATCACACATACCAAACAAACTTGATGGCAACAAAATGTAACATATTACAACTAGCAGTCCTGTCCGTACAAATTTTCTTAAGTTGCTCTATGTTCTGGGTGTTTGAAGACTTGCCTGAGTTGGAGCAAAACATAACTATGATTTACAGGGACTTGGACAACTATAACTATTCTATTCTGCTTGACACAGCAGTCCTATACTATGATGAACTTAAGGAGTTGACTATAGGTGTCAACACAATGGATTATCACGACCCAGAGGCTGATATTATGCTGCGCAGAATTTACGATGAAGGGGGTCCAATCCATGCATTTCACCCCCCTTATGAGCGAATCACTAAACACTACGGATGGACTGAGAAACAAAAACTTGGGTATGAAGATTTAATGAATAAAACTATCAAAGTTTGGGAGAGACTTAAGATGCAAGTTAAAGATCCAGAAGATTTGGAACCTGAATCTAGTGGAAATTTTTAAAACTATCTGTCATTTTTCCTTACTGATAGTCATATATAAGTCTCTGCAATCAACAATGTACCGTATCATTAAAATTATTACAGCATACTTTAAATTTTAATGTAGGTGTTTACAATATTACATCAGAACTGCTTAAAAACATCTGGATAATTTATTGTAGTTCATACCTAAATAACCATGTTGAAGTGTGCTTTAATTATTATTGTTTTGAAACTGGCACACTCTGATGACTTAAAAATACTCGAAGAGCTGGCTAAAAATGTGACCTCGATTTACGAACATCCCGCCTCTTCCACTTCAGACATTTTGTTAAATGAGACGGAATCTTATCTTGGTCACTTATCCAAAATTGAGACAGCTTTCAGATATCCGGGAGCCAGTGGATCTTCATCATTGATAAAACAATTTATCGCCTCCAAGAAGGATAAATTAGCAAAGCATCTAGTTAGGATTCCTGTTGCTGAGATTTCAGAAACTTACGACTGGGACGAAGAAACGTTGGACAGATTCATGATAACGATGTCTAAAACTCAGAGAATTTGGAAAAACATACTTGAAGGTTTGAAAAATCATAACATTACATCGTCTGACCGTTCAGATATAAAAATAAATTACGTTCAGTAACACTTTTGTTTCTTATCTTGTACATTAAAGTTTCCTTAACCTAGATGATTATAATTGCTTAAGAAACCTAATTAATACTTAATTATGCATATTCATATTTTCTACAAAATTTCCCTTCCATCTTAAAAAAGATTGGAAAATAATTGCAATTATTAAAACTAAAAAGCAAATGCATCATTTTAAACAATAAATTATTTAATTTATGTGTTTTACCTCGGTTTATTGAAAACAACAGTATATTTATTTTTTACTATTAAAATACATTATCAATAATTTATAACTGTGTTGCTGAGGGTTAATGATTCTGTACCTAAATACTTTGATTGATTAATACTGTGTATCACTTAAATTGAAATATGATTCAATGAAAATCAATGGCGGTTGAGGAAAAAATGTTTTTAACTTTCTACATGTAAGCAATATTTGAAGAAATATGTAGGTCTATTAAACTGTTTTGTTGAAGTGTACTTCCAACCAAAGTATAATCCTTTATGTATTCCTTCAGAATAACTCCTTAACTTATTCACTGTGCCTCTAGCACCAGTGGACCCCAAGCCACTTTCTGTCTATGAGCTGGGAAGGAAGGGATTTTCATATTTTGGCCTAACACTGTATAACCAAATTACCGATGGAATGAAGGAAAGTAGGTTCAAAAGGTTCAAAGAAAAATAAAAGGTTGCATTTAACACTTGAGAATTTAGATTTTAATATGACCCATCTTGCTAAGATTTATTGTGTTTATTATGTCACATTTATTTGTATCAGGTTGTAAAATGTATTTTTCCTACCACTGCATAGAAACAATCACATTGCCACAGCTGTAATCCTACGCAAAACAGTTCATTTCCGTTTTCCGGTCCTTTTCCGCTCTAGAGCGGTAATGGAACGTTGGCGCACGCTAAATCAAGGTTATTTTAAATATACAATAGGTTAGAACGGTAAAGAAGGTGACGTCACAACACAGACTAGTTTCTATTGGTCAAGAATCACATGACAATCACCATAATTATTACAAATTAATTGTAGTTGCTTTGCTCTGAATCAGCTGATTTCACGGTCAGTATTTCGATAACACTAACTTCCGGTTACACACCTATAGTTTCCCTGTCAAATATTGACGATCTAGGTTATGTTTACATTCATCACAACAGAAATATCAAACACAACCGAAATGCATTTTATATACAATAAAACATTTAATCGATTGTAATTATGGTGGTAGGAAAAATATTGTGTGTATTACGAGCACAAATAGTCATTTGCGCTCTTAATACACAAATAGCTATTTATGACAAAACTTGTGTTGGAAAACCAGTGTTTACTGAGATAACACACCAATAGGCATTTTTCTTTCTTTCTATGGCCTCTGCTAGTGTGGTTCAGCCTCTTGTGGATACGTTGCGGCAATGTTCAATGACTGTTTGCATATGCCATTCGTTCGCATCTCGGTGGGTGCGGCAGGGTTCACCCGATGATTCTATACCTAAATACCCCTGTCGCAGCAAAACTGCTTACTCAGCGAATTTCCAAAGGAATTTTGGTATGCTTTCTATTTTCCCATAAACCATGGGGGTGAGAGTATGTAGGTTTGCCGCCATATGGGATTTGTTGGTAAATATAAGTCAAACCCAAACTATTGAATGTACATGTCAAATTTTATCAAATTATGGTAATTTTTTTATTTTCTTCATAATCCCCATAGGGGTGAGTACATAGGTTTGTCGCCATATGAATTTCGTAACCAAATACAAGTTAAAGCCTTCCTAATGAATGCACATACCAAATTTTATAAATATATATATATATATCAATAAATAAGCAAGATTGAAGGTTTTGTTAATTTCCCATAAGAATAACATGGTAAACATAGTTTTTGGATTTTCTCCGTAACCATTTAAAGCTAAGTAAAAAATACAAAATACTAGATTATTTGTTTTTTAAGCTCTTTTAAATGATTTAACTTAAAATTGTGAATTTTAAAACGTAAATTTTTTTAAGTATTCATTTTGTCATTACTTTCAATTCATTAAAAAAGTTGAAATGCAAGATATTGATGGGTCTGACTCAGAAGATTGCACAAATGAAAGTATTATTTTATTGGTGACTTCAACTAATTCCATTAAAAAATATTTTTTACCTCAAAGTATCATATGTAAATAAAATTCACGTGTATAGAATTCATTTTTTCTTTTTTTTCCTAAATGAAAAATACAAAACAAATTATAAAAGAAATAAAAAGGAATTAAATTTTAAAAGTTATTATTTTTAAATAAATGAATAAGTAAAATTTGTCTTCACAAAAATAGATATGACAGCAATGGTAATGAGAAACTAATTTATTCTGTCATTTGATTTGCCACAGCCAACCTTCCCTCTGTGAGGTCCCTGTCTCAAAATAGTGATTTAGTGAACTTCGTGGGTTGCATAACAGAAACAAATAATCATATCACATTTGTAAAAAATGCAATGATAGTAGAAATTTAAACTAATAACAGCAATTACATGTTGAAGGTTAAAATGATTTGGATTGTGTTGATAGCTGCATTTTTTGTTTTCTCTCAGAGCAACCAGGTAGAGGAGAAGAGCGGGTATGATGATATCAGAGATGTGATCGCCAACCTGTCCCGGATCCATGAGAATCCGAGCCTCGCGACTCACCGACAGCTCCTGGAGGCCGGGATACTGTACCTCGACAAGTTGGAACTGATCGATTTTGATGTCAAAGCAGGCATTCCAAAAGCAGAAAGGTAACTTAGGTTATAGTTTATGAGTCTTAATATGCAAATGGCTGTATTCTTTTATAAATTATATTGAGATAGGTAAAGCTTTACTAAATAGATGAGAAAACTATATTTTTAACAATTTTCTATGCTCCCAATTTTTGTCCATCTGAGCGAGAGACGAATTTGATTAACAACAATTTTTAAATCTTGACAAACTTTGTGGAGTACGGTAGTTTTTATTAATAATTCGTTTATCACCTTTAAAACACTTAAACAACTTTGTCTTTAATGCAAGTAATAAGTAAAAGATTAAAAAAAAAAAAAAAAAAAAAAAAAAAAACACAGAGTACTGATCATTTCAAAGACATTTCAAACTTAGTGGTGATGAAGGACACACATCACCCTGTGGTGTGACAGGATGGTCCAAAAAGCTACCCATAATTTATAGGCAATTGTTATTTAGTAACCATACAAAACTGATTATTCAGAACAATAATTTAATACTCTATGTTTTTCACCATTGTTTATAACATATTCCATGAGTTTGATCATATTTGCAATCACTTCACAACATTCTTTTGGAGTGTTAATCCGTTGAAAGAGACAGTACATTTTGTTTGGATGAGTATTTTTTTATTTTTTTTTTTTTTGCCATACTGTATGAGCAAAAAGTAAACATTAAGAAAATGTTAACATAACAAAATTATTAAACAGATTAATCCACGTGTAGATAATCATAATCTTCATTTTTGGATATAAGGAGTTGCCGTACAGCACCTTCTAAACTCCGCAGAAAATCTCTAGCTGGAAATGCGGTCATGAAGCTGCTGTATGCATCACAACTCTAATAAAACAACCATCATTGAACAACAATTTACAATCTCAAAAAACAAAATTAATAAACACATTAAAACATGTGTAATCATAATATCTTACCAACTCTACATTTAGGCATTTAGGTGATTGATTTTTCCAATAAATAAATCCATGCGTTTGATTTTAAGGTTGAAATTAGGCAAAAATTTTATTTTACCAAGTTTGAGCAAGTTTTATGTATGTATTTATCTTTTTTTCCCTCCAATATATCTCTATTTACAAGGTCTGTTCAGAAAATAAGATCCATTTTTATCTAGTGAAGGCGGGGGTGGGATTAGAGGCATGCAAGTGTAAGCACGGAGTTGATGGACACATTAGGAATCAATCTGTAAATCGCAGAGGTTGATATTCTTGGCCTGAGCGATATAGTTCAAAATCAAAATGACCACTACAAGTTATGGCAACTCCTCTGCCACTGTTGACGGTCCAGCTAACCCCTGTCATTTAATATCTTTGGGCTAAATAATGTAATTATACCTAGGTTATTGGTTATAGAACGCTCTCTAGTTTTTAGGGACACATACTGAGCATTAGTGAAGCTTGGGATCCAAGTATTTGCTTATACCCAATGAAGAGAAGAGTGCCCAGTACCGCTGGCCGCTGACTGTGTTAAGCATAGTTCTTGATGCCAAAAGCAATCAATTCAAGAAACAGGAACTGAACAACTGTAACGATATATCTTAAGTGTTTCTCTCATAAGAAGAACTAAGAGATGTCCAGTGAAAAATCTTTACTTAAATTCTGATAGAGGCCAGCCGGGCCATCATTAAACACAGCAAGTCGATAGTAATGTAGCTTATAGGGGCCATTTTGATTTTGAATTATAGAACACAACGTAACCTTATTGACCACTGCAACTTACAGATAGATTCCTAATGAATATTACCCAAACATGGTCCCTTGGACACTTGTACCTCTACCACTCCCTTCACCACATGTAAATGGAACTTACGTTCTGAACAGCACTCATAAATTTTTGTTTAAAAAACTTTCATTTATGATTATTAAAACAAGGTACACAGTGTTTTGGGATTTATGTTTATTCAGTTTCTTTTAAGGCTGGATTTCAAATTTGAATACATTATAAACTAGTTGAATGACACAAAAAACTAGTGGAATTTTTAAATACTTATGTTAAGTGCAAAGAAATATCAAACTTTTCAGGATGATAAGGGAGCTATACAAGGAGGGAGCTTATGATCAATTGAAGAAAATAAACTTTCAAAATCTAACCAACCACTTCAAATGGAACAGTATGGAGGTGGCTGAGTATGAAAACATTGTACACCGATCCAAAGAGTTCTGGGGATACTTCTTGGATGAGGTTCAATATGGATCATATGGAGTTGAAACAACTACTCCGAAATTCCCAGACGAGTATGCAGACCTAACAGAAGATCCTGATTACGTATTTCCTAAATATACGAGACCAACAAAAACCTTAGGGTGGTGGTGATTTGAAAGTGATTTCAATTTCTGTTTTCCTTTTTAATCTAATAGTCTAGATTTCATGGAAATAGGTTTTTTACTATGATTAAAATGTGGCACTATAGTTGCTTGTCACACAGACTTGAGATAGCTTTAAGTTGGATGTGTCAACAATGTAGTGGCAGTGTGACTGTTATTGAATTTGGCAGCCATGTCATGGATTCATATCCCCTACAGTTTTTAAAAAGTAAGACCCGCCTGTTCTGTAGCAGAACCCTTACTTAGTTTGATACACTTTACATATAAATCTGTAGTATGTATAGATTGGACAAAGTGAGAAAGAAAATAAGATGGAAAAAATTCTAATTATAAACAAAAAAGGTGTCATTAAATGAGTTAGTAGTTTAATAACTTACTTAATAAAAATTTTCAAGTAATAAAATTTAATCAATACTAAAAATTCGGCAAGGCAATTAGGATACAGTATGTATGATTAATAAATCATTCCATTTTGTAATTTTACATTTTTTCTTTATGAATTGGGCAAAAATTACTTGCCAATATTTTCAAACAAATTTTAAATTATGAATCTTCAAAAATGGATGCAATAAGTAAATTAAACAATAAAACAATACAGGTAGTTAAAACTGCATTTTTGTTATGATATTATTAATGTTGTGAAGGTTAGTGTAGCTTTAGGCAAGCAGGGTGCTGGTTGTGTTTTTGTGGCACTTAAATGTTTAATTTATGATTAAACCACACAAAATTACTTTTTAATCTACTTAAATATAAATGAATGTTGTTTAGTTAGAATACAGTTTAGCATGATAATAAAGATCAATGAAATGATTAAAATTGTAAAAATTAAGATAGAATCTTGATGAAGATTTTTTTAATGTAGTATGTCTTTACACACTTGAAAAAATTTATCGGTATTTCATCCTAAACAACGATATTGTAAGGGATGTGGAGTATGTGATTAACATTAAGATTGACCCAGTCAATGGCAAACCATGACGGTTAATTTCTACAACTTTGATTTTTAAACAAGTAGCTGAGAACCCAGGTGTTTCAATCTAAAATTCGTTAAAAATGTGTTCATCAAAATTCAAAATGTGGGCAATATTATTCTACATAGCCTTGGCAGTCATTGACACCCAAGCAAATGAAGAAGAGTCACCACTGTTTTCCTTAAAGAGAAGATTGGTCGACTATTATGCCAACCCTCCTGACACAGGAAGCGAGGTAACGTGATAACTGGTTTAAGGTTTTTTCTTAAATTAGTTTTAATTAGTTAACAAGAATTGTAGAAATTAGAAAGTAGAAACGACACAATATCCAACAAAGTAAATTTTATATCTCAAATACTTCTCTTGAAGAATGGCATACTTGCGAATGTCTAGTGGAATTTTGTATTTTTATGAACACAATGCAAATGCATATGTAGGTTTGCTGCGAAAGCAAAAAATAGTTGATTTTTACCTAGTCCTACCAAATTCTTAAGTTGTGTAAATAAAGGAAAAAGTCAGAAAGGTTTTTTAGATCTCTCATAAGAATAACTTGGTATTTTTTCATTACAAAAAAACCTCTCATATTGGACCATGACCCGATCCCGTCATGGTCGGAACAGCATAACGGTCGAATATCTGAGGAGCAAAAACACAGTAATGGGGGGGAAAACCAAACAGAATTGACAATGAAAACATAAAACAGTGCAAGATTATAGTCAGAGCACATTCCATATCAACAAACGTGGCTGAGCTGACAGTTTGTGACACAAAAACAAAGATTAGTGTACAACAGATAATCTTTCAAGCCTGAACAGACTCGCAAACAGCGCATGTGGGTGCATAACAGATGGTCAAACACAAGGTCATATATCGGGATGAGTGGGTTGTGGGAAGGTCGGATATGAGAGGTTCTATACGGTTCTGAGACCTCAGGATAAAAATTCCAAAGACCCAGTTTTTATTCTTTGTAAACCCAACCAAACCCTGTTTCCTTGCTTTAATCATATATACATGCCCCTGGGGTTACAGTGAATGGTTTGAGAAGTATAAAAAATAATTTAGTCCCCAAAATTCTGATGCATATTTTTAATAAAATGCATAAAGAAAATATTGTACCAGGTGTTCTAAAGAATGCAAGAACAGTTTTACTAAACAAAGGTGGTAACCTAAATGACATAGCTAATTGGCGCCCTATATCCATATGTTCATTACTGCGAAGAGTATATGAAAAGATAATAGATGCAAGACTTAAAGAGTACATAAAATTCAACGAATTTCAAACTGGATTTACAACTTTGCCAGGTACTCACGTAAATGCCAACATATTAAATCATATACTGAATACTAGTAAAGAGAAAAAAGACGACTGTTGCATTTTGTTTCTAGACATAGAAAAGGCCTATGATAATGTTAGCCACGATCATATATTGTCAACTTTAAAATCTTTACATATTCCAACCTCTTTAGTTGAAAACATAATGCAGTTACAGAGAGGGAATAAGACTCAGATTGAGACCATTAAAGGCAAAACCAAGCCAATTATAATAAATCGTGGGGTTTTGCAAGGTGCACCATTGTCACCTACACTCTTTAACCTCAGTATTGATCACATTTTAGACGAAATATCAAATGAATCCATTGCTGAAGAATATGGCTATAAAATTGATGAAACAGTTCGAGCAATAAGCATACTCGGATTTGCCGACGATACTGTTCTGATTGGGAAAGACTGTGAATCAGCTTTATTATTATATGAAAAAACTAAGCACCTCTTCAATGAAATTGGACTACAACTAAATTTAAATAAGACCAATATAATAAATGTAAGGAATGGAAAGTTACATCAACAAGAATTTGATTTGGATGGCATTAAATTACAGTCACTAGCCAAGGGAGACAAAATCAAATATCTTGGAGTTAACTTTGAAGATAAAATTGTATTGGATCAACCTAAAGTTATTAAATCGTTAACAAATAATATTCAAAATTTAACGTCATCCCCATACTTGCAACCTCACCAAAAGCTTTATATACTTAATCATTACATTTGGCCCTCTCTTATCTATCCATTCCAAACAGCTCCTTTATCAAAATTAAATAAGTCATTTCTTAACGACATTGACATAGTTATTAGATCATCAGTAAAAGAAATACTTGACTTACCATCTGATATTCCTAACGTAATGTTATATTCCCCAAAAGACTGCAAAGGATTGGGATTATTTAAGGCTCTGTGGGAGGCTCCATTACAGCATATCAACATTTGTAATGTATTAGAGAAATGCAACAATGTATACGTTAATATGTTTAGGAATTTTGATGCAGAAAAGGACATTTGTTACAGAAATCTACAGATTGAAGATTCCACAATATTTAAATCTACAAAACATGTAAGACGTGAATTACAAAAAAGAGAATATGATAAATGGTGTTTACTGCCTTATAAAGGACGGGGAGTG
The DNA here is from genome assembly GCA_030545055.2 of Neoaliturus tenellus. NCBI lineage: Eukaryota > Metazoa > Arthropoda > Insecta > Hemiptera > Cicadellidae > Neoaliturus > Neoaliturus tenellus. Next base: position 262,314,049 of record CM061531.1, read on the forward strand.
ATTCTTTTCAAAGAATATAGTCCTCCCAATATGGCATTACATAAAATGGAAGGATTGACTTCAGCAGAGTATAAGGAAGCCTTGAAGATGATAGGGGACGTGGCTCCAGTGAGGTCGAATCCGGGCAGGTCCAAGGATGGCACCCAGTGCAGGAGATGCTCCAGCACTGAGACTTACATTTATGAATCTTTGCCACATATCCTTGGATTCTGCCCATTCGGAGAACTCCTGCGAAACAATAGACACCACGAAATAAGAAAAATAATAGCCGAAGCCTTCAGAGAACTAAAATACTGTGTATACGAAGAAGTGTCCTGCATTGCAGTGAACGGATCAAGTAGAAGATGCGATATTTTAGTTATTGATGAAGCTAAACATACGGGCTATATTCTTGACCCTACCGTAAGATTTGAAATTAATAAAGAACAGCCAGAAGAAGTAAATGAAGAAAAGAAAAAAATATATGAGGCAACCATTCCTTTCATTCAAGACAAATACAAACTAAAGAAAGTAGAAGTCATTGGTTTGCTTATTGGATCCAGAGGCACTATTCCAAATTTTTTATGTGTGTTTTGGAAGAAATTTCAATTAAATAGGGATATCCTAACCAAAATTTCAATTGTGGCGTTAAAACACTCTATATCTATCTTACGGAACCATTTATATTCATCATGAACATCATACTCAAAATTATTGTAGTATTAATATTTATTTGTTTTAGTATCCTTTGTTTTGTAGCAGCTTTCCCAGTGGGGAAAGAAGGTGTAATTTTAATAAATTATCTTATACATAGAGGTTTTATGGTTTTTTACTCATGATAAATATTAATTAAATTCGCTAATAATACTTTTTACTGTAAAATACAGTAGATTGATAAATAAGTTACCATAAAGTTTACACATGGAAAGAGCACAGAAATTTTCTGAGGAAGTTTTAGAGGACTATTGTCACTCAGTGATTAAAACTGTATCAAATTATTGAACACTTTCCCAGGTTATGTGCTCTGCAGTATTTTACCTCCACGAGTTGACCAGACTGCAAGAAGCGCTTGCGGAGAAAGCTCACAAGAAAACGGCTAAAGAACTTCTGGTAAAACTGGACGAGGATGGGGGTCCGAAACATCTCGGTAAAATCCCCTACAACCAGTTTATCGACAAATACACTTGGGAAGGGGATGAGATCTCCAACTACCACACCATAGTCACTCACACTCGCCGGGTCTGGGACGAACTCAGAGTTCAAGTGCTCGGAAAAGAAGAAGTCTTCACAGGTCCAGAAGGAGATGATGAAGACTAAGTTGGAAGTAATTAAATTTTACGATGACTACACATTATAGAGACTTCAATCGTCTGGTTTTCTGGCTCTCACCTTTTTGTTTTACATTAAAAAGTGAGAAAAAACATTGTATAACCATTAAATTAACTAGTCTTTAAATTATTAAAAGAATTCAAATTTTTACTTCTATTAGCAGTCTGTTGCAGTTGGTCCTGGAAGATGGAAATTTTAAATTAGGAGAGACAGTTGATAATTTACTAATTCCCTGAGTTTTTACGATGACTTCAACATAAAAGATTTTAGATTCTGACGATTGTGAGTTCAAGCTTATTTAATGGAAAATCAACGAATATGATCTTCTGGCAATAAGACAAACACTGAAATCCTATAGTTGATCCATGCCACTGACTTCATTAGTATACCTTGGTATTTTTATAAAATATACTACTGTATTTATAAATTCAAAATAATGTGGTTCTTAAATCAAAATTTTTATAATGAAATTTAAAAAAAGATGGATTCTGTGTTGAAAAATGCACTCAACCAAATTAAGTGCAACATATCTTGCACAATGTCTGTGACTGAGGAGTTTGGAAAAGCAGGCCTTAATGCAGAACCCTTTAATTGTAACAGTTTTTGTGATAAAGAAGCAGCTTTTGAAACTATTAAACTATTAACTTTCTTAAAAAAAAACAAAAAAAACACTCTAATATCTAAGCTGTGCACAACAAATCACAGTATATTTAAAAGATGAAGTGCAAGGTCTATTATTATTGTACTATTACATCAGTGGTAGGCAAGCACATCACTTTGTAAAATGTGTTGATACAACCAAGTGACGACTTGGTGAAATGAAGTGTTTTGACTCGCAGGACCTCTCTAAAGTGATCTACCAAGTTTTAACATTTAATCTAAGAAATAGGCGTTAAAATGGGCATTTGTAATTATGTTCCTTGAATTACTATATGCTGGCATTATTTAATATCTTCATAGAGGTAAAGGATTTTCACACCATTTATTTAGTTATATTTATTTTTAGATGGTACAGTATAATTATCATTATTGTTTAATATAAAACGAGAAATGTAGTGCAGTACTATAATATTCTCTGGTGCATATGTTCTACAACATGTAATGCCACTTTTGTTACAATTTCATCTTGGTTATTAATTACAAACATCACACATTCATAGTAAATATCTGTAATAGATCCTTAAGCACTGTGTAGGTCTGTTCATTTGTTGAATGGTAATGTACGCTTATATCGCTGCTGAAAATCACCTTCTTTTTTGTTTAACACTTTTGCACTGCATTCTTACTAAAACATCACATGTGTGGTAAAATGAACAACATAGCCACTTTAGTTAATTTTGATATAATCTGTATTTAAACAGTCAGCTGTTTGTTATGAAAATGAATCTTTTGTTTATGTTAAAGAAAAGTAAATAAATGAAATTGTACTTGAATTTAAAACTGGTTTATATTATTTTTTTGTAGAAAATCAGTTTCCACAGGGCCATTCAAGTATATTTGGTGACCCTTAAGCCTGGATAATTGTTATATTAATTTAGTATTGATGTTATTTTATGGTCCACGAGCTTAATATGAGTGAATTACAGAGAAAAGCTTTAAGGACAGTCTTCACCAAAAAGGTAAAATCTGTTAAGGAACTTTTAGAACAAAACAGTGATTTAAACTTAATTTCTTTAAAGTTTTCATCTTTGAGTGATTTAAATAACAAACTACAGACACTCAATGACGAAGTCTTGAATAAATTAGTTTCAGATGAACATGTGACAGAACTAGACATTGAAAATGAGATAAGTGGAGCTGTAGAGTATAATGAGAAATTTCTCGAGGTAAGTCAACTAGTTCAGGGGCTACAGTCACAAAACCAAATTGATTCGGTGTCCAGTAAAAGTCTGTCCAATCATAATTTGAATAAATTGCGTTTACCCAAAATTCAATTGAAGCAATTCGATGGGGAGATTAAGAATTGGATTGGTTTTTGGTCCCAATTTTCCAAAATTCACGAGGACGAGACGTTGAAAGTTGAGGACAAATTTGAATATCTTTTCCAATCAATGAAACCCGATTCTCCTGCTAGGAAATTAATCGAGGGATTTCCACAGTCTAAGGAAAATTATCAAAAGGCTATAGAACTTTTGAAATCTCGGTACGGCAAAGACGAGTTCCTCATTGAATATTACGTCCGGGAATTATTGACTCTTGTTCTAAAGAGAGAAGAAACCCTTTCTGTTACTTTCCTCTATGACAAATTAGAAGTACAGCTTAGGGCATTGGACTCATTAGGGGTAACAAAAGACAAATATGCGGCAATAATCTTTCCTTTAGTAGAATCGGCTATCCCAGAACCGATATTCAAAGTTTGGGAAAGACACCGTGTAGTTAAAAATGTTTCCACTAAAGAGCCTGCTAGCTGTCTTGGGGAACTGTTAAGTTTTTTGAAGATTGAGGTTGAAGCGGAAGAACGTTTAAAACTGCGGGAAAATAAGTTTGATTGCAACCAGGATACTAAGCAGACTTGCAAAACTAATAGGTCTGCTAAACTAAAGTCAAACTTACCTTCCGCGTCTGTACTTGCATCATCATCAAAACCAGAATCTGGTAAGACTATTTGTATTTTCTGTTCTAAAGGTGCGTTTACATTAGAGGTTGACAACCAAAAGTTGTTGACATTTTCTATTATATCCATATGGCTATTGTCGACAACTTTTGGTTGTTAACCTCCAGTGTAAACGCTCCTTAAGAATTCACATGCTTCACATGATTGTTTCTCCTTAATAGATATGGAAATGGGTGAGAGACTTAGCGTAATAAAGAAAAAGGGAGCTTGTTTAAGATGTTTAAGGAAGGGTCATATGGCAAGTAAGTGTAAGGTACAGGTCAAATGCTGTATTTGTAAAGGTAAGCATTTAACCATTCTTTGTCAGAAAAATCAAACTTTGAGATCTGATGAAGAAAGTAAAATACAAGAACCACTTCAAAATACTACTAACTCTCTTTCAGCAAACACAAATAAAACAACTTATTTACCAACTTTGAATGCGTATGTTGTTTGTAAAAATAGTTTAAATAAAGTAAGAATCCTGTGTGATTCTGGCTCTCAAAAGAGTTTCATTTCAAGAAATTGTGCATCTAAGCTTGGCGTGAAACCCAAAAGTAAGGTCTTAATGCAACAAGAGATTTTTGGAGGTAAGAAAGTTAGCCCTAAGCACCATAACCTCTTTACAGTGACGTTAAAATCTTTAAGCTCAGACTTCACCACAGAAATCGATGTTCTGGAACAGCCAGTAATCTGCAGTCAAGTACCTCAGGTAGGTAATCAAGAACTTGTTGAGTGGTTAGCTGATAAGAACGTTTTGCTTACTGTTATATCAACTGATGAAGATGCTGGTTCCACTGGTATCGATTTGCTGATTGGAGCAGATAGTTGGGCTAAAATAATTACTAATGATTTCATGAAGGTAAATGATGAGATGGTAGCCATCAAGACTCATCTTGGTTGGACGGTAGTTGGTTCGTATGACGGTGAGTCATCGTCCTTTATGTCAACCATGTTTGTTACTACTACTTCATCTTCACAGGACATTAGTAAGTTTTGGAACCTAGAAACTATGGGGATTTTGGAACCCACGGAAAAACTGAAAAAGGAAGAAAGGGACAAAGAGGTAATGTCGTTTTTTTGAGCAAACTGTTGAACGAGATGAGGATGGTCGTTATGTAGTTAAGCTCCCCTGGATCAAAGACCACCCGCCCCTAGAAACTAATCGCCAAGTAGCTGAAAGGCGTTTAGTGTCAACTACACGTAAGTTAAATCGTACTAATTTGTTTGCTGACTATGATTTAGTATTTAAGGACTGGCTGAATAAAGGTATCATTGAAAGAGTAACAGATGAAGACTTAGCTCTCTCTGAGAAATGTCACTATTTACCACATCGTGCTGTTATTAAGGAAGGAAGCACCACCAGAATAAGACCGGTGTTTGACGCCTCTTGTAAAGATAAGCATGGATATTGTGTGAATGAATGTCTTGAGCCAGGACCGAATTTAATTGAATTAGTACCTAAGGTATTGACTAGATTTAGATTACATGCATTTGCCTTAACAGCTGATATTGAAAAAGCTTTTTTACAAATTGTCATAAGCCTTGATGATAGGAATATGCTCCGGTTTTTGTGGTGGGAGAATGGGCAGATCATTATATACCGTCATGCTAGAGTTGTGTTCGGCCTCTCTTGTAGTCCGTTCCTTCTGGGGGCAGTTATAAATAATCTCTTGGCTAACGCTCCTACAAATCTTCAATATGTAGCCGACATTCTAGAAGGAGCTTTTTACGTAGACAACTGTCTGACTGGAGTAGATGATGTATGTATGCAAGACAAACTTATCGATGATGCTCAAACTCTTTTGAATTCAGGAGGGTTTAATTTAAGAGGTTGGGCTGGTAATGGGTATTACAAATCTCCAGAACAAGTTGAAAACGTTTTAGGAATGAAATGGTTGTGTTCTAAGGATAAATTGTTCTGTAAAATTCCATTGATTGATATGAAGCCTACTGTTTTGACTAGAAGAACGTTGTTGTCCTCTGCTCAAAAGATTTTTGATCCAATTGGGTTTACAGCTCCAGTTGCCCTAGTACCTAAAGTTATTTTACAGACAACCTGGACCTTAAAAATAGGCTGGGATGACGAGTTACCTGATGACTTACAGATACAATTTCGGAGGTGGGCTGGGCAACTTGACTGTTTAGAAAAGTGTTTGGTAGACAGAAGAGTCTTTATGAATGAGACCAGCTCAGTACATGTATTCTGTGATGCCAGTAAATCTGCATTTGGAAGTTGTGTATTTTTGAGAACAGAAGTTAATGGCATTGTCCATGTAAGTCTAATATTAGCCAAGTCAAGAGTGGCACCAATCAAATCAATGACCCTACCTCGGCTTGAACTAATGGGTGCAGTTACTGGGGTGAGAATGTGTTCTCTAGCGTTACAATGTCTCAACAAACAGTGTCTACCAGTTTACTTTTGGCTGGATTCTTCAGTAGCACTTGCATGGATTTCTGGTAAAGGAAAATGGTCTGTTTTTGTTGAAAATAGGGTGAAAGAGATAAATAATTTTACTAGTCCCTCACAATGGAGACACGTTCCAGGACCAGCAAACCCAGCTGATTTATTATCTAGAGGATGCAATCCCCGGAAACTCTTAGACTCTCAATGGTGGCACGGGCCTAAATGGTTGTATGCCCCACAAAGTGAGTGGCCGTCAGAAATTCCCCAGCCTGATATAGACGAGATTAAGAAGGAGGAAAGAAAATCCATCATTACAGCAAGCGTAGTAGAATCAGAATCTATTGCTGAGACACTGGGAAATAGAATTTCTAGCTATTCGAAGATAGTGAGAACAGTCGCTTGGATGTTACGAACTACTCCAATGAATCGAGTCAACCAGGGAACTGAAATCACTTCTGAAGAGTTCAGCAAGGCGGAAAAGGTTCTTTTTAAATTAGTTCAACAAGATAGTTTCTCTGGAGACTTAAAATGCAAAGCTTTAAGTGGAATTCAGAAGTTTGTCGACGAATCCGGAATTATCAGGTTTAAGTCCAGAGTCCTTAACCAGGAAGACACAGCTGAATACTCATATCCTATAATTTTACCTTCAGGCCATCCTATAGTGGAAAGAATGATTTCAGAGTACCATTTGGAGCATAAACATGTTGGAACCCAAGCATTACTTGTGATCCTTCGTGACAAAGTGTGGATTTTCAAGGGACGGAAAACGATTGGAAGAGTACTGCACAAGTGTGTCTACTGCAAGCGGCAGTCTGCCAAGGCTTTAGATGTACCTCCTCCTCCCCTTCCTGCTGACCGGACGGAGATTTCTTCATGTTTTCAAGTTACAGGAGTGGATTTAGCCGGTCCTTTGTTAGAAAAGGAGGGTCAAAAGTGCTGGGTGGTGATTTTCACCTGTGCAGTCTATCGAGCGGTACACCTGGAACTGATTCAAGCCTTAAGTACCGAAGCTTTTATCCGAGCACTGCGTCGGTTTATTGCAAGATGCGGCCGGATAAGCACAATATATTCCGACAATGGTACAAACTTTACAAGTCTCAGCAAACAATTGAAATCTTTGGACTGGGGAAAGATCCAAAAGGAGTTTAGCCTAAGGTCAATTGTGTGGAAATTTAACCCTCCTGCGGCCCCTTGGTGGGGAGGATTTTGGGAAAGGCTAATTAAAATTTTGAAGGGCCTCCTGAAAAGAAACCTAGGCAATGCTTCTCTGACTTTCGATGAACTTAACACCTTAGTTTGCGAATGCGAAGGTGTTATGAACAGACGACCCCTTACATATGTTTCAGAAGATATGAATGAACTTAAGCCTCTGACACCAGCAATGTTTATACAAAGCATTCAAGGCAACGATGTTATGGATTTGGACACCCTAGAAAGGACAAGCTTGAAGGCAAGATGGAAATATCTGCAGAAGCTAAGGGATGGACTGAACACAAGATTTAAAAGAGAATATTTAGGATTTTTAAAATCAGAGAATAAAAATCGATCCAATGCCATCAGAGTTGGTGATATTGTCCTCATCCACAATGAAGATAAACGTAGGGTAAACTGGCCCCTGGGTATTGTGATCAAGCTTTTTCCAGGGAAAGATAATTTGATTTGGCTTGTGCAACTTAAGACTAAAGCAGGAATTATTTTAAGACCTATTCAGCGGCTATATCCTCTAGAAATTTCAAGGGAAGAAAATGATCCAATTAATAGAAAATCTAAAGAGGAAGAACAAGAAGCTCTGCAACAGCCGAAAGTACAAAACACTTTACCACTACCGGACGAAGACCAAAATACTTTCCCTCTAAACAAGAAAATAACATCAACAAGAAGTGGAAGAGAAGTTAGACAAGTGAGACGGCTGAACTTATAAATCCAAGAATAACAGAATATTTTGCAAAAATAACACTCAATGATTTGCAAAAGGGGGGAGAATGTGGTAAAATGAACAACATAGCCACTTTAGTTAATTTTGATATAATCTGTATTTAAACAGTCAGCTGTTTGTTATGAAAATGAATCTTTTGTTTATGTTAAAGAAAAGTAAATAAATGAAATTGTACTTGAATTTAAAACTGGTTTATATTATTTTTTTGTAGAAAATCAGTTTCCACAGGGCCATTCAAGTATAACATGCCCGACTTATTTGCACAGTTGAACTGAATCTCATAGCATGCTTGGCGACCATGTTTTACCTCAAATCCACTCGTTGTCAGGTGGTGGTGGTTTGGCCACCTCTACCTGAATGTCCTGCCATAATGTGTCGGTTTCGTCCAACACTTTCCGCACAGTGAACACCGCTCGGTTATTCCACTGGTACTTCTCCATTGCATTTTCCATGTCAAAATCCTCGTCCATATGGGGTGGCCCACCAGCAATTAGCAATGCACTGAACAATTTCTCCCCCAATTTTTTCTCTATGACATCCTTGCTTTTCAACATATCCAAGACATCTCTAAGATTTCTGTAATAGTTGAATAAATCTTCAATTATTTGCTTCCCCCGTTGTGCATCAGAAACTGGGTTTGCTAGATGATCTTTTATAGTTTCTCCAAGGGTAACTAAAATATTGGGAGTTCCTTGGTGGAGATTTTTTTCAACTAGATTCACTGTTTTGTTCAACTCTGTGTCAATTTCAGAACATAAGCCAAGCCTTATTACCAAAAATACTGTTACAAAGATCATCATTTCTTTAAATTTGTGCAATAAAAACAAAAGAAACAATACCTTCTTTTAATTTATTTAAGCTGTATTTTAAAATCATCATATCTGTAGGAAGCCTCAATTTAGATTAATAGTTATAACTTCTTAGAATTTACACTATATTAGTACATTATCACACAGTAAAATGTATCAAGTAAAAGGTAAATAAACAGTAAATAGTAAACAGTATTGACTAAAGAGGCATTGAAGCAAAACACACAGTTAGGTAAGTTCATCAACACTATTAATATACAGTGACGGAAAAGCTTGAAATTGAGCGATGTTTTACCTACCTATGCAAAACATGTTTATGGCCGAAACTGTAAGATTTGTTAAAATAAGGCCACTAATACAGCCTTTGATTTCTCTTGTTGAATATATTTAAAACACTATTATATAACTTTATGAAGATTATTATTATTTTAAATTAAAATCAGTTTGATTCTACAATCTGGTTGCAAATAACTATTTATGACATAGCGAATATTTACATTTTACTATCAAGAGTCACGCTTGCTAACTCTTGACAGGTTTCTGATAAAGTGCAAGTCTCAAAGCCTGTTCTCATCCAAAACTACCCAGGTGGTGCAACTTTTTAACAGATAATGGGTCAATAGCATTTTTATAAAGCTGTTTTATAGACCTTTAACAGTTAATAGTTTTGTACTAGGCCTTACCCTCCGCTTTGCTCGCGTTTGAGTTCAACTGTCAATGAGTGAACTCGTTAACTCTGCTCCATTGTACCACAGTTGAGCTCATTAGCTCTGCTCACTCACCTCTACGTATAAAAAAATATACAAATAAAAAAACAATCTGTTTAGGAGGTTTATCATCTGTTCTATGAATCCCGTGTACGGGAACTTGCGAAACCCTTAGGGTGGAGATGGAGACCTCAGGTATTTTCAGATTAAAAATGCATTCTTTAAATATTTTACTTTATTCTTAACAATTTTTAGATTATTACCACTTACACTAACATGAATAGACTTCTCATAGCATATAGGCATATTTGAAACGATTTTACAGTGGCGCGATCTTCCGCAGCAAACATAAAGTACAAATGACAATTGACAGGTAAATCAGTGTTGAAGCTAATCTTAATCAGCAACGAAACATTTTATATCTAAGAGATAAGTTTATGTTGTGATCAAGTGTTCTTGCACCACTGTTACAGCTGAATACAGTAATTACATTATTGATTGCAACGTATCTGGCGCAGTGAACATAAATCTTCCACATTTTGGTATCAAAGAAAATGCATTCGATGAGAAATCTACACACATTAGTGTATATAGTAAATGTTACTAGGGTCATTTTTTTTGCATGATGGCGTAACAAATAAACCCACGTTTCCTTGAAATAGGATGCGTGTGGGTTACTATATGGCTATGTGCAAACCAACATATACAAAAAAAGATGTGTTTGTCCTAGTTTTAATTCACATATTAATGAGGAAAAACGCCGTTAGAGAACAAATGTTTGCAGCTTTTTTCTTCCGACAAGATAATACAGTGACTGAAAGAGCTTTAATAGTCATTGTCTAACTTATAATTAATAATCATGTTTGATTGACAACAAGTAGCCTCTTCAATAATAAACACTTTGGTTTTATAATTTTACTTTAGTAATTTATGGAATACATTTGAATTATCCTTATAATAAATATACATTGTTCTCTTAAGTGCTAACATTTAATAACAGTTAATGTTCTCTTAATGTCACAAGCTCCACAATTATGAAATTTGTCAAGTTTATCACACTACTCGTAGTCTCAATTAGCTTTAGATTATTTACATTTGCAAAAAAAACTCAATTGACAGAAGAAGATTTTCTACCGACAGATGAAACTGTTACGTTTCTCATCAGTTTATCAGAAAACATAAAGGAATGTTTTAAAAATGCAACAGGGGAAAATTACGACTCGTTGTTGAGGTGTCTTTATGAATATTACAACAATCTTGATGACATATATCAGATGATGAATGATAAACAAGTTGAAACAAAGAATAATGGAACAAGACTCATGGCTAGGATTGTGGACTATGGAGAACCGTTTCACGTAAAGGAGAAGTTGGATTATAACGACTTAAAATTCAAGTTTGCCTGGGATGACAACAATGTATATGAGGTGAAAGAAGTTGTTAAGTCTACTAAATCTTTGTGGGAAAATGCAGAATTCTTATATAATGAAGTGGCTTTTGATGAGTTTGCTATTGTAACAAACCTGCCAGATTGTAAATAACCGGCCAGATTGTAGTGAATTTCATGTATAAAACATTCAACTGCAACCTATTTCAATTCAAGCTTTAAATTTTTTTAAGTTTTACAATTTGAAATTATATATTTATTTAGGGCTGAAAAGAGTCAGCTCAATTAAAATTACTGCTATCACATTTGTTTATACCTTTGACAGACTTACAATTTCAACTGTCTACTGCTTGTACCCACGCACTAACACTGCCATACTTATTGTTCAACAATAAGGAACAATATCTAAGCTGCAATAATTATTTAAGTCAGTGGAAGTGAATTAAAGATATGGTCTTTTAAAAATAAATTAAATTCGGTATCACCGTAGTTAACTATTAAAGATCAAACTAATAGTGATCAATGACTTTACATGAAAGTAAATTAAGTAGATTTAATATCGTTTGAAACACATTATATAGCTACAGATTGCCCCAAAAATAAAATTTGAGCTTTGAACTCATAAGAGATTTTTTTTACTTAAAAGCTATAGTAACATGTCTGCCCGTTGTGACTTTATTCTATTTTTTAGTCTTATATTTACGTTTGAATTCGCTGATCAAAAACAAGACATTTTGAAAAAAGAGACTGTGATAGAAAAAATGGTGAATTTTTTCCTGACTCTAACTAAAACAATTGATAACTGCTTGACAAATCCAACCTTAGAAAATGGAAATTTGCTGCTGAAAAGTCTTCATGAGTACCACAATAATCTTGACGAATATTTAACCCTAGCAACAGATGGTGACGAACAAGCAAGAGATATAAGCTCTAGTTTTATTCTGCTACTTATGAACTGTGGCTTGCCGTCATTTCTGAAAAGAGACATAAATTTTAGTCATCTGAAAGTTCGATTTGAGTGGAATGATCGTAGTATGCAAGAACTGTATGATGTCATTCAAGCAATGAAAACCCAATGGAAAACTATCCTAGGTCTTAATAATTATATACAATAATGATAGACTTAATTTTGGTTGATATTCTGAACTTTTGTCAGCAACGAAGGTGAGTTCTTAAGTATGCAGACTTTCTTATAATTGATTATGACGAAGGTAAATTATTAAAGATTCACAAGCAATAGTTTCAAACAAATTTTAAAGACATTAAATGAATAAAAAAATAATATAAAAAACATAAAATGAAGGGGCATATGATAGTTTGTTACAATTATTATAAAAGACTTTAATAAAAAATATAAAGCTATATCAGCATTGACAGAAACATTCAGGGAGAACAAAAAATTAACAAATAGGCCTATATCTAATAAACAATTACCTGCCATATGATTTATATTAGAAAGAAATACCAACAAACAAGCAATGTTTGGAAGAACACTTTTCGGCCACTATTGTCTGGCTTAATATTTTAGGTTCTGCAACACCACCAAAAGATTGAAAACAATTCTAGCAACCACAGGGTTTGTAAATGCTGTACAGAAGTCATACAAACATAAAGTAATATAAAAAAGGTGATAATATAAAAATGCACACTGTGACTGTTTTAACTTATAAGAAGAGTGATATTCCTGGTTATACCCTAAGTTTAGCTTTGCTACTGTTTTTAAAGGGAATGGGCAGCATATTTTTTGTTTAACTTCTTCTAAATTATTATTGTCTAAAATGCACCATAAAATTGTTATATAAATGGTAATTGCTTAAAGAAGTGCCATTTGACAGAAAATCATTTTCTGTCAAAAGTCCATGTCTAAAAACTGCCTGCACACATATATGTGGAATTAAAATTAACCTGTTAGTAAATAAATTAATACCATGCAATAAATATTTAGAAAGCACTTTAGACTTAAGTAGTCCTAGAACTATTTCACACTGAAAACGATGAAATCAAAAGTTTTTACTAACAAAAGACTGAAGGTTTTGCAACTACGCAAAAAAAATTGTCATTCTTGCAAGTTACTATAACATTCCCATGAAATTGAAAACAGTTTCAAGTATCAATAAGTGGTCATTAATGAGCTAACTATGGTGCACTCTGTAATCAGATTAATTACATAGAGGAGTAACACATATACTTCGTCATATAACCGAAACATTTTAAATTTCTTTTATTGAGGATGATATTTTAAATTTTCAGTTAAACAAAAACATAGAACTAGGGATTGACGTCAAGATTGCCAGTTTACAATGATAAATACGAAAAATGGGAACATTCTTGTTTTATTGTTGTTTTCACTAGTACTTTTAACATTCATTAAACAATCTTCACAAGAAGATGTTGGGGAATACTTGGATAACCTTGGACGATCTATTGCCAGAAGATTTTCAAAGCCAGGGCAAGGGAGTGATACACTTTTGAAAGATCTTTTTGATTATTTCAACCATTTGCATGAAATACATGAAAACATCACCAGCGGGGATGAAAATTTAGCCAAGGAAGGTTACGATCTTGTCCAGGAGATCATTGAGGCTGGAGGCCCACCTCATCTGAAAGTGGAAGTGGACTTTGATGAGTTCTTGTTCAAAGTGTTCAAAAATGATCGTGACGTCCAAGCAATAAATAAAGCTTTGAAGTACAATAGAAAAACATGGGAAAAACTTAAAGCCCTTTATGAGAAAAAGGCTCAGATATAAGTTCTTTGCTTTTAAGTGAGAGGAATATCTAATAAAAATGGCCTTGAGTACAGAGAAACAAGGAAAACTGTAACACACAAAGAAATCCTACAGTAATTTTGATAAAATTTGATAAAACTTTTTCACCCATTATGTCTACAGTAATATCTAGTTATGTGAATCAAGAAGATAAATTTAATATACCTGATAGTAAAACCTCATGATATTCCCATATTTCCTGCATAGAAGTTTAAATTATCATGCATTAGGTTAGTAAGTTTCATTTTAACAAAAATTTTTAGCAGTAGTGATGTTTTGACCGTTTCTTTAGCATTTTATGGATCACAGAAAAATATGCTCATATTTGGCTTTGTACATTGCCATTTTCAAAAGTTCAAATTAAAGTGTATTTTGGCTCAAGAAGAACTTTATCCCTTCAATGTGGGTGGACAGGGTATGTATTGTGAAGAAAATTTAGGCTATAATTATTTTATCACCTAGTTTTATATTTTGCCAAGATACCATCAAACAATGCTAATGAGTACAAACATGTGTCTTTTGTGTGGGGCTTAAATTTAGAGTATTACTACTGCTAATTTTATCTTGATAACTTACATTATTTATTTTAATGTCATCAACACCATGTATTAATAATATACATAGGCAATACCATTACAATTACGAATAATATGTAATACTAACAATGATGTGCTTTATAATTTATGGATGTTTTATGAATGGGTTATTTCTTTAACTATTTAGGATTGCAATCATAAACACTATCAATGATTTCATCAAAATTATTGCACAAATAATGTTTAATTACAAAAATGTTGCAAGTAGTCGTTTAACCATTTTTATTTTAATATATCCTATATTTACCGGAGCCATATATTTATTTGTTATTAGTTTATACAGTAATACACCTCTTATATCTGAAATATTTCTTTACAAACTTAGAATTAGAACATGTAATTTTTTATTAACAAAATCTGAAAAAGAGGAGTAACCAAGTAATTTATTAATTTAGTGAAAAATGGCATATATTTTGATTACTTCACTTAGTATTATTCTGAAAGTCAGTTTCTGTGAATCAAAAGTTCAACAAGAAATAGTAAATTTAGGAACCATTATTATGGAACAGGTAGCAAATGACACAGGAGCAAATGCAGATTCACTTTACAAAAACTTCTCAACATATCTAAGACTACTACAAGAAATAAATGACCTCATTTGGTCGAAAAATGGAGAAATCGTTTCAAAGGGCATGAGTATCTTTGATGATTTAGAGGATGCCGGCGGTCCACCTCACGTAATTCAAGACTTGGACTACAAACTGCTAGTTGTGAAATACAACTGGAGAGAAGATAAGGAAATTAAACAAATAAAAAGTGTAGTGAACGATACAAAGGTGCTGTGGGAAGCAGTGAAGGATCGTGCGAACCGTTTAAGGATCGGAACCTGGGGTGTTGACAGCAAGGTGGAAGAAGAAACCGTTTCTCCTGACGGTGAAAGTAGTGATGGTGATCTACACTGACATTGAGTTTTTTATTCTTTATTGTAGGTTTCATTAAAAATGAACTATAGAAGTAATTAATTTGTTCACCACAAAGTTATTTCATTAAGTTATTTCAGATACGTAAGATCCAATAATGAAATTTAATAAAATCAAAAGCCTATTTCCTTGTTTAAACTTTTTATTTTTAGGTAGTTCCAGATCCAAGCTAATGTGAGAGCAGATCAATTGTTATGTCACTAGAGTCCATTTTTAGCCAATTAGTACCATTTACGGTTTATTCCGTTTTATCTTTTTCCCAAAGTTAGTAAGTTTTTCTATGATTTCATCAACCTCTGTTACATAACTGCAGACATCAATTAAATATTTCTATTATCAATCAAAGATTGCTTGTAACACTAGTCCCTATGACAAAAACAAAATGAACTATTCTTACTTGGAAAGAAAGTGTGGTTGTTGAACATGCAACTTTTAGCCTTTCTGTTTTTGTTGAACACTTTTAACTGTGATGAGTTTACATACAAGAGTTTACTTGAGCTTGGTAAAAGCTTAACACAACGATTACAAGATCCAGAAAACCAAAGCCGGGAATTCCTGGCAGACTTGCAAGCCTACATAGGTGATTTGTATGAAATCTACGAAAAAGTCAGTACGCAAGACTGGGATATCATCAAAGAGGGAATAGAAGCATTTGAGGTTGTGAATAAATCCGGGATTCCTCTTCACTTCAAGCAGAACTTTGACTTTCATAAATTGAAGGAAAAGTACTACTGGAACTATGACGATCGAGTTCAACATGCGAGAGATCTCTTAAATGAAACTGAAATTCTATGGAATAAAGTTGTAGACAGAATAAAATATGTGAGATTTTAAGAATGAAAATGGTTTTGTTTAATTAATGAGTGTAGACCTAAGTCACATTGAATCAATTAGAGTCGGAAGAGAATGGATAATAAAATCAAATAAGATGTTCACCACAGTTAATCAACAATCATATTACATCGTATTTTAAACTGCGCAATTACAACACATATAGAACAAGGCCTGTTAACTAATCAATAAATAAAAATTTAATAATTTCCTCATAACTTGCGATTTTTTTTTTTTTTTAATTGAACGTCTTTACACTTGTAACACTTTTACTGAAATGCACACATCAAGGCAAATATAGCATGTACATTTTATAAAAATACTTGGGAATATTTTCGGTGATACTATGAATCCAGTGCTTTAACTATTTGAATTGTAGTGACATTAAAAAAATATAAATTTTACATTTTAAGATATTTAATAAAAAGTAGATATTTTAAAACTATTAAGTACCCTAAGAAATGTGACAGTGTCTAATAATTTTAACAACTATTGCACTCATTGAATTTGAAAAATTGTGTTTATTAACAAATATTTGTAGAGGAGAGTGGGGTAAGACCAGGTGGCTAAGCTTTAGTGACACGTAGATCCCATCTTTTCATACAGAAAATTTTCAATAATGGCTCAGTTAATCTTTTGTTTATTTGCTTTTAAATTGCTTCTTTTAAATGTTAATAAGTCTTATAATTTTTCCTTATGTGGTTTTCTTTTGTAAAAATGTAATTTCCTATGTTATACATGTATATAGGAAATATAAAAGCCCAATTTTTAATAATATTTTATTACTAAATACACAAACATTTTTGTAAAATAGTATCAAAGTACAAATATTAAGTTAATGTATAAGCAAAGATCAGATTTCAAATATTTCAAACATATATAACATGTATAGGTTATATGTTTCATATATGTCACCACCCGATTTTACCCAGTCCGTCATACCCGGTTTCACCCCACTGAAAGTAACAAAGAAAAACGTTCAGAGTGTTTAAAACTCATTTGAGATATTGCTTATATCAGTGTAAAGATAAAGAATGGACTACGGTACACAATGGTGTAGTCACCTTGACTGAAACTTGTGTAGTTTTTCCGTAGTAGGCTATCAAAGTGTCTGTAACATTGGGAAGCGATATAACAAAAACAAAGAAATGCTCTTCACAACCACAGTTCTTCTCAGAGACTAATGGCGCAAAGTATGCCACTTCCCCTCCCCAACAACATGTTAGTTTCGGCATCCATCGCTAGGTACCAGCACTTTCTGGGTGAAAACCAGACAATAACGGTTTGCAATTGACTACCCGGTTTTACCCACCTCTCCCCTACTCGCAAATTTTAATTGCTAATTCTTAGACATAGTCTTTATACTTTGAAAATACTAAATTGACCAAAAAATTCAGTGATTGTCAGCTGCACAGTATTAGATGAGTGAATTGAATTAGCAACCAAATTTTGTTCATAAAATTAAAACATAATCAAATTATAAGGAAAATTTTCATGTTCATAGTCATGCCGGCAGAATAACTTTGCCTAGGGTTATTGACTCATTCACTTTGCGCATAAGCATCCATGATTTTGGCTTTGTTCACAACACTGACTCAGTGTGATGCTAATTGATGAACAATCTTAATATATAAATGAGTAACTCTTCACCTTATTCAGCATTTAGCTGTAGATCTAATGCAATAAAATATAGATCTGAAATGCAATAAAAACTTAGAGTTAAATACGTACATTATATAAAGTGTTAAATACAGAAAACATCTGTTAAACAGTAATAACTTAGATTGTTCAAATGTGTTAATTTGAGCCTTAATGTATAATGGTGTTTCAACACAAACATGTAAGTCCACATCAATCTGTTACATAGACTACAGGCTTATGGTTCTGTCAATTTTTAGCTTAACTAGCTCCCGTAGTTTTCATACAACACGAGTCATGCGGATCTGTCAGTATGAATGAATCAAGAGATAACTCAAATGCTATCAAAATTAAACTCTGATAAGTAAAAATCTGATAAGAAACCCAGATGTAATGAAAGGAAAGCAAGCGTTATGTCTTTTACTTGTTTTGGCTGCAGTGGACCTTATTTTCACTGGCGACAGTGATGAACGAGTTTTCTCGCAGGAGTTACGAGAGAGCAATGATACTCATTCATTGGTAAATCTCGGAAACAGTTTGTTTCATCGGCTGACTACATTGTCTAGCCCTTTCGGCACCCTTCTCTACAAGGACCTTCTACGATACTACAACCAACTGTCCGATGTTTACAGGTTTTTGAAACGGAGGGATGTGGTTGAAATCGTTAAAGGATGGAAAGTTTATGACCAGATATTAAAGGCGGGTGGACCGCCCCACTTGAATTTGACTTTGAACTTTGTCCCTTTTAAGAAAAAATATGGATGGACGGACAAAGGATATGTGAACGGAGTTAAAGAGGTACAAATAGAGTTATATTTATTGAAAAAATCCATACTTATATAGTTATGCCAGATCGTACACCCCTTTTAAAATTAATATAAATAGTTTTTCAAAAAAACAAATTGTGTCGTTATTTAAAGTATTTAAAGTAGCTCCTTCTGGTCTGGATGGGTGACTTCTGGTACATTCTTTACATTGAAATTACTATAAATTGATAGAGCATAACCGGTTTCCCTATAATAGCGCAAAATTGGTTTTTGTTAAAAAATAATAATTGTAATTTTGGAAGAGGTATGGGTGGTATGGGACACCCGGTATGTTGTTTAGTTACAGTTTTAGAAATCCTACTGTTTTATACTTGGGAAGGTCAAAAACAGAATGTCCCTTTAGTCTAAAAATCGATTGACTACCCAGGGTGTCTACTGAAATCTGATTTTGGAATTCCAGTATATTTCCAGTATTTCCAGTATATTTTTAAAAAAATTCCAGTATCTCTCGCGAACTATTAATTCAAACATGGAGTAACAATAATGACAATTTATTCATATATTCAATATTGAAATAGATTTTTGTATAAAGATAAAACACTTCCGATTATGATTAATGAGTACTTTCCAACAATAACATTTGTTTTATATTTTTTGACTATTTTTTTATAAAGGCCCCTAACTCACTCTATAGCCCTCTGTTCCTCCCACTTATGCGTTTATTTAATATGAAAAATAATCATAAAGCACATTTAACTACAAAAAAATAATGAAATAGTTTAATACTTAAAAGTAAAAAAGTATGATTACAATTTAAGAAAAAATAAATATATTTTGAGTATAAAGTCAAACATTTTCTAGGCTCTTTACACAAATGTTTACATTTCTTGATTAACTACAAGAACATTTCTTGATTTGAAGAGAACTACAAGTTTTCTTAATTTTGGTTTGAAAACATACTTAAACAGCAAAAAAGACTTGTAAAATATCTTTTACATTACTAGTGTACGTCTTGCTCGAAATCGAGCAATTTATTTCGATACAATATAAATGTTACTTTTGTATGTTATTTCTAAATCAATGATATTCGAACAATCCAGTATTGTGAATATCTTTAATCACCAAAAACTATACGTATTTACAGCTGAAAATTAACAGATCCCGGTGTTATTTTAATGGGAAATCTTGAGATTTCAATGGTGGATAGCGCCTTTATTTTCAGTCCGATTCTCATCAGTTTTTGGCAGAAAAAACCACAGACCAAGCCCTATTCAATGACACAAAATACTTGAAAATCGGTTGAAAATTGTAGGAGGAGTTCTCTACACAAAAAAACCCCTAGCGTAGTATAGATTATGTACAGATCAAATGACAAACTTGATGTAGTATACATATAAAAAAATACGCATTTTAATAAAATTACAAAATTCCAGTATCTATTTTGAAATTCTAGTATAATTCCAGTATTTCCAGTATGGAAATAAAATTCCAGTATAATTCCAATATTTCAAGTATTTCCAGTATCAGTAGACACCCTGCTACCATACAGAATTTCAATGCTAGGTAATTTGGATGGTTTTCGAGCTTGGTTTCATACTTGCTATTGATTTTCACTATTTCTTCTCTACCCAAAAAATAACGTACAGTAAAACCTCGCTAATACGTCACCACGGGACCGGAGGCATGGTCAAAACTAAAAAAAAGTCGGTTATCGGATGAACTCGTTTATTTACATAAAACTATCCTAAACTATATTTTGGACAGAAAACATTTAATTAATGTAAAAGCGCTTAATAAGATATTTACTGTTGAAACTGTAGGGCCTAAATAATTGAAATAGTTTTATTTACTTCAATAACTCTGAAAAATGCTGTTCGATGTACTTACAGAATATTCTGTACTGATGATTATTCTTAGGTAGATTCGTCGTGAAGCTCAGACGTACCACAAGCCACAATAGGTTATGTATATAAAAATGAATTTGATAAAACCTTGTTTAGTAGGTTGAAGTATATTGTTAACACTATCAAACACTTAGCTTATTAAATTTATAACCCAAATAAAATTATTTTAAATGAAACACTAACATATTTGATGGTTTAAATCACCGTCTGGTATAAAATTTAATTTTCCTCCACCTACTATCTAAAGCCGTATTTTACTCCTTGGAATAGAGTAGTAAAGTACTAATTTCTATCCCATGTGACTTGAATACTTAATCTTTCTACCTAGGGAAAACTCAAGTTTTTTCGTACCACGGGGCTAAAGTTAGTTACATAAGAATAACATTAAAAGAGAGATTAAAAAGAACATGAGCCACAGTCAGCTGTTACTTGTATTTGTTTCGTTACTCATTGTTGACTAATAGCAGCTGCTCACCCACTGCTGACCATTCAGTCAGCAGTTGGTGAGCAGCATCTCTAGTGCTAGAGATGGCCGTGGCAGTGTAGGTGTTTTTTTACATTTCGCTTGGGTAGGCTATTAACCTAAGAAGTCCAAAACATAAGTGTAAAACTTTTGACTAGGCTTAAATTATATTTTGTTTTTTCGTGTTCTTTAAAATTGATATGGCCTACCTTGTGTGCTTTTTATGTTGATGTGACTGGTCCAGCTTGACGGAGCAAGGGATCATATAAAGGTAAAGTTAAATTATCTACGCTAGGCCTATTAGGCCTTAATTTTATTCGTGTAGGTGGAGGAAAAATGTTGTGTGCGTCTAGGGACTAAAGTACTTTTCTCCCTCAGGGAAATTGTCGCCCTCGGCTTCGCCTTTGGGCGACAACACTTTCCCTTCTGGGAGAAAAGATTGTACTTTAGTCCCTAGAAGCACAAATAACTATTCTTTGCTCTAGCTGAAAAAATTCTGTAATGTTCTTCTGCCAAGATGACAACCTCACCTTTGCTGCAACATTACTCCACTAAGGTAACATGTTTCCGTTTTGTAGCAGACATGATCGACTGACGTCCAAAAAACCCGCATGTATTTTACCATACTTTTCACAAACTTTATTAAAAAATACTTTAACAATAAGGTATATCGCAATATCGGGAACTCATACTAACCGCACCAAGTGTCATTGCTATACTGACAGAAATAAGAAACATATGCACTAACGATGTACAATACGCCATCAACAGGAGCCAACCTGAACGGAATGATGCACCGGAAAAGTAAACAAACATTAAAATTCAGTAGCGTGGTCCAACTAAGCGATGAGAAAACCCCACAGAGAACAGACTAGCGAAAGCCTACTGTCCCAACGGCATGGTTGGAGTCTGACTATGGGAGGTCTGAGATTAGTGAGATTCTACTGTAGAATAAATTTGATGTACTCAAACTTGCTGCATGCAACTAGTGCTAACACCTCCACTGCCTTCCAGATCATGACGTTGACACAAGAGTTGTGGGAGGACATCCAGGACCGGGCGACCCATCTGCGGTCAGGGAACACGGAGCCGCCTCCCCTTGAGGAGTCTACCATCGACTGGACTCCGTTTCTGCGAGAAGTCAGTTCCGACAGTGATGATAAGGACTACGGCCACCATTAGACCTGAAAATGCCTCAAGAGGACTGGATGAAGAGCAGCCATATAAGAGCAGCATACAATAATAGAGCATATCCAAACAGTTTGAGGACAAGATTTTTCACTAGTAAAAAAATTACGTAATTGTAAAATTTTGTGGGATGTCAACAGAAAAATTATCTAGATTTCCCTGCCAGAATTATCATTATTTGTGCTTAATCCCTCATTGACTCTAGAGTTTTGATTTAATCTAAGCAAAGACAGGTTATATCACAAGAAAAACATTTATAGGGTATTTTGTTGGAATCCAAAAAAAAAGACGGGGAAAAGCCCAACCTTCTCCTTTGCAAAATGTTCTTACAATTTTATTTGTTTACTTTCGATGTATATTTTACTGCTTTATTTATTTCAAATACAAAATACTTTTAATAAAACTTACTTGTTCATAAGAAAACTCCCAAGTTATTACAATATCAAATCAAATGTAGAATTCGAATTGTAACTAACGTGATAACCATGAGCAGATTTACAGGCATGCATGGGGCATGCACCCTGCCTCACCTCCAGATTTATGGGATGATAATTGATATAAGCTAACATAGATTATTGAAAGTGTTATTATTAAATTAAATAAGTAGGTCACCTTTTTAGGCCAAATCCACCCTTGGTGAAAAATATCCAACTGACCAAATAGTATGAAAAAACCTGATTACCTGATAGGTTGAAAAAACAAAGGAATGTTAAATGTTACAAGATTTATCTCAATATTTTTTTAAATCATGATTTAAAATAATGTAACATATAAAACTATAAAGCAAACAACATAGATTAATTCAACATTACTGTACGCAAAATTGCTAAGTTTACTGAAATAGAGCATAAAAACTCAAGATTTTCACCATCATTTACTTACAAAAATACAAAGTAAAAACTAGATAGTCTGCACATTGTGTTACTAGTTAGTCTGACATTAAAAAGTTACTAAGCGAGTAATTTTTTTATTTTTGGGTCAGAAACAAACTTTCAGCGGCAAAGTTGTTGACATTTAGATGAATTTCATTATGCAATTGAGTAATTTACGATTAAATGTTTTGATCGTTGGCAATTGAATTAATAGTGCCTTGAAGAAATTCACTTTGAGTCTCGCGCTCTCTTACTTCATCGTTCGGTCTATGATTTCATAAGAATGACAAGGTGTATTGACTATCTATTTTTTACCTAATATTTGTTAAGCACATAGTTGTGAAATCTTATAATTTTTTACACTCTATATAATTAAACATAACCATTATTTCGTCCAGCAATGCTGAAGTATTCTATGATGCTTGTTTTTCTAAACAAGATATGTTATTTTAAATCATGATTAAATAAATAATGTACTGCTAAATATTTTAAAATTGAAAATTACTTTTTTTACCCTATACTGTACTCATAAAATATGTAGGCTAGTCAACAGTAATAAACACAACATCTTCCAAAACTTTCAATTCTAAACTACATTAAAGGCGCTAGATCGCAGAGCGAGGAGTCTACTTATTTTGAGCCACAGACTTCTTTGGGGTCATTGACAAAAATTAATATCGAGCTGTTTTATTATTACATTATTACTATAATCCAGTTTGTAATTTACTTTGTCTTCAATAAATTTCATGGCCGCATAAATATTAAATCAAATTGAACATAAAATATGAAAACATTTGTTATCCTGTACATTCATTTGTAACAGTGCTATGAAATTGCTATTTCAAAAAATAAAAAAAGATGATTTATAATAAAAATAAATTAAGAATGAATTTATAAAGGTAAATGTAAATTATATAATTAGTTAAAAGTAACCCTCTAAGTTTTCGCCGTTAACATTATACAATGTCGTTAAAGTGTGGCCCACGTGAACGTTAGAACCAGAATGTACTCTAGAATTTTAATCAAAAGGTCATGCAACAATAATTTTTAATGGTTTAAAATGTAATTTTAGAAAGATTTTTCGCTACCCATGTTATCAGCCTTTTCTGTAGGGAAAAATTAAATAATGTTTCTTGGAAAGGCAGAATTGTATGATGGTAAAAAATTGATTTTGCACATCGTTTTATGTATAAACTTTTACAACTATGTAACGCACATTGGAATATTAGTTAATAAATTAAACGGTAGTAGCTCCTAGACAAGACAAAATTTTTAAAAGTTTATCGACAAGATGTTTATGGATTATCGACCGACCTGGAAAGAATATCTACCTTTAATTAAAACAAAATTTTTAACGTGAACGAGCTTTCGTCCACAGCCAAAATCCCTTTTTTATGAATGATTTAATAGGGCTTATTAAATATTTTGGCCATGTTACTTTATTACATTAAATTAATTTAAAACCCAAACAATTTATAGAATGAGTCATTACATTCCAATAAACATTAAAATACCTTTTTTGGAAACATCAATGAGGAAAATTGATATTTAAGTAAACTTGACTTACTTGACTTATTTCCTTTAATCCCGAGGGGGACGTAGGGCCGCAACAAACGCTCTCCACCGCACTCGATTCTGGGCCATGCGTTTTGCTTCTCCCCAACTCTTGCCTTCCTCTCGCAGTTCCCTCTCAACTGATCTCCTCCAAGTCATTCTCGGCCTGCCCCTTTTCCTGCTTCCTTGAGGATTCCATTCTAATGCTTGGCAGCTGATGTTATTTCCTGTCTTTCTTAGAGTGTGTCCTATCCACCCATATTTTCTTCTTTTAATAACATCAGCAATGGGGGATGTTTGCGCTCTCCTCCATAACTCTTCATTGGTGATCCTGTCAGGCCATCGGACATTAAAAATTCTTCGAAGGCACCGGTTTATGAATACCTGGAGTTTGGCTGATAAGGTTTTTGTAACTTTCCAGGTCTGACAACCATAAAGAAGTACTGATATAACATTGGTTCCAAAAATTCTGAGCTTGGTACTTCTTCTTAATTGGTTTGATCGCCAGATTGGCGCCAGTTGTGCGAAAACTCCCTTGGCCTTCCTAATCCTCTGTGCCACATCTTCGTCTGTCCCACCTGATAAAGATACTATACTCCCAAGATAGACAAATTCTTCAACTCTTTCAATTACCTCACCATTTAGCTCCAGCTGTTGGTTATCTCTTACATTTATCCTCATTTCTTTGGTTTTTCCTAGATTAATTTTTAATCCAACTTTCTTTCCTTCGCTATCAAGGTCTTTCAGCTTGCCTTCCATATCTCTTTTTTTATGAGCCATAATGCACAGGTCGTCGGCAAAATCTATATCTTCTAGTCTATCTGTGAGTCCCCATTGTAGTCCTCTCGGTATTCTTGTTACTTTCCTCATCACCCCATCCAAGACCATTAGGAAGATGATTGGCGACAACAAACAGCCCTGCCTAACACCAGTTGTAATCCTAAAAGACTCTGAAAGTTTTCCTTCATGCACTACTTGACACTTGTAGTCTTCATAGATTACCTGTATGAGGTTGATTATTTTCTTTGGAACACCAAAATTCTCAAGAGCTCTCCACATCGATTCCCTGCTGATAGAGTCAAAGGCTTTTTCAAAGTCAACAAAGGTTATATATAAGGGTGTTTGGTATTCAGAGCTTTGCTCAACAACTATCCGTAAGGTATTTATCATATCTATACATGAATAATCCTTCCTAAAACCTGCTTGCTCTCTCCTTAGTTTGGTGTCCACTAGGTCTTTAATTCTATTGAGTATTATTCTTGATAAAATTTTACTTGGAACCGAAAGAAGTGTGATCCCTCTCCATTTACTACAAAGAGATGTATCTCCTATCTTTGGAATCTTTATAAGTAAAGAACCAAAAGTAAACTTAATATACTGTAATTACAAAACTACAAGCTAATTACTAATCACGGCCGTCGGCATGGCCCACGGCTACCTGCCAATCAACAATTAAACTTTTACCTTTGAATAAGCATAGAAAGAGTCCTACGGGTTTTAAATATTAGGCCAACTTTAAATTAACTGTGCAAATGTAAGTATTTCTCAACTACTTTCTCAAAGACAAAATTTACCAAAGCAATAATTAAAAAAAACTTTCTCGCAGACCAACTTTTCATGTGATTAATTTGAAAGAAATCGCTTCACAATGTTTTTACATATTTATCATAACGATTTTAATCTAACATTAAATTAACACTGTAGTTATTTTTATTTAGGCCTAGTGGTAGCCTAGTTTTTACTATGAAAGATTACAATTTTCAATAAGAACGATTATTTTTTTTTTTTTTGCAATGAAACGCTGCAATTTAGAATTGGTGCTTTTAGAAAAGGCGGTGGCTGGAGGGGGATGTAGTGGAACTGGAACAGCCAGCTGTGTGTATCCGTACGTTGGAACAGCCAACTCTCAAGTGAACCTGGTGGTGAGATGCCCAATTAATTACAACAATGAGGGGCGTGGGGGCGCGTAGAGCAGTTGGAACAGCCAACGCTCAGCGCAGCCAGGTGTTGAGATGCCCAATTAAAAAAAAGGCAGAATATTTAACATGGGGCCTGTTCTTCTTATAAGACTCTGTATTCATTGCTCTCGCTCAAGAAGGTTTCCTCCGGGTTTTAAGTAAATGCACAAAATGTATTCTAAATACTTTTATTGTTTGAAATAAAAACATAAAATGATTATAAAATGGATTTCACGCTATATCCCTGCAAAAGAGAGCAATAATGGAAAAGTTAATTTAACAAATGTTATTGTTATAACTATTATGGATCATACAAAACATGTTTTACTTTTTTTTATAACAGTTTTGTAAAATAGTATGAAAATAGTAAAAATAACGTTTTGGAGTAAAAATAAAAAAGCTTTTATATAAAACTCAACTATCAGAATGTATAAAAAATTACTATGAGGGTTCCCTGCATAAACCATAAATTAAATATCACAATGATACTTCAATCAATTCAAATAGTTATACAAGGAAAAATAAACAATTACAAATAAAAAACAAATCTAAAATGGCAACTGTAGCCTAAACAATTACAAATAACCGAATAAAAATCGATCGCACATGGACTTTTCCTCCGGGTTCACAAAACACACAAGAACGCTCACGGAGGAATTGTCCAGCACCTCAGGACAGCGCTCACCAAACTGACCTGGTCCCTGAAAGCGGGATAGGGGGAGGTCAAATGCGGGGTGAGGAGGGGGGCGAGAGCTACACAAAAGTATAGTGCTGTCAACCCCAAGACAAAAAACCCCAAGACAAAACCCCAAGTACTTCCCACAACAAAAAATATTGACCCGGAAGATTCCTCCGCTAAGCGTCCTCTCGAGGGTTAACTCCTCTTAACCAGCCATCTTTTATCCGGCCTCCGCTTCAACAAGCCTACCTTGTCACAAAATCAACTTTCATTTAACCGGCTTTTTTTAAATAAAACATTGCATTAAACAGTCTTGTTTCGCCTGAAATGTTGTTTGTATATCAATCTTTCAAATAAATTTCACTTCATATTGCAGTTAGTTCCAGAGAAAAATATATGTGAACTTCCCTGAATGGAAGTAAACGACACCAGAAGTGAATATGTCTGTTTATCTCATCGATCGTTTACCTTCATCCCAGTAGATCACAATACCATTTTATAGTCTTACAAGTCTATGTTTAGATGTGATTTATTTTTGTTACGGTAAACCGGAAAAACAAGTTTGGGGCGTGAATAGTTAGCTAAAATTCCATACAATATTTATTGTTTTTTTTCTTCTTATTCCAGTTATTTGTGAACTATAATTTCAAGTTTTTAAAAGTTCAGCGGTTTAACTGGGAAATTCATAATCTAGCCACTGTCTTTTCCTGAGGTGGCCGGTTAAGAGGGAGTCTACTGTATTTTGCAAAATAAAATACTTGTATGTTCGTATTGATGGATTCAGCATTTAATACAGAAATCGAAAATATAAATTTTATAGCACTTCAAGCACTTTGGTGTGCCTCAGGAACGTCTAAACGACGGTCCATCCTTAGAATTGCAATGACTCCTTAGTAGACCTGGATGAAAGGGGGGAGAACACACAAAAGAACACCATAGAACAGTGAGCGCTACCAAGTGGCGAGTTGCCCAATTATCAAACCTGGCAGAATAAAAGCCATAGGATCTGTACTTCTTAAAAGCCTCTTTTTTAAAACTTCATCCTCCTCGAGAATATCGGGGTGGGGGCCTAGTATAGTGAGTCAGTGAGTTACAAATGCAGCTGTATTTATATTCTTCATTCACACTGTTAAGAAATTTAGAAATAGACAATAATCATAAAAGCTTAACAAAAATTACCTGTCCTCAAAAGAAATTCAGCTTATTTAAAGAAATAGCCATTTAAAAAGACTCAAAGCAATTATTGAAGAACATAATTTAAATCATTACTATAATAAACTAAAATAAACCAAATGGGACAATGAATACAGAACTGAAGTAGGGACATCCCATGTTAAAAATTTTAGTTTTGCCCCCGAAAACTAGAGTAAAATAAAGCGCTGATGCTAGGATTACTTCTCCTTATTGTCACAGGAAGCGCTCTTTCTGCCTCTTAAAGTCAAAATGAGTATATTTGTTTACAAAAAATCAAAACAATAACAAACGTCTGCGAAATTATTCTAGCCATCTGTTTCCATTCAAACAATCAGGATGGTCTTTGAATAAAAATTACGTCTTGGTGGTGCTATCTGTGTTTCGTGGGTGGCGTTCTCACTTCCCCATAAGGATGTCCCTACTTATTCGGTTCTGTATACATTGAATGGGATGAGAATAAACCACAATTGTAAATATAACCAAAATGTGTGTTTATTTACATTTATGTACAGTGTATGATAAAATATTACTATTATACATGGAGAGTTAATTTTGTGCAAATCTATAATACAGTGAGGTAAGAATAAATAGCAATAAAATAATGTATTAGAGTATTAAAGAGAATATTATTTTGAACCAATGACATTTCATGTACTCTACTTTCAACATAACTGTCAAATTAAAAAGGTAAAATTTTTTTAACTCTCTACAACAATTTGATTGCCACAAAACTACTTCCCTATTACTTTGACAATTTAGCTTTATTCAAAATATAATTAATAAATCATATAAAAAATCCTATTTTACTTATAACCTACTTATTCATTCTATATTTACAAAATAAATAATTTAAAAAGAACAAAGCACATTTTTTACAATAAAGTAACACAATACTTTAATCGAGTTCCATCCTGATTTCCTTCCAAAGCCTGGTGATATCGTCGATCACGTCCTTCACATGATCTATCTCCACTTCTTCCATGTTGTACTTATTCCGTAAAAGGTCTTCTCTCACCTTAAGGTCCATCAATGGGGGTCCCCCTTTAGCCTTGAGTTCTTTCAAGGTTTGTTTCCCCTTCGGAAAGCTCTTGTCTTCAACACGGTATGCTGTGTTCAACAGGATGTAGTAGTCTGTAAGATCGTTGATGATATCTTCTTTATTCCCTATTGGGCTGTCCGTGAGTCTCCTCGTTATATTATGGCCAAAGTCGATAGCACATCTCGGGTTGCTGACGTCCAGAACACTTTTAAGCTTACTGAAGTGACACAAGATCAGGAAAACCAACAAGATCCTCAATGAGAAGATGTTCCTAAATTCTACAACCCTGTAGGTGGCCATTGTGACGTATACCAACTACACTACACGAATGTCTGGGATGCAGAAAGCTATTGTTCCACGTCTTTTATATGTATTTTGAATTTTGATGTTTAGTTCTCAATTACGGTTCAAAGACTCATTATATAACTTGTGTGACGCATTTCATCTACTGTGACGCAAATAATCCCACGATCAAAGTTCTAAAAATAAACTGTAATGTAATTGAGTGAAGACTTAGGTTTACACAATTTTATGCAACGAGAAATGAATTTTAAGTCAAGTGTGACAGCTTATTTTTAGGTATTAAAATATTCCATATTTAATACATTAATAAATTAAACAAAATATTAATAAAACATTTTCTAAAATTTAGAAAAATATTTGGTGAAATATGATTTAATAGACATTTATTTGCAAAAGCTAACCAAACCCAAAAGCTAGAGTGCAAATGAAATATTTTAAATCTAAAATACGGACTCAAATGTAAACATGGTATTATATACTTATCACGTTGAATGCAAAAAAAATCTCTGTTTATTTGTCCTTTTTCCACTTTGTTCAAAATAATATCATACAAGTATTTGGTCAAAAAATAAATTTAAAAAAATTAGTTTTACTGTTATTAAAATTTTTTCAAAAGTTATAAGAGTGGGTAAAAACTTTGAAAAGCAATTCTGACATAAAAAAAAACAAAAAAAAATGGGGGAGCTACAGACTTTGAAAGTGAACATTTTGTCAAACGTTGGTACAACGATTTAGAGCAAACCATTAAACCTGATAGTCGTAAAATTTTGCAGTAATTTATTATACATTATGCTTAAAAGCTACATTATACTTTTATTTCACAACTACATAGCGCTTCAATTGTGAAACACCATCGGGCGCAAGCGGAGGTTGCCTCTATAACCAGAAAAAATTAAAAAATCACTTCTTTCGAAGAATATTTTCTTACACACAATTTTATTATTACTTTTAATGTATTTTAACACATATAAAATTATTCAGCTTGCTATAATATATAGTATAGGTGATATATTTATAAAATATTAATATGCAAAAAGGTGTTCTTGGAATTTAGCTGCCGTGAAGTAAGAATAATTAAAAATATGTTCATTATAAATTAAATACCTCATGATTATCATTGTAAAACTGTAAATTCCACGTTTATTAGAATGATTTGTAATTTAAATATAATTTTGTAAATCAGTAATCTACCTCTGAACTATAAATCCCAGATGCACAAAGTATAGGGTTATTGCTTTTTATTTTTTATTTAAGGTCAAATTATTTCAATTATTCTTTAACCCTAATAATACACCCTGAAATTTAAAATTTACACCCGTTTGTTGATGAAAAAAATTATATGTTTGGAGTGCTAAAAAGTATTCTATAATATCCAGTTATAAAATTTAAAAAACTATCTAGTGTGGTTTAAAAGCAAGAAAGAAACAATAGAAAAACTAAATAAACATCTTACAAAAAAATCAGGCTGAAAAAATTATTTTCGGTAACACAATTGGGAGCACACGAAAGCAACCCCCGTACACTCAAAAAAATTTACCCCCAGATCAGTGCCGGTACTATAATTGTAAACAGATAAAAAGCGACGCATCTCACAGTTCCTCTGGGAGGGTTAAGAAATTATTTATTTGTCTTTTTCAACAAAAATAAAAAATAAAAGGCTTAGGCAAAATTATTAATAATGTACAATTAAGAAAATGCTGTAACCAAATACTTTACAATCAGAGATAATATTGATTTACTTTTTACATTGTTTTTTCCAAATCATTATCTTTAGTAATTATCTGGCTGAGTAAGCTACTCACATTTTGCCCGATAGAAAGTGAATTTTTGGTTCCAAAACTGCCTTCAATATATTAAAATATTAAGGTATTGAAAGTGGCTATGGTAGCGCTCCACTGGCAACGTCCAGGGAACTATAGCCCCTGCCACCCAACTAGGCTACGGCCTAGCATCCTTAAGAGAATAGAACATTCACCAATATTTTGTGGAGCTAAAGAAAAATAAATCATGCTACATAGATAATGTTACTCCAAGTCCTCAAAATATATTATGATGAATTTTATTACTAGATTTTAGCGAATTTCCCCACATTGGATACGCTATTACGGTAGTGGTCATGGTAAGACCAAAGCCTGGGACCATGATACTTCTTCATTTTGAGGTCCTAGAAGCCAAAAACTACTAAATAAGTATAGATGTATCCGTTAAGATCATGACTCTCGAACGGAACCTCTGATTTTGATTAAATTTGGTACACAGGTGTAAAACAGAGTATTTTAGGTTAAATTCAACAGCCAGCATCACCCGACAATGGGAACGGGATTTTATAGGGTTCCAAAAGGGTCAAAAATGGGTTTTTTGCATTTTTTTACTTTAATTTTCAAAATTCAATGATTTTAACTAAAATCATTCCAAAGAGCTAGAAAAAACAAAAAATTTTGTATTTTGAATTTTTAACCTGGCCTAATAGATCACGGTACGGAGAAAATCCAAAAAATAGGGTTTCCATGTTATTCTTATAGGAAATCCACTAATCCCTCTATCTCACTTACTTATTGACATAACTTCATAAAATTTCTGTGAAAATTCACTAGGTAGAGTGTAACTTATATTTGCTTACAATACCCATATAGCGGCAAACCTACATACTCAACCCCATGGGGTTTTAATGAGGAAAATAAAAAATAAGTATCAGAATTTGATACAATTTAGCATGTACCTGCACTGGGAAAAAAATATCGGCTATTTGCTTACAACACCCCCATGGCAGCAAACCTTCATCCTCAATCCCATGGTGTGTATGGGCAAAATTAAAAAATATCAAATTCCATTGGAAATTCGCTGAGTAGCAGGTCTGCAGCGAAATTGGTATTTTAGAGAAAATATTTCTGAAGTAATTGAATGGTTCAAAAAATTAATATTGGGTCCAAATTTTAGAAATAAAGAATTTTTAGAAGAAACTTTAGAATCCCTTCTGGCATTTGTCTCATCAAGAAGAGAAACCTCTTATTTGTAACTGACTGAGTAGCATGACCCTTCACATTTGTTCATGGACCCTGAATCCAGTTTCAAAAGAGGCACCCCCTTTTTTAGTCAGAGTCGCATGTTATAAAGTAGTTGTACAAATATTCTTGACAAATTGTGATAGAATGAATTAAAGCTGAAAAATAGAGGTTAAAGTAGACTAGTTGCTTGAAATCGAGCAATTTATTTTGATACAATATAAAAGCTACATTTATTTCTAAGTCAATGACATCCATGTCAACCAATCCAATATTGTGAATATTAGAAATCACCAAAAACTACACGTATTTACAGCTGTACATTAGCAAATGTTTTTAAATGCTCAACCCAATTCCAATGTTATTCTAATGAAAAAATTTCAAAATTAATTAATGACTAGTTTGAATTTAGTCGTTTTTTATCAAAATTTTAGTTTTCCATAAGCTTTGAACTATCCCCATACAGGCCAGGCATTCCCTATTTTTATAATCTTTTGTAAAAGCAATAAACCAATTATAAGAAAAGGTGTTCAAAAATTGTTATCCTACACAAAGCTTTAGTAAACCTCTAAATAACATTTTTCTTACATAAACTTCTGAAAGGAAATAATGTGTTGCGATTTAAAAGGTCGATTTAAAGGTCAAAGGTTCAACCTGGATCTAAAATAACTGAAACTGTGACGTTTTTCACATGATGAGTTTTACGTCTTTCAATCCAGGTTATCAAAACATAATCCGATCAAACGGTTGATTATGTTCATTATGTCACAACTTGAAGGCGTGTTATTGCATAACGATCACAATGCAATGACTAGAAAAGTTCAATGGGTTTAGAATAAAATAAATAATGCATTGGCTAAGTCTTCCATTTTGTTACAAAATGTATTCAAAATAATTGTGGTTGGGCCATGTAAAACAGATGCAAGCACAGTTCAAAAAGTTCTGGGTTCAAAAATCATAACTCAAAATAAAGGAAAATTAAAAAATAAATAAGGTCATTTAATTAGGATTGTCTACCATTTTGCATTATTAATTTTTATCATTCTAATATTTAGTTGTTTCAAGTTTTAATTTACACAAGATTTATGATGCGCCAGAAAATTGTTAAGCTTATACAATATTTTCCTACACAGGAAGGTGTGTTTACAGAGATAAGTTATATGAGGATACTTTGGTATACTTAGTAATATACTGATATTTGTTTAAGGATATTTAGGATACAGATATAGAGGATAAGTATACTTAGACGGATATAGGTATAGTAGAAATTTGGAAACTTAAATTATTTAACATTTAGGGACATTATTTACCAATTATTTAAATTGTTTAATATATATTCGTAGGGTTTCGGCATTGACTATGTACACTAACGTGAATAGACCTCTCATCCAATGCTTTTAGTTTGAGGCAAAAATTTGGAAGTTCGGTGGACGCCGCACCAGAGTCGCTGCCATCGATGTTGTTATTCAGCTGAATTTACAGTGCTGCCAAAACATTTTACCAAAACATAAACATAACTTTCAGTTATAAAATGTTTCATCCTATTATCTATTATTCGTTTATTATATCATACGTTACGTGTACTTCAATGGACGCCGCACGAGATAGCACCACCGTCAATATGCTTCAAACACGCCTATGCTATGAGAAGTCTACTCACGTAGTGTACAAAGTCAATGGTTTCGGTTTGATCATCGGGTTAAGCGGTTAATCTGAACTCAAATCACCCTGGACCCTGGTAACTGGGGGCTGTAGGCAAACAATGAGTCACCTACTGACGCTGACCCACTGTATAACAAATTTTTTTCACTCTAAATTTAATTTGACTTATTAAGTTTATTGAATTATACATGAAGTTCTACAGGAAATGAGTCTAAATACAACACAAATGCTCCTAAAAATAGGATAAAAAACACATATAGATACAGTGAACAATAAAAGCTGAGCGTGTTTTTAATCCTAGCTTTGGGCGCATTTTAGTCATGTATAGACTAATTTCTTTAGAATTTTAAGTAGAATTCAATAAAGTTACTAATTTAATTTTGAAATTTTATTTAACTTAATTTAATTTTGAAATTCCAAAAACAAAATATTTGCTACACAGGCTGGGCAGTGTGCCAGTAGGTCACTGTTTTTTCACATGGCCGGTCCGACAAGCAGGCCCGAGAAGTTTTTAATCCCCAGGTTTATTGTGGACCAACGGAAGACTATTTTAATGCTAATCATCTTCACACAAGGTATTTTGTAAACAGAATACATACAAAAGAATGGTTAATATTTTCAAATTAGAAAGATGTGTCTACAAAAATATCTCAAAGATTGAAAAGGAAACATATTAAACTCCTTAGAACCTTTGGACAAGCCAAATAACATGGCTACTCTGAAATGCCTTATCATAGTAAAGCATTAACCCTTTCGGAACATTGGATTGATATACTTTGTATTTTTCCTGAAAAGTGCTAAGAAGCAATATATCGTGTCTTGCATTTCGTCTGTAAAGTGCTAAGGAATGATCTATCCTGCATAGCATTTGATACTAAAAGTACTAAGGATTGATATATTGTGTCTCACCTTTCATCTGAAAAGTGCTGATATTGAAGTGTCGTATATTTAAACGGGAAATCCGTAGACTTGATTGTTGTTTCAAAACACCGATGATTCCATTCAATTCTCTACACAATTGTGTTGTCAGGCACTTTTGGGTTGAAAATAAATTTTATTGATTTCTGGCCCCTTGTAAGCCATATCAGTACTCAGGAGGTACCTTTTAGCGAATTTCCCATAGGGAATAAGCTATTACCGTAGGTCTCATGGTAAGACCTAAGCCCGGGACCATGTTACTTTTTCGTTTTGAGGTGCCCAGAGACCAAAAATAATAGTCATTAAAAATTTTATATATATTATATATATGTATGTATATATATATGTATGTGTCCCTAGACACGATAACTCTTGTAAAAATGGTCCGATCAACACCAAATTTGGTAGAGATGTGTAATCCTACGTTTATTTGGATGAGTTTGTAAACCAGACATATCGACCTACCGGAAGGGGTAGTTTTGGGGGTTTTGTACCCCAAAAATGTGTTTTTTGCATTTTTTATATGTAAATTTAAAAAATTTTAAATTTTTATTTTAACCATTGGATTTAGCTCAAAAAATACACAATTTACTATTTTGAAGCTTTGCTCTATCTCCATTGGTTACCGAGATATTAAAAAGTCTAAAGACAGTACAAATTGTATTTTGGTTCTCCAATGTTAATCTTATGGAGAATTTTGATGTGTTAATATTTCACTCATTAACCAATATTTTTCGATGAAACTTGGAATTCAGCTTCATTTGGTTGAGATTCATCCATTTATGGTAAAAAATCTTGGTTTTTGTGCTTATCATGGCAGCAAACCTGCATACTCTTTTCCCATGTTAATCATATGGAGAATAGGCAATTTTCTTTAGCAATGGACAGATATTGATGAAACTTAGTAAATGGCTTCATATGGTAGAAATA
This sequence comes from Neoaliturus tenellus, assembly GCA_030545055.2. NCBI lineage: Eukaryota > Metazoa > Arthropoda > Insecta > Hemiptera > Cicadellidae > Neoaliturus > Neoaliturus tenellus. The sequence continues at coordinate 262,350,379 of CM061531.1, forward strand.
AATTTTTTTTATGATAAAAACCTAATTTTAGTGTTCTCTATGGCAGCATTTCCCTATTTATGAGCATGTGATTTTATTTTGTTTACAGTTTTATGTGGTCAAAATTAATATTACTAATTTGGAAATTCGCTGAGTACGCAGGTCTGCTGCGACGGGGGGTATTAAAGTAATGAAATGATTCAAATAGGTACAGTCGACTCCCTCTCATTCTGACTCTGATGGTTTGGACGCCGGATGGTCCGGAAGACTTGTTAGAAATGAGTCATCAGTGTGAGTCGGGTTTCTCGCAGCCGAAATTCACGAAATTCAACGTGTCTGTTCATTTCCGGCCTACAAGTAAACAAAGAACCTCAGTTCAGCTTATCCTTACTTTCGTTCTAAATCGTCATACTACAATGTAGCTGATTTTACTAATAATTACTATACTGTATATTGGTGTGTTGTTTTTTAGTACTTTTGAAAGTGAGTTACATTTGTTAGGTAATTGCTTAATCCATTATAATTTTATGAAAATAAAATAGTACCCGTTTCTTCAAAAAATAAATCTATTAGGTTTTTATTTGTAGTGTTTTATAATTTTGTGTTTTTTGCTATTGTCTGGTGTCAAGTTTGTTTTTATCATTACTAAATTAAAATCACAATTTACGTCATACAACACTTTATTTATTAAAATTTACATACTGGTAAAATATTTCGGTGATCTATGTCCCCATCTTCAGACCGCCTGCTTAGAATCAAGATGTATCATCTTGATTCATCTAAGATGATACATCTACCACCATGTATCATCTTGATTCTAACCGGGCGGTCTGAAGATGGTGACATGGATCAATGAAATAAATTACCAGTATGTAAATTTTAATAAATAAAGTGTTGTTTGACGTAAATTCTGTTTTTAATTTAGTACTTATAACAAAACGTATGCGATGATTATCAAAAAGGTATTTTTATCAATGTCCCAAAAATGGGGATACACCGAGATGATAGCAAAACCCCTTAATGTTTGGGTTAGTAGTACACTTTAAAATTGTCTTAAAATGTGATTTATAATCATACTACATGCTAATAAAAGGTTGTAATTTATATAGCTATAACCCTGATAGATGTTCCAGAAAATATACGGAAAGTTTATACGGGCAAGGGACAAGTGTCTGGGGCCCAATTTTTACTTTATCCTCCTATACCATAGTATATGGAGAAAGTATTGTTTTCATCAAAATTTTCGAATTTGAGTTGTTTGGGGATTTATCCATTTTGGTGCCAACTGAGTCCAAAAAGTTATGATAATTCCACAAATTTTTTTCATTTTTTTTAAATTTTAGATTTTTAAGGGTAGTTTACCCCCAAAAAACCCTCAAAAAACGTGAAAAATCAAAATTTCTCAAAAACAGCTCTAACGATTTTGATTAAAATTTTATGGTTTATTAAGATTATAATGCTGAATAAAATGACACCAAATGGGAGCGGCCGAACGATCTTTTTGAACCCGGCTCGGGGCCCGCTTTTAGGCTATTTAACCTTAGTTAAATAGCCTAAAATAAATATTGATACGTACAATTGTGTAATTAAACATTTAAAATAAAATAAGGTTGTATTCATGTTCTAAATATAACAATGCAAGTAATTTAGAATCTTTAAACTAATAGAACTGCCAATACTTAATGATGTTATTGTTTTGACAGTTGTAACCAGATGCTAACACTTACTTCAATTTTACCATCTCGAGCAAACGGGTGAGATGTAACACACGACTCACTCGATTAAAAAATTGGACCCCTGGTGTCCAGATTAATGGGAATCGACTGTAGTGATTAGTTGGAAAGCAATCTCTAGGGCACGTAAGGACTTGAGAGTATGTCTTGTCCTAAAAACAGTTTGCTCAACTCAAACTTTTAAGATAATTTATTCATGGTAATTTTTTAAATAAAATGTGATAGGAAATGATGTAGCATTCAAAGTTTGTAGATGTACATTTTTTAATCTATGTTTCTGTCTCATAGAAATGGTTATCAAGGAATAACCATTGAAAACAAAGGAATTAAATACCACAAGAGGAGTAAAATAAGGAAATAACTCCAACATGTGTTGCTGTCTAGTTAAGGTTTTAACAAATTGATCTCAAAAAATCCTTTTATTATTTAACAGTTTTCGTTGTTTTGACCACCCAAGTTTATGAAAGTACTTTGTACTTTGGAAATAAGTGAGTGCACACACTATAACTAAACCTCTCAAGGAAGTAAGACAACTGCCACCACTAAATTGCTCTTAAATTATAAAAAGAATTGGCTTATCAAATATAATTTAAATGATTAGTATAATGATACCAATAATCTTCCTGATCACATTCCACTTCACTCAGAGTGAAGATGCCATTTTCATTGAGAATTTTGACCAGCGAATATTAAAAGAACTACAACAGCCAATTACAGTTAATGGTGAATACCTCTACCAAAATATGCTCCAGTACTACAGTAATCTTCTAGATATGCTGAACATGATTATGATTAATAATAAGAATGTAAAAAAATATGTGAAAAAACTCATTAAAGACGGTGGGCCAAAAATGTTGAGGTATAATTTTAATTTAACTCAACTAGCAATTACTTTCAACTGGGGCAAAAATCGCCTTGCGGACTTCACAGAAGTTTTTGGCGGGATAAAAAACTTGTGGGGTAATATTACAGAAACACTGCCTATGGACGCCACTTACAGTGAAAGTGAAAGCCATAGTGCTTTCTATAGTTACAGTGATAGTTCAAGTGATTCGAATGATTGGATTTAATCAAATTATACCACGGTAAATACATAAATTTCAAACATTGAATCTATTTATAGTCATATAAACATTTACAAATTCTTTAAGTTATATTCCTGCCTAGTTTCTACTTAGAAAAGAAGGGTGTGGTAAAAAATATCAACACGCCAATAAAAAGTAATACATCTATATTATAAAAATGTACAAAATAAGAATATTACAAACAGATTTTTTAACCACCATGTAAAGTTGAAATGAAAAGAACGGTGTCCTTGTCTTGAAGTTCATAGTCTAGTTGGCCCTACAATATCCATTATTAGTTATTATAAGGAACAAAAAAATATATTATAATATAACAAATACATTTTAATTGAATTAAATAACTCAGCCGCTGAGATAGGAATCAGTCTTACTAAACTAAATTGTTTATTGTGAAATATTGGCCTACTTCAGAGCCTTGAGACTTTTGCAGCAATGTATAACATAACTACCGCATATACTGTATGCTTGGTCTCTGCGTTTATTAACAAATATAGTAACTACAAAGTTGTAACAATTTTTTTGTACTTGTTTTATTCTCGTTCGTTATGGAAGGTACACTTATGGGAGTATTTGTTATGCAGAGGTGAAATTTGCTATGTAAAGGCTCTACGTCCAAAAAATTTGCTACACCGAGGGTGATTTATTTATATTGATGTTACTAAAAGTTCGTAACGTAGGGATGAAATTTACTTGACTTCTTATTAAAAATTCTAAGGGATTAAAAAATGTTCAAAGAATTTGTTATAATTAGGTTCATTATATCCAGGTTTGACTGTATTACGCTGGCTTAAAAAAGCCAACAGATGAATAAAATAAAGTAAAAGAACTAAGTAGCTTAAGACCCAAGAATGCTTGCGCCACCGACTTACAGCTGATCGGCACTAACATGCTGGTTAATTGCGCTTCGTAAAATCACAACTATCAACAGAAGTGACTCCACATATTACGTTCAAGGTCCAAAACCAGTAGCAATGCTAAATAGAGAAATGGAAAAGAAATAAAGAACACGATAACAACACTATAACTGTACATGAATGAATTAAATAGAATGAATCATGAGGGAAGGGAACCAAAAAGTCAATTTATAAATTTATCTTCATAAGCTTATGGTATATACTTATTTTCTTAACTCCTGATTTGGCTTTTGCTGGAGGTCAGTTAAGTGAGAGACTACTGCATGAAGCACTTATACTTAATCAAAGTTAAATTCTAAAATGAACTGTTGGCACAATAAACAGAGCTAAGGGGTATCCGTATTTATAGATCTAGATAAATCACAAATTAAAAATGGAAGACTTATTTGGCTATAAGTCAATAAGTGAAAGATACTAGGCCTAAACTGAGAGGTTTTTAATTGTTTACGAAGCAAAAGGGAAAGCAATGAATAAGTAAGTTGAATCAGATAAGAAAAGAAATTGTACCAATGGGAATACAAGCTGACTGACTCCAAAAAGAGGGATGGAGGGAAAAAGCTGGAGATAAAAAAAATCTTCTTAAGTTTCAGAAGCCAACCAGGTAAGGTAAAGAAACCAATATAATCCGCCAAATCTTAACCAATTCCTAGGGCAGCTTTCTATTATCAAAAAAATTAAATTATTGTTTAAAGAACTTACCAGTAACTCCCAATCAGCCTCATTTACAAGCACAAGAATTCCTGGCCTCCTAGAAAAATAGACATTTTATTGAAAAAAAATATATCTTTTTTAATAACCCAGGCTGGCTGTCTACAGATGAAACCCCCCCCCCCCCCCACAAGTTTAGTTGTTATTAAGGAAAAAATATTTTATAATATATCTATTTTCACTATTTATTTAAAAGTTCTACTATTTAAGTTATTGTTTACAAAATTTGAGTAACAATTATTTACTCTTTGCTGTTAGGACCAGGTTCAAACACCAAGAAAAAAAATCACTGATGGTCGGTGGCACATTTTACCAACAATCGGGAGTGCCCTTTAACACCAATAAGGGGGCCCTATTATCCTCTGATCAGGGGCTCTTGTCTCTGAAGATTGAAGATCGCTAGTTTCTGTCGTTTAGGGGTCTTTTCACAGCTAGCTAGACAGGGCGTTTCAATGAATATCAGGGGCCCTTCAATAAAAATCACGTTTGCTATTTACTGCCAAAAGGGAGTGCTCTTTAAAAAAGGCCATAAGGTTACACTCTTTATCATTAACAGGGGGTGGCTCTATACTAACGATTGGGATCGCTCGTCTTCGAAAACTATGGGAGCGCCCGTTTTCAAAGATAGGGTCACAGGGTGTCTACTGACCTTGAAACTAAACATTCCGAGTCAATTTCGGTACATTGAAGGACATTTACAAATTATTTATGGACAATTATTGTGGTTTTTAACAATGTTTGGCACAGTAATGCTCGTACAGTACCTATTTATAAAAGTGGAAATCCTACATTAATTCAGAATAATAGACCGGTATGTCTACTGCCAACTTTTTCAAAAATATTTGGAATAGCAATTTATAATCAATTAATAAACTATTTCGAATCAAATAATCTTTGAATATCAAATCAATTTGGTTTTAGAAAAGACAAAACTACAACTATGGCAATATCAAGTTTTGTTAACAAAGTGTCCAAAATTTCTTGATAAATCCCAGAATGCTGCTGGAGTATTCTGTGATTTATCAAAAGCTTTTGATTGTGTAAATCATCAACTATTATTTAAAAAATTAGAGTTTTATGGGGTAAAGAAAAAATCGCTGTCATTACTTAAGTTTTTCCTCATAAATAGAAGCCAAAGTGTTTCAATAAATTACCAAAATTTCTTTAACATTCAAAGCAATATTATAAAATGGAGTTCCTCAAGCTTCAATTTTAGGTCCACTTTTATTTTAAATTTATATTAATAATTTACCAGTAGTCACTAAAAATTGTGAAGTGATTTTATATGCAGATGATACCTCTTTATTATGCTCAGACTCTGACATTAGAAACTTACAAATCATGATTAACTATAATTTAAATAAATTAGAAGAATGATTTTCAATAAACGGTCTTAAATTAAACCAAAATAAGACACAATTTTTGCAATTTATAAATCGTAACACAAAGCAAATTACGTTAACTAATTTACAGTCAATAAAAACAGTAGAAAATACAAAATTTTTAGGCTCACAATTAGACAACAATTTGAAATGGAAGTGTCATATTTCATTACTCCTTAAAAAAAATTACATAAAGCATTTTACACCATTCATTTCTTGTCCAATATAACCAACTTAAAAACCCTAAAAATGATCTATTTTGCTATTTTCATTCAAGAATAACCTATGGAATTGAATTGTGGGGGAATTCAGTTGATAGTAAACAAATATTTATATTATTAAAGAGAATGATTAGAGTAATGTGTAAAAAACACCCTAGAACCCATTGTAAAACCGTTATTCCAACAATTAAATATATTGCCATTACCCTCTTTATTCATTTTCAAAAGTATCATGAATATCTTTAATAGTAATATTGATATTAAAGATTTAAATATTCATCATAAATTTAATACCAGACATAAATATATAAATTTCCATTATCCAGCTCATCATTCAAGTCTCATTAAAAATTCTCCATTTTACATGAGTATAAAACTTTTTAATTATTTACCCCATAAAATTAAAAATATAAATGATGAAAGAAAGATACTCCGTGAATGAGTATATAAATTATGGAAAATAATACATTAAAATTTAGAAAAAGCATTTTTCATATTTTTTGTATTGATAGAAAATAAGAAAATTAATAATGTAAAAAAAGCTTTACAGCCTGAATTTGTTAACTACTGTATTATAAGAAAAGTAAAAAAATTCCAAAAAATTATTGTGTTTGAAACTTTGCCCAACGACAACATGTTGTATTTATGCAATAAAGGATTTGTATTTGTATGTTTTTAAACGTTTCACCGTTTTTGAGCCGGAAATGGTTCGCTTGCTTAATTTCATTCAAATTATAATACGAATTGCGTCAACCTCTTAATGCTACAAGGTTCGATTATATACCAAAATGAAAGTTTGGAGTGTCCTCTTTAAAATGGTATCAATATTATTACATTTATAGATTGTTTTCAATGTGTAATGAGTAGGTAGTTGAAAAAAATTGACCTATATTGCCGGAATCCGGCAATTGACAATTTTCGCAAAAATGAAATTGCCGGATATCAGGCAATGGCCGCTTCTAGGGTTAAAGAGATGGACTGTCATATTTGTCTACATTATTGTAATTTATATTATTATATTACATTGTACTGTTCTACATTGTAATTGGGCGTAAGCCTGTTTTTTTAGTATTTGAAATGTATATAAATATCTAAAAATGCTTTTTTGAACTGTTAGCCACCAGTTTGTTTTTTACACTTAATAATTCTTATTTCCTTAATGGATGGATGTATTAAGTTTATGTTTGGCATAAACCCTTATTACATCAATGTTGATTTTCACGAAAGAAATTATTTTGTCTTATGACTATTTAAAAATGGCGGCCATTCTAAGTTTTTAAACTCAAATACATCAAAACCGGTAAATTTAATCAAAATTGTACAATTAACAAAAAAGTTGACAAATTAAATTATGTAACCAATTATTTCAAGTTTGTAAGGATCTGAAAAGAAATGACAAGAGTTATTCTATTAAAATAACCTTAATTTGTACTAATTATAATGACAAATCAATGTTTTTCTGCACAAAAATGTCATAACTCCATTACTTGTCAGATCCTCCCAAACATTGGTATCATTGGTTAGATAATTTATCCGTCAACTTTTTTGTTATTTGTAAAGGGGCTTCTAGGGATCTCAAAACAAAAAGTATCATGGTCCCAGCTTAGGTCTTATTTTGACTACCTACTACAATAATAACGTACTAGAGAACCGGGGCTGCTCTGCAGCATTGACGTTGGATACAGATGGTAATAATTTAATAATACTAATAATTAAATTAATAATTCTTAGTATAAGTACACATATTTTTATCTGTTTGCAAAACAAATGAGAGATGAAATATAAATACAATAATATATCATCTACCTTTTACAACACTTTTTTCCAAACAACATGAGCTGTACGTCGTCCGTTTGGTTTTATTTCTACTTTTACATTATAAAATGATTTTCCTCTAGAGAAGGCAACGTAAAACTGATTTGACTATTTGTAATATCAATTTTAAATTTTAAATCAAAAGCCCAGTTGATAGGTTTTTACATTGGAACAGAAATTTATACAAAACCAGCTCTGACAGGAGTAACACACAGACTTATGGCAAAACCAAGGAAAGCGTGTTGATTTTCGTGCGAAGTTGCACGCGTTCACCCAGTATAAACTAAATTATGGAAAAAGTAATATTCATCAAATATAAACAATAGCTTAAAGTCAGTCATAATTTACAGAAGTTTATAAAAATGATTTGAACTAATAATTAGTTTGAATTTATAAAAGGGTATATTATTTTTTATATAAAAGGAAGAAGGAGTATTCTGAAATATAAACAACTTTTAGAGTTTATTTTTGGTTTTATCTGATTATGTATAAAAGGGTATATATTAAGAAAAGTTACATTGGTTGTCCTTCTTGCGTTTATTAAACGAAATTGTTATTAGAAGTCATCAATTTATTTAAAATTCTCAGACAAAAATAACACTATGACTTAATAAGAACTGGATAAAAATGTCTTCAATTACATTTAAATTCCAGAAGACCATGATTAAAAACTATGTTGGATGAAATTACATAGCGCATCATGACCTTGCCCAATTTTTATCATCATCAGGAGCTTAATGGAAGCTGAATGATCCACAACTTCTTAGACCAAAATAAACAGAATTTATAACCTATAATTAAATGTATTGCATTTAAATGTAATACAATTTTTAAAACAAATGATAACATCTCAAAATTAACCGCGATTCTAACGATCAATATCTCAAATGAAAGCCAAGACTTCAAAGATTATTTGATGACCAAAACATTAAAAATATCTAAGATAGAAATGGAGTTATGAATCATCGATTGCAGATAAGTCATAAAAATTACAACTTGTTGTTTAGAATACAGTAGCGAGCTTCAATTTCGACCAATTTTTATACTCAATGGCTCATATGAAAGCTGGTATTCCAGAGGTGGTTTTTAGACCAAAATACATAGCTTAGCATAACTATAACTGTAAAAACTTATCTTTAATTCAATTCAAAATTCTGGAAATTATCAAATTTATGTTTTTAGGTTGAGTAATATAGTAGATAAATGAATACCGATTCTAACGATCAATACCTCAAAAGAAAGCCAAGATTTCAATAATTATTTAAAGACCAAAACATTTAAAATATTTTAAATATAAATGGCAGATAATTCATAAAAAAAGAAAAACTTATGTTGTTTAGAATGCAGTAGGGAGCTTCAATTTCATCCGATTTTCATATTCAAAGGCTCATATGAAAGCTGGTATTTCAGAGATGGTTCCTAGACCAAAACATATAGCATTGGAAAATTTTTATCTTTAATTTAAATCCAAATTCTGGAAATTATCATATTTATGTTTTTAGGTCGAGTCCTATATATATACAGCCCCATGTGGAACTGACTCACTGACTGACTCACTCATCCATACAAATTCTAGACAGCTTCCGTGTGAGCTGGAAACTTGATTTTTGGCATGCGTGTGGCTTGAAGTCTGATACCCCCGGGAAAAGCTTGAAAATCGACAATTTTTCATTTCAACCCCCCCAAAAAAATAACAAAGGGGGGAAACCGGTAACCCCGAAATGTAAGGTTTTACTATTTTCGCTGTAACTTTTGAACGAGAGGTCCTACCTCAAATCTGAGGGAAAATCGTTAGTTGGGAATTAAATGTTCTACAAGTTTGGTCCTTTGACATTTTTCCGTATCTCACCTCCTTCACCCTTAAAAAGGAGTGTACTTTCAAAATTTCTAATATCTTTCGCAAAAATAGCGCTATTTTGATATTTTTATTTACTATTATCCAATATATATCCATGAATTTCTACTTATATTATAACCTCAACAGGTTCTTTCTATAGTTGTAGCTTTTTGCCATTTTCATTCGGAGTTTAGTCCAAAAAAAACTTTAAAAACACAAAATTCTTAACGTTTTTTATGTGAAGTGTTTGTAATTCACTTTGACCTGGTGAATATACTGCTATATCGATATATGTTATGCAGTTACTATATTCTTTTACAGACGCTCTACAATTTTGGTCCTTTGACATTTAGGCGTATCTCACCCCCTTCACCCTTAAAAAGGGGTGTAATTTCAAAATTTCTAAATATTTTCACAATAATTGTTCTATTTTGATATTTTAATTTACTATTATGGCACATGGATGCATGAAATGCTGTACATATTATATTCTCAAACAGTTCTTTCTATAGTAGTATCTATTTAATAATTTAAATCAAATTTTAGAAAAAAAAGTGTAAAACAACAAATTTCTTAAACTTTTTTCGTGTAAAGTGTTTGTAATTCACTTTGACCCGGTAAATGTACTGCCATATTGTTATATGTTTTGCCTTAACTATATTCTCTTATTTACGCTCTACAAGTTAGGTCCTGTAAAATTTTGCCGTATCTCACCCCCTTCATCCTTAAAAAGGGGCGTACTTTCAAAATTTCTAAATTTATTCGAAAAAATTGCTTTACTTTGATATTTTTATTTAATATTATGTATCATATATGGATGAATTTCTGTTTATATTATGAGCTCAACAGTTTCTTTCTATAGTAGGAGCTTTTTTCCAATTTCAATCAAATTTTAGTTTAAAAAAATTGAAAAAACCAATAAATTCTTAACAATTTTTCGTGTAAAGTGTTTGTAAATTACTTAATTCTGGCAAATGCACCGCAAAATTGATATATGTTTTGCCAGTATTATATTTTATTTTAGACGTTCTACAAGTTCGGTCCTATGCAATTTCGCCGTACCTCACCCCCTTCGCCCATAAAGAGATGCGTACTTTTAAAATATGAAATTCTTTCGCAAAAATGCGCTATTTAAAGAAATTTTGTACTCTAATGGCACAGAAATGCCTGAAATTTAGTACATATTCTAACCTCGACTAGGTCTTACTATGGTAGCAGCCATTGATCAATTTAAATCCAAGTTTAGTCCAAAAGAATTGTAGAAACACGGAATATCTAACCTTTTTATGAGTAGTTTTTGTAATAGGTCACACCTGGTAAACATTACTGGTATATCGATATATGTTTGGAAAGTATTATATTTTATTTTGGACAATCTACAAGATCGATTGTATGCAATTATACCGTATCTCATCCCCTTCACCATTAAAAATGTTCGTACTTTTACAATATACTTTTACTCTCACAAAAATTAATTGCTTTATTTCAATATTTTTCATTTACTGTTATGGTACATCGATACCACAATTTTAATATATATTACGACCATATCTACGTCTTACTATAGGAGAAGCAATTGGCCAATTTGAATCTATATCTTTTTTCAGGATTATATTCTTTAAGAATGCTCTTTAAGCTCGGCCCTTTGAGATTTTGTAGCATTTCATCCCCTTAACCCCAAAAAGAGGCGTACTTTCAAAATTCAATATTCTTACACAACAATTGAGTTATTTTAATATTTTAATTTACTGTTATGACACTTAAGATGCCGGAAATTTAGCTACATACACACACCCTGAGCACATTATATAAAATATAAAACAAAAGTGTCAATTTAAACTTTAAATATCGAGAGAATATCATAACAACTATTGACTTCCTAAACTTTTAAATTAAGTCACCGAAGACAAGGATAGCGTGGGGGAGGAGACCCCAACTAGCCTGTTCAGTACTTAAGACTTCAAGCAATTCAGAAATTCGGGGCAACCCAATAAGGGGGCATGGGGGCGGAGCCCCCATCGAGCCGTAGGCGAGTCAATAATATATACAGCCCCATGTGGAACCCCCGGGAAAAGTCTGAAATCCGTCAATTTTTCATTTCAACCCCCCCAAAAAAATAACGAAGGGTGGAAACCGGTAACCCTAATTTGTAAGGTTTTACTATTTTCGCTGTAACTTTTGAACGAGAGGTCGTAGCTCAAATCTGAGGGAAAATCGTTAGTTGGGAATTAAATGTTCTACAAGTTTGGTCCTATGACATTTTTCCATATCTCATCTCCTTCACCCTTAAAAAAGGGCGTACTTTCAAAATTTCTAATATTTTTCGCAAAAATAGCACTATTTTGTTATTTTCATTTATTATTATGTAATATATGTGCATGAATTTCTATTTATATTATGACCTCAACAGGTTCTTTCTATAGTAGTAGCTATTTGCCTATTTCAATCGAAGATTAGTCCAAAAAAATGGTAAAATCACAAAACTATTTACATTTTTTCATGTAATGTGTTATAAATTCACTTTAACCTGGTAAATACATTGCTATTTCGATATATAATTTGCCATTACTATATACTATTATAGACCCTCTAAAAGTTAGGTCCTGTGACATTTTTGCGTATCTCACCCCCTTCACCCTCAAAAAGGGGTGTAATTTTAAAATTTCTAAATTCTTTCACACAAAATTCCCTATTTTAATATTTTTTATTTACTATATTGGCACAGAGATGCCTGTAACTTATTACATATTATAGACTTAACTAATTCTTACTATGGTAGCAGCCATTGGCCAATTTCAATCAAAGTTAAATAAAAAAAAATTGGAAAATCCCAAATTTATTAACATTTTTTTCATGTCAAGTGTTTGTAAATCACTTTAATCTGCGAAATATACTGCAATATTGATAAACGTTTTTCCAGTTTTATGTTTAATTTTAGACGCTCTACAAGTTCAGTCCTGTGAAATTTTGACGTATCTCACCATCTTCAACCGTAAAAAGGGGCATACTTGCAAAATATCTATATTCTTTCGCAAAAATGCGTTACTTTAATTTTTTTTATTACTCCAATGGCACATGGATGCCTGAAATTTAGTACATATACTCATCTTGACTAGGTCTTACTGTAGTGTCAGCTATTGATCAATTTTCATTTAATTTTACCCCAAAAAGATTGTAAAAACATAGAATTCTTAACATTTTAATGCGTCGTTTTTGTAATTTAGCAAAAGCTGGTAAATATTTTTGGTACAACGATATATGTTTTGTCAGTATTATATTCTATTTTAAAAGCTCTATAAGTTCGGATGTATGCAATTTTGCTGTATGCCACCCCCTTCACCCTTAAAAGAGGCATACTTTCAAAAAAATTTAGCCTACAAAAATTGACCTATTTGAATATTTTTTGTTTACTATTATAGCATATAGATGCTTCAAATTTAGTATATATTATGCACTTATATGGGTCTTACTATAGGAACAGCCATTGGCCAATATCAATCTAAGATTGTAAAAAAAAAAAAACTGTGAAAACACGCAATTATTAACATTTTAAAATAGTATTTACAATTTATTTAAATGTGTAAATGCATAATTATATAAATATATTTATACTGGTGTTACATCCTATTTTAGATGGTCTACAATATCGGCCATATCTCAAATCCTTCTGCCTTAAAAGAAATTTTCATAGTACACCCTACTATGAAAATTTTCATTCATTCACAAAAATTGCACTATATTAATATATTTTATTTACTATTTGGTGTTTTCTAATACATATGTAAGACCCCCCTAACGCATCAACGACTCTAAACTACTAACGGCAATTTCCTTTCGGCATCGATTCGTATTATCGACTACTAACACTTCGGGGGAACCATTACAGGGGGCATGGGGGCGGAGCCCCCATCGAGCCGTAGGCGAGTCTAATAAACTATACAGCCCTTTGTGTAACTGACTGACTCACTTATATGGGATACGAATTTCTGACTTAACTATTTAAGCTAGAGACTTGAAATTTGGCATACGTCTAGCCTGAATGGTCAATGTTAAGTATAAAATCTTAAACTTGCAAATTTATATTTTTAACCTGTTTTTAAAATGTCGGATTTCTGAAATTGTAATTTTGGTTTTTTGGCTCTAGCGGCCAAACGTTTGGTCCTATCTAAAATCTGAGAACAATACTTCGATAGGGAATTAAATTTTCTATAATTTCGGTCCTTTGACTTTTTATCATATCTCCTACCGTTAAGCCTCCAGAGCGTTTTTAATGAAATGCCGTTTTCGGTTTTGGGGCTTTAGTGACTAAACGGATGGTTGTAAAAATATTCTTAAGGTTTATTTCGATAGATCTTTTTAATATCTACAATTTTGCCCCTTATATATTTTGCCGTATCTCTTTTCGTTTACTTACAAAATCCATTTTTCACTTTTTCCGGATTTTGTGAACATAAGTAGTGGGAAAATACAGGTTCTGGGACACTAGAGAAATCGTAATTTTAGTATTTCAGCTTTAGCGGCAAAATGTATCTCTTCTCGTTTACTTAAAAATACATTTTTCACTTTTTCTGGATTTTTTGAACGTAAGTAGTGGGAAAATACCGGTTCTGGTCCACTAGAGAAATCGTAATTTTAGTATTTCAGCTCTAGCGGCCTAATGATTAGTCTTATCTGAAATCTGAGAGCAATATTACGATAGTACTTTAATCAGAATTGGATGATATTCAATTTTGGTCCTTTGACTTTTTGTCGTACATCTCCTACCGTTAAGCCTCCAGAGCGTTTTTAATGAAATGCCGTTTTAGGTTTTGGGGCTTTAGTGACTAAACGGATGGTTGTAAAAATACTACAACAATTGTAGTATCAAGCATGTAGTATCAAGCATGTAAAAGTACTTGAAATTGGGGACCGTTAACCCTCCAAACTGATTTTTGTGAAATTTATATTTAGATTTAGGGCTCTAGCGACTAAATGATTTGTCCTACAAAAATGTTTAAATGACAACTTTTACAGGTCTTTTTAATATCTACAATTTTGATTCTAACATACTTTGCTGTATCTCTTTCCGTTTACTCTCAAAATACATTGTTCACTTTTTCCTAGTTTTGTGATAAATAAGTAGTGGCTTTTGGCCAACTAGAGAAATCGTAATTTTAGTATTTCAGCTCTAGCAGCTAAACGGTTAGGCCTTTCATAGATTTGAGACTACTATGGTCCTGAATTGGACGAACTACGATTTTGGCCCTGTGACTTTTTGTCGTAAATCGTACCAATTGCGTAAATCTCCAGACTAATTTTTGTGCAATCGCGTTTTCAGTTTTTCCACTCTACTGACAAAACGATTGGTCCTATCAAAAAATGTTGCTGAATATGACTGAAATATTTTATTAATGGCTTACAGTTTTCAGAACATTTTGCCGAATCTCTACACATTAGCTCTCAAAACAGATTTGTTACAGGATGATAAACTCAAGAGACCTTTGGTATCTCGTAAACCAGAATAGTTACCGAAAACTTGAAATTGGGGACCTTAACTCCTTTTAAGAGACTATTAAAAATATGAATTCAGCTATTGTCGGGGCTGGTGTTACTAATTTACATACTTTTAGTAAGTTCCTCCTCGGATTTTAGGGAATCTTTTTAGAACTTTGGAGTCTTTTGTGATTTCTATCTATTATTTATTATATTATTTCTGTATTATATTTTATATTATTTATTAGATTATTTCTATATTATTTAGTTTTAATGTTATTTTATTGTTTTCACTGATTTATTGCAAAAATTTTTGACGAATTTAAAAGCTTTAATTATTATTGATTGTGAGAAGTGTGCAAATTAGCCTTTTGTTACTGTCTAGGCTGTGCACTTCTTTGGTAAAGCTAACCTGTTTAACACTCGACTTTTTTATTTAAATCTAATTCAGTGAACACATTGGAGTTAATAACCCTCAACAAGCCCGTTCACTGCATCAAGTTTTTTACAGAAATTACGGAATTGGGGCAACAAATTAGGGAGTGGACCCTCCATTCAGCATAACACCCAAAATAAATAATTATTATATCACACTCAAAATATTTTAACAAATTTTAACTACGAAGAGTTATTAAATCCGATTCATATAGCCCAGTCAATGAAGGTCAAAAACGGGCCAACGTCGGAACAAATTTGTAACAGTCTGAAACTTATACCATTCGATAGTACCCACCTAAGGGGTCAAAACCCCAAAAGTCCCCAAAAATCCCCTGGTGGCATTTTGAACAGCCCCCCCTTAAAACCCCCTGGTCCCCTTATTGCATGAGTTTATAAAAACCCTTGTAGAATCGTTACCAAAAGGACTAGAGTCCTAAATCGTTTTTGGTTGTATTCCTTATTCAATTATCTACAGAAAGTGTCATTATACATTTTTAGCTAAGGTCACTCATTAGTCAGTTATTTACAGTCAAACTCAAATTTTATTAAAATTTTAAAGTATTATTTTGATTTTTTAGGTCTAAGATGAAAATACGAAGGAATTCGTAAAAGTGCTTGGGACAAAAGTTATAGGGAATTTAATAACGAGTACATTGATATACATAATATGGTATCTACGGTCACAAAAATCTCGTAACGGCCGTCCAAAGCGAGAGCGGTGCCGGTTGCGGGACGGCGCTGGGGTCGCGCCGGCCGCCGCAAGTCAACGGCTGTTTCGCTCATCGTGCACAATGTAGATATGATTAACTTTGACAATAACGTTGAAAGTAGTTTATCTTATAAAACACATATTAAGAATATTTCTACCTTCATTCGGTCCAGGTTTTGTGACACCATGGTCTAAAATAGAAAAAACTCAACTTTTACTCACATTTTTTACTTTTTTGCAATTTTTTTTAAAGACTAGTTTTATGAAAAAATATGTTCTAAAAGGGGTATTCGTATTTCACCGCAGTTAATTCCATACAATTTAAAACCTCAATAATTGAAAAATATAATAAGTATTTTTCTACTTAAGCTATTAAAAAATTACTATATAAAAGGTTTTAGTTTTTTTTATATAAAGAACAGATTATACAGCATTATTCATTGTTTGAAATAAGCCCGGAACGATGCTAAATTTTCATTTTTAAGTCTCTAGATGTAGGCAAACACTATTTTTGCAAATGTTTATCCAGTCATATCGTATGTAATAAAAGAGTGCAATTAAGCGTTTAGAGAGAAAACTACTAAACAGATAGTGGTCATTTTGGGTCAATGGTTTTCTTTTGGTACCTAGATGATAGGAAAAAATGTTGATTTGTTGTGAAATGCCATATAAATCCGTAAATAAAATAGATAACCTTATTCAGACCAATCTAAGACTAACACTGCTGATTTACAAAGTATTTTCTTTCTTTTTATAAGCAGACTAATATTTTACGAGGTAGCAATGATAAAAAAGCATATTTTAAATTTATATTTAACATGTGATGCTTGGTAAAAATTTTGTTACTATATAAATAGACTTTATTTTGAATGATTTCAACCCTTGGAGGAATAATATATAAGGAGAGGCCACGTTCATATGGATATACAATGCTAAAGTGAAGCCGGCCGCTCCCCTCCACTAGAGTGGCTGGCCGTAGAGTGGCATGGTTCCGCCGCTGTAACACGGGAGAGATGGGGAAAAACGCGAGGCGCGCAACTTTGAATTAAAATCCTGAGCAAACCAAGCAAATCAAACAGTCCACCTTTTGCATTTTTAAAGAGGATGAAATTCTCTATCCAGTGATATAATATTTTTCTAGAAAAAAATTTATTTTTATTTATAAATGGACATTAAAGTAAAAGATTTGTATTTAAGAGATGGTTTTAATGCATAAAAACTAAATATACATTATGCCAATACATATATTTTACCGTAAAATTATTTGTATTCCTTAGTATAATACTTTTAACAAAAAAATAATACATGAACTGATACTTTCAATGTATATTACCTTATTATAATTTGTAAAAAATATTGAGTTTACAGCTTTATATAAGGTTCCGTATATCATTTAAGATATGTTGGACAGTAATTTATTGGCAAACGATACTACCTAGTTAGGAATTCATTAAATTAATTCATAATTACTATAAATGAATATAAAATAGTAAAAATCAGGCTTATTAGACGCTTATTAAAATAGGCTTACTACTTATGCATAAAAATAAGCTTTTTCTTAAGTTTCACACATTATTGTTGTATGAACACAAGTTTTGCAGTTTAACACTATGGTGCAGTCTTATTTTCATGAATTTTTAGGCACTGTTATATGCCTAATATGCCACTGTTATATGTTAGGCCTATATGCCTCTGTTATATGCCTGCCTGCGGGACTCGGGAGTTCCCCCACCACTCGCCGTGTTGCGCGGCGGCTTCGCTTCTAGCCGAGCGTGGCCACTCCTTATATATTATTCCTCCAAGTTTCAACCTGACTTAGAACTAAAATCAGATATTTTTAACGTGTGTTTTAATATATTATTCATTGAATTAAAATAATAATAATTTGAATACCTGTATAATTGTTTGAGTTTTATTTTTAAAAATAATTTTTTTTAATTTTTATTCCATTTCAATTCACAGTACTATATACGAGGGGTGCGGAGAAGTCTGCAGACAACTTAATATTGTTATTATTATTATTGTTATTGTTATATTTAGGTAAAAACCACTGTTAATTCTGTTGGAAGCTAAAATAGTGTATATTATAAAAACACGTATCATGAATATTTCTACCTCCATTCGGTCCATGTTTGTGACACCATGGCTTACAAAAAAAACCTTAAATTTTTCTCACATTTTTCACTTTTTTGTACTTTTACCTGTAAAGGACCACACCTTTGTTATTACTGGACGTTAAAACGCTATTACTTAGGCCACTGAGTTCGGCACACTAGGAGTTAGTAGAAAATTTTTAATGTAAGGATAGGTTGATTTGTACATAAAAAGGCATTAGTAGATTTTAATACTGCAAAATCTACCTCAAATGGATGAACGAGCCGGAATATAGCAGGCGTTCAAACTTTACATGGAAATCATATTAGTGAAACTATGAAATGCAATAACTTTTGATATATTTACCTCTTGAGATCGGATTTGTGACATATTATTTAGAAAATACAAACTTTAAACATGACGCATGGGATGAAGTTGGCCAATGAATTTTCCCTTAAGACTAAGTGAGTCATGAAGAAAAGGTCTGCGATGGGTTTAGAATTTGAGATAGTCACATAGACATGTATTCAGTAAATTGAAACTCTTACAGTAAACACTTAAAGTTTGAAAAAAAAAATGCTACAAATTATGTTTCAGATTAATACCCTCTTAGGATTTTCAGGGAAACTCTGTGACCAATAAAACTTATAATACTTCACATTTATATAATTTTAATACGTAATAAATCTTATACATTAGCCGTCGTGTTTTACGGGCTATCAGCTAGCTTATCCATTAAATTCAAAATTTCAGAACACCCCACTAACAAACGTGGGATTTTGATCAAATTTGGCATAGTTCAAAATGAACTCTGTTAACATGAGTAGCAGGGTGATCGAACTAAACCGTCGGTGTTTTATGGGGTTTTAAATCAACCAAAATAAAGTATTTTAAATATCCTTCACTTACTTATTAAAACTTCATCATTTCAGTTTAAACCATTTGAAAGAGCTAATAAAAGCAAATAATTTAGTGCTTTGAATTCTTGAAATAGCTCATCTGGATGCATAGAAAATAAAAATAAAACACAATTTAAAATATGTTTATTTTATGATAAATTACTACCGGTAAATCCCATTATCATGCTACTTTTGTACACATCTTCATTAAACTTGGTATGGACTTTCAAATATTTAGGATTAAATGTTATTT
Source organism: Neoaliturus tenellus (assembly GCA_030545055.2). NCBI lineage: Eukaryota > Metazoa > Arthropoda > Insecta > Hemiptera > Cicadellidae > Neoaliturus > Neoaliturus tenellus. The sequence continues at coordinate 262,369,918 of CM061531.1, forward strand.
GTCCAAAATGGTCCAGTCACAGCAATTTTACATATTCCTTCGTCAGTAGTAAACGTGTAGACTTATGTGATTTTTATAAACTTCATGATTATGTATAATCTTGGTTAGTTCGCAGGCATTCTGTAACGAGTACGATATATTGCTATGGCAATAGACCAATGAAAAATAAACATTAAGTTATATACAGTGTGATTGAAAAGTCCCGGAATGGTGAAATATATTTTTTACCATTATAGATGAAGTAATGAAACTTGGTATACCAATAATAGCCATAAATATCTTACTCTTTTAAGCTATTATCACTTTTTTATCCCTTAAGAAGGATGGCCCACGAGGAGTCAGTCAAAATTCTTAAATAGCAGCATAGGTCAAATTTGGTATCAAATTAAAGGTCTCACTTAGCAAAGTACAATGCCGCAAACCAGACTTCAAACGGATGACCGAGACCGAAATGGCAGGCATACAAAGTTTCCATTAAAATCATATGGGTAAAACTTAAAAATGCAATAACTTTCTTAATACTCAAGCTTTTGACGTCGGGTTTGTAGCTTATTACTACAAATGCAAAGACGTTTAAAACTATGTATGATGTGACAAGGGCCAAAGCATATTTCTGTAAGACTTCCAGGAGGGACATCCCTTAAAGGGAGTGTAAATTAAAACTTCTTCGGCCCATGTCACACCATACATAATTTTAAACGCCTTTGCATTTGGAGTAATAAGCCACAAACCCGACGTCAAAAGGTTGAGTATTAAGAAAGTTATTGCATTTTCAAGTTTTACCCATATGATTTTAATGGAAACTTTGTATGCCTGCCATTTCGGTCTCGGTCATCCGTTTGAAGTCTGGTTTGCGGCATTGTACTTTGCTAAGTGAGACCTTTAATTTGATACCACATTTGACCTATGCTGCTATTTAAGAATTTTGACTGACTCCTCGTGGGCCATCCCTCTTAAGAAATAAAAAAGTGATAATAGCTTAAAAGAGTAGATATTTATGGCTATTATTGGTATAAAAAGTTTCATTACTTCATCTATAATGGTAAAAAATATATTACACCGTTCCTGGACTTTTCAATCACACTGTATATGGTACCCAAAAGATACTATACTACTCACCGACCTTGATAGAATAATGCTGCACTTTATAAAAAATATACTTACTGTGTTTTTACGTAGGATTACTGTGAAGTGAATATTTGGAGGTAATAATAACTATCCTTAACTGTATGAATCTACATACAAAGTTTTATAACGATATATACAAAAATAAGCAAGATGGGATTTCATTACTTCCCATAAAATAAACATGTTTTATTTTTATAGTATATTTTTAAATTTTATCTGCCACCAAATGACCTATTAAAAGAATTCAAATCACTAAAATATTTGTTTTTAAGCTCTTTAAATGACATTGTGAAGTTTCAATAAGACAGTTGTGGAAAATGGAAAATAATGACTTTTGGTCCCTTTAAACACGTATAAAAACCCGCAGGTATGGTTCTACCGATCTGATTATTTTAAATTAAATATTTAACGCTGATATTTGATTTGGCATTTATTTATATTTAAAATTAAAGGGATACATGCATTGAAATAGGTATATTAACATATAAAAAAAACACTGTTTTTAACATTTAGAGACTTAAAAAGGAAAATGTATCATTGGTTATGACTAACTTCAAACAATGAATAGTACTCTATAATCTGTTCTTAATGGATAAAAATTAAAACCTTAATTTTCCTGGAAAATAAAAAAATATCCACTAACTTTGAATTAGTGTAGGTAAGAAGAAAACTACTTATTATATACAGTACTTCAATTATTGACTTCTTAAATTGTAGGGAATTCAATGTAGTGTAATACAAGTAGTTTTTAGAACACCTTTTTTTGACAAAATAGTCATTTCAAAAAAAAAATTACAAAAAAATAAAAAAATTTGCGAATATGTTTATTTTTTTATATTTTTTCCATGATGTGTATGTCCCCCGAGTGCAAAAAATTGCGAAATCATTAAGTTCAATCATCCTATACAACTTTGCAAATTCATATAAATACCCAATTTATCGCACCCAAAAATGTATATAGTGCCTATACTATAGTATAAGTTTAAAAATTTAGAAATTAAAAAATGATAAATTACACTTTTTTAAATGCAATGTCACAAAACCTGGGCCGAATGAAGGTAGAAATATTCATAATATGTGTTTTTATAAGATAAACTTTTTCAACGTCATTGTCAAAGTTATTCATATCTACATTGTGCACGATGAGTGAAACAGCCGTTGACTTGCGGCGGCCGGTGCGACCCCAGCGCCAGCCCGCAACCGGCACCGCTCTCGCTTTGGACGGCCGTTACGAGATTTTTGTGACCGCAGATACCATATTATGTATATCAATGTACTCGTTATTAAATTCCCTATAACTTTTGTCCCAAGCACTTTTACGAATTCCTTCGTATTTTCAACATAGACCTAAAGAAATCAAAATAATAATTTAAAATTTTAGTAAAATTTGAGTTTGACTGTAAATAACTGACTAATGAGTGACCTTAGCTAAACATGTATAATGACACTTTCTGTAGACAATTTAATAAGGAATACAACAAAAAAAATTTAGGACTCTAGTCCTTTCAGTAACGATTTTACAAGGGTTTTTATAAACTCATGCAATTAGGGGTTTAGGGGGGCTTTAAGGGGGGGCTGTCCAAAATGCCACCAGGGCATTATTGGGGACTTTTGGGGTTTTGACCCCTTAGGTGGGTACTATCGAATGGTATAGGTTTCAAACTGTTACAAATTTTTTCCGGTGTTTAACCTTCATTGACTGGGCTAATAGGAGATTTTCAAAGCTTTTTTAACTATCGATTGTGAATTGTGTGTTAAACGGTTTTGTTACTGTCTTGGCTGTTCAGTTCTTCCGTGGAACTAACCAATTTCATACTTGACTTTTTATTATTTTACGAATTTAGAGACATCCCTAAGGGGGCATGGGGGCGGAGCCCCCTTCGAGCCGTAGGCGAGTAATATAGTATATAACTGAATACGAATGTTTGATGGCAAATCTGTGCATTCTCACCTTTAATTTGAAACTTATTTATCAAAATCGGTCAATTAAAATAGCCAAACAAACCCAATTAAATTTCAAACAAACAAACAAAACAAACAAAAGACAATTAAAATTTAACAAATTTAAAATTTAATTTAATTTGTGTGTAAATCGTGTAATATGATAGGAAAGTGCATCCCGATGCTTGAAGACTAATCTGTGAATGCATGTCTTTAATTTAAGACTAAAATCATGCAAATCGGTCTGGTAGAAGAGCCAAACATTACCGGAAAAGAAAAGCCCAAATTTTTTAATATATCAATTCCCTACAGAGTAATTTGTTAAAATGATATATTCGTTGAACTAACTTACACTGTGTCTCCTTGTAGAAAAAGTTCAACCCTCTCTGTTAATAAGTTGTCCTTTAGCCAGACAAGAAGTTTTCTCAAAGTCCCTGGAATGAAAAAAACTGCATTATGAAACAAAACCTGATGCATTATGAAAATGAATAATAAAATCTACATTCTGGTTAGACCTTTAAAATTTTTAAGATTTTTAAAAATATGTATATTAATGATAAAGATCATAATGGGAAGTTGGCAAATTAATGAGTCAGTCAACCAGGGCTTTGCCTTTAATCCCTATATATGTAGGCCTATATGAATTTTAACTGTATTTTTAGCGTAGATGAAAATACAAAAACAAACGAAAATGTAACATGGTCACAGGCTTAGGAATTACCATATAGAGATTTCTGTATTCTTTATGGAGATATTTGCTAAAACACAGTTCTTTTTAATTCCTATGGCTACAAATATCAGCATTAAATTTTTAATTTCAACAATATAACAATAAAAAGTTTTGTATCTATAGAAATCCCCATGATAATAATTATTTCACTTTGGGGCTTTTGTTGATTGGCATCGTAATTCTTCTCCATTTATTCATTCTTTTTAATTCGGCCTACAGTAATGTTTCGCAGCATCATTTTGTTTTTGGTCATAGGATGGTACATCCTAAACAACCAAGAGGTTCAAGGTGCTAAAACAATGAATCATGTAAATGAAGAATTCATCACATTCCGCAGCAAGGAAATAATGGAAACAATTGCAGAATATTCCACAAAGCATAGGCGAGAGGGCCTGAGGAAAATAGTGGAAGGAGAATGTCCTGACGTCAACCTTACCCAAGCTTTGCCAAGTCTCACCAGGTCTTCTTTTGATGTTCTAAGAAAAAAGAAGATGCAACTGGTTGTGTTTTTTTATTTCAATGTTTTAATTTTATTATTTTTCTTATTTTTATCTTTTGAATAAACAAATTTAAAGTGTTGTTCTAAACTATTGTTTTATTTATAATGGTTTACTCTTGAAAAAATAAAAATTCTAAAGTACAATTTCAAAGAAATTAACCAAAGGTCGAAAAGTCCATCTAAATGAAAACTAAGCAATAACAAAATTAATGTTCATAAGGAATTTCAATAACGGATAAAGTGGAAGTACAATTCGAATTAATTTGCTGATGTCTATACCATTGACTATGTACACTAACGTGAATAGACTACTCATCTAATGCTTTTTGTTTGAAACCAAAATTTGGAAATTTTGTGTACGCAGCACCAGATTTGCTGCAATCGGTGCTGTTGTTATTTAGCTGAATTTACAGTGCTGCAAAAGCCACAACGTAAACATAACCCGCAGTTATAAAATATTTCATCCTTGGTTAAGAAGGGTGGTAATACTGATTTATCTATCATACATCACTTGTACTTCATTTACGCCGCAGAAAATCGCACCACCGTCAATAGGTTTCAAACATTCCTATGCTATGAGAAGTCTATTCACGTTAGTGTACATATAGTAAAAGTCTAGATACTTCTTAGGCTTCCACATAATCTTGCAAACCATTCTTAAGTTTTGAAAATTTGTTATTTATGTATCATAGGCTAACTCATTCATTATACGTTCACATTGCTAATAGCATTGACTTTGTACACTACGTGAGTAGACTTCTCATAGCATATGCATGTGTGAAGCATATTGACGGTGGTGCGATCTCGTGCGGCGTCCATGGAAGTACACCTAACATATGATAGATAAATCAGTATTCCCACTCTTCTAAACCAAGGATGAAACATTTTATAACTGAAAGTTATGTTTATGTTTTGGTAAAATGTTTTGGCAGCACTGTAAATTCAGCTGAATAATAACAACATCGATGGCAGTGACTCTGGTGCGGCGTCCACCGAACTTCCAAATTTTTGCCTCAAACTAAATGCATTGGATGAGAGGTCTATTCACGTTAGTGTACACAGTCAATGCTAATAGACTGCTACAATTTCAATAAATTTTATTTCATGAAAAAAAAAAACTTCGTACAACTTTATTGCAAAAATGTTATAGTATTAAAATAGTTTTATAATTCATAAAATGTATTTATAAATGTTATGAATTAAAAGCTAGTACACAGACGATAGTTGTTTCAGAAAAGTAATAAAGAAAACGTGTAGAACTAGAACATCTTACAAAATGCAATAGGCTAGGCAACATTTGTTAATTTTTTTAATGATAATTTGTTAATTTTGTCAATTAACAAATTAACGTTTGTTAATTTTACCCTGTTTCTTTTAACATGATAGTATATGTGCTGTTATTGTTGGTTTTAAGGTATTGTATTGTTTTATGAATAATTTAGCTTAGCAAAAACATATAACATATAAACTTAGTGTATGTAGTTAGTTACATCAAGTAAGATATTTGTTTAAAAGTCCATTGTCTGCTTCCACAGCCTACATTAAAATTTGTCAACAATGATATGCCGCTAAAACTAAACAATAAACAAATAGTTTTCCTGTAATATTGAAAGTTAAAAATTAATATTTTGCATATATTGCATGCATTTTAAACATTAAAAGGCACAAGATTGTATGTGCACAATAATTATAGTTATAATTATATTTCAAGCTTTTAATGACCATCAAGGGAATTTTTCTTATAATTAGCCTTTTGGTTATCCTGCTGTGAGTCTACTTTCTTATGAAAACAGATAATAGAGCTTCTACTCTATAATATCGTTTATATGATAAAACATTCCATGAGCTTAGCTTCTCCTACTCATATAAATAAGAAATACTTACATGGTCTTCGATTACCCGGGAGATCAATAGAGTGCTTTTTCACTTTGTTAAACAACAATTCCGCTCCACCCCTAAAATATAAATTATATAAGAAGACTAGAGAACATTTATCTATGCCACTGGTAAGCCTATAAGCTACAACAAAACATACTAAAGAATTTTTAAATAAAAATAAAAGTGATTAAGTTGAGTCCATTTATGGATTAAAGCAGCTAGGCCTGCTGAACAAATGAACTTTCACTATGTTTAAAAATCTAACAACCTATCCAACTGAAGTCGAACCAACTTGAATACAGGGTTAAACTTACTTCTTACTTACTTACTTCTGAAGAGACGTCCCGATTGACCACGTAGTGGCGTGAGACCAGTCAAGTTACAAGGATGGGAAAAGATATGTAAGGATAAATTTCTGAATTTGTTGAGTAAAAACTCCAAATCAAAGGTCCTCGATCTTATAAAGACATCTTTCAACGAGGAAAGATTTGAGCCTACGCCTAAAGATGTTTTTATTCTCAACTGATTTGAGTTCAGCTGGCAGTTTTTGGATAAACTTTGCCCCAGCATAACCTGGTTTGGATTCAAAAAGTTTTAAGTTGTGCATTACAACAGTTCTTACATTTCTATTTCTAGTGTTATAACCATGAGTTGGAGGGACAAACATTTGGTCATGAAACTTGGCATAGCCTACATTACCGTCTCATAGATGTACAGGCTTGGTATAGTCATTATGCCTTAACTTTTGAAAGAATCAGAGCAGTGATCTCTGGGTTTAAGTTTGGGACACATTAGCCAAATTTCTCGCTTTTGGAGCTTGAAATTTTTTTCAATGTTAATTTTGGAGGACATTCCCCAGAGAATTATTGAATAACTAATATGTGATTCTATGAGGCTGTAATATACCAACTTGCAGAGGTTTATGCAGTCAAGACGCGACATGTACCTCAACACGAACAAGCCCGCGGAAATCCTGCTGCAGAGAAGTGATACATGATCATTCCAGGAAAGATTAGAATCCAGCTCAACACCCAAGAATTTGGTTGTTGTGGAGAGTTCCAACTGGTGGTCTCCAATGTTACACAAGGGGTGGAGTTTACTCTTGAGTTTTGCCTTTGCCTGGTTTGAATGAAGATGGTGTTTGTTTTCTCTGTGTTGAGAGCAAGTTTGCAATCTGAGAAATACTGAGCGAGTTGGTTAATCTGCAGGAAGGCAGAGATTTCAAGTTGTTCAATGTCCCTGTGCTGAACAAAGAGGGTAGTGTCATCCGCATATGTGACCACACTATCACCACGAACATAGTCAGAAATGTCATTAATGTAGATGATAAACAAAAGGGGTCCAATGATGGAGCCCTGCGGCACTCCGCAGATGATATTTTGAACCTCAGAAGTATAGGAAGTTTTTGTGCCATTTACACCTGAAGCTGAGATTTCAGTTAGGCCTACCTGTTGGCGATCAGAAAGGTATATGATGAAAACCAGGACAGGGGAGTCCCAGTTATTCCTAGGGCTGCCAGTTTCTCAATGAGAATCCGCAAATCCACACAGTCGAAAGCCTTGGACAGGTCTACAAAGCATCCGAGGATGCTGCAGCCCCCGTCCAAGGCCCCAAGACAATCGTTGATGAAAGTAGTCAATGCTAGTTTGGTTGAATTACTGGGCCTGAAGCCGAACTGTTTCTCAAAGAAGAGATTGTTGGATTCCAAGTAGTCATAGACTTGAATTGCGATGACCTTCTCAAGAATCTTAGAAACTGAAGAAAGAAGGGCTATCGGCCTATAGTTAGAGATGTCTTGTCTGTCACCTTTTTTGAAGATTGGTTTAATTTTTGCTGTTTTGAAGATTTTGGGGAAAATACCCGACCTGAGAGATGTGTTGATGAGATGAGTGAGCAAAGGGGCAAGCTCCTCTGCACAAAATTTAATCACTTTCATGGATATACCATCCAGACCACAAGAGGATTTAGATTTGAAACTTGAGATTATAGAGACAACCTGAGGGACATTGATCTCCTTAAACTCCGTAAAAGTTGAATGTGTTCTAATAGGAAAACCCGACAAACATGTTGGATCTTGATTAAGTGAAAGCTGTTTGGGGACATTGGAAAAAAACTCATTCATTGAGTTGCCAATTTCAAGGGGGTTTTGTGAAGTTACACCGTTAATTGAAATTTGAATGTCACCATCCAGATCAGTAAGTTTCCCCCTACTCTCATTGATAATTTTCCAGGATTCCGTAGAGGCATTGTTTGCATTGCGGATGTTTCTTTGAATAAAATCGGATTTGGCCGATTTTATTTTTGCCCTATAGAGTTTCTTCGAGTTTAGGTAAATATCCCGGTCAACTTGGGATTTTGACTCAAGCCACTTTGAATAAAGAATGTTGAGAATTGACTTGTGATTGATAATGTCATCAGTGACCCATCTCTTATTAGATTTGGGTCAGTAGGCCTATCACCGCCATTTGGCTTTGAAGCCGTAACATCAACCTGATGCACATTAGCAACCGAACCAGAATTTACATTTTTAAAGTTCTCGTTTAAATGTTTTTCAGAGAGACCAGTCTTTGAAGGAACTTGATCATGGCCAATAGCAGTCAAGGCATAATTTGCGTCATTTAAGCTAACAGCTTAAATGTGTTACTTAATTAATGAACAGAAAAAAAACATAATGAACTAGGACTGATGGTTAAAATAGCAACTTAGACCCTATCATGCAACATAGCCTACCCAAATTCAACGCTCAAGTGTAAGTCATCCATGGTAGAAATACGACACTCAGATCAAATTAATGAGAAATGCCTTGGTAAAATACTGTCTTTGTCATGCATAAGGTTATGTTTTTCAGTTGAATTAAATTTAATTTTGAATTTGACGAAGGATTAAACCTAACCTAAAGTACACAAGCATGTCAAGCAATAACAACAACTGTCAACAAAACAACATTGGTGTTTTTTTTTTCAATTTCTTTATTTTTTTGCATTTATGGCAGGTGTAAAGCCATGCATCCTAAAACTTGCAGTTAGCTTTCTGGAACTCCACCAAAATTGTGACAGTTAATATATATAACTAGGGGGCCCGTGCAGCACAATGCGCTGTTCATATATTTTCTTCTTTTCATTATCAGAGTATCTAGTCATCAAACCACCGAGTTACTTTGAATGAAAATTAAATTGTAGTGAAAATCACATTACATCATATTGGTATTTCATCCATATCGATCTTCATAAATAATTATCCAACTTCCCAATGAAAGAGTGTTGAGATTTGATCATTGTACTTTTTAGGTCCAAATTAGCTAGAATTACGTGATGGTTCTTATATCTATATGTCTTATAACTCTCGCCACGTATTTTCGGGAGATGACTTGTTGGCCACTGATGGGGTTGGGGGGCGAGGGAAAATTTACATCCGAAACCTACCGGTCATTAATTTGGTTAACTAAGTAATAAAAAAAAACTTAGATTGTACTATTCTACATGAAAATATTTGCTAAAAAAAGTAAACAGTTATCTTCGTTGACAAACCAGATAGCCTAATTCAATGTGGAGAAGGACAGCTGACTGAAAAATAAAAGAAAACATCGTAGGGATGCTGTATGTTTTTTGTTTTGTTGATAGCTTAACATATGGGGGAATAAAAAAAAACAAAAACGAAAATCAAATTGTTTTGGCCAATGGCATGCTTCAGCTACCCCCTCACCCCGCAACCCGACCACTAGCCAACAAGTCATCTCCGGACAATAACTTGACAAATGAATTTTCACTACTATTCAGTTAAAATGATTAGATAATCAGCTTTTTTATAAAAAAATTGCATGTAACGTAAACTCGATGTTTTTGGAAAAGTACCCCCTCTCCACCCCTCGCCTGACCCCAGCTGTTTTTGGCCGCCATTCGTCAACTTATGTGGCGTGACTTATAGAGCCTCTGCCTAAAAACTCCTATAAAATTTAGAGTAAATTCACGGATGTTGGATCTAGATAGTTCATCAAACAAAAAACGTATAAATACCAGCAGAAGAAAAATCAATATTTAACTATAATAAATACCCGGTGGTTCTGTATAAGGTATGCAGCACTCACTGCGGCTATTTTTTAGCGAATTTCCCTATAGGGAATACGCTATTACGGTAGTAGCCATGGTAAGACCTAAGCCCGGGACCATGTTAATTTTTCATTTTGAGGTCCCCAGAAGCCAAAAACACCGTTCGTTCATTTTCATATATATGTATATGTATATACATATATATATATACATATACATATAAAAAAAATTGCATGGACACATTTATATACAGGGTGTCCCGGAACTCCCTGGAACCCTTTTGTATATTTGTTCCTTGCATCGAGACTAGAAAAAAAACATCATACAAATAGGGGTCTAAAATCCATCGTTTAGCCGCTATCGTATAATTTATCGATATTTCTGTGAAAATGGCCATAATTTGCATTAATTATAATGCAAAATCTATGTTTCTTTGGAGAAAAATCTCAATAACTCCGCTATTTGTTATCAGATCCTTACAAACTTGGTACCGTTGGTTAGATAATTAAATTTGGCAACTTGTAACAAAGTAAAAGTTTTTTTAAAAATTTACCGAATATGAGATATTTTAGTTTAAAAATTAAAAATGGCCGCCATTTTGAAAATACACAATGGAAAAATTAATTTTTTCCCCTGAAAATGTACATTAGTATGATAAAGATTCATACCAAATATGAACTGAATACAACCATCCGTTACGGAAATAAAAATTATTACGTGAAAAAAAACAAAATGGCGGCTAGTGGCTAAACGATGGATTTTAGACCCCTATTTGTAAGTTGTTTTTTGTTGTCTCGATGCAAGGAACAAATATACGAAAGGGTTCCAGAGAGTTCCGGGACACCCTGTATATGTGTCCATGGTACTGATAACTTTTGAAGGGGACTTCCGATTTTGATGAAATTTGGTATGAACATGTAAGACCAGGTCTATTTTCATGAGTTCGCGAACCAGCATTGTCGAGTTATGGGAACGGGGTTTTATGGGGTTCAAAGGGGTCAAAATTGGATTTTGGTATTTTTGGACCTTAGTTTTTAAAATTCTTCATTTTTAACGGAAACCATTTAAAAAAGCTTAAAAAAACAAACAATTTGGTATTTTAAATTTTTATCTTAGCACAACTGGTTACGGGGATTTAATTCTTATACTGAATGACATGATTTCTTGTTGGGTGGGGTTTTTTCATTAATTATTTAAAATTTATTGGGCTACACCCACCTTATAATATTTATGATGCGTGGATCCTTCGTCAATAGATAAACACACAAAACACAACACACACGTACACTATATCGGGATCCTTGATAGCGGGATCCGATAGTGTTCTATTTTAATTTTTCTTAACTTTCGTTGTTGTTTCAATACCAATGTGATAACCCATAGAGCCCACGTAAAAAAAATTTCAATTTTCAAACTTGTTTTTGTACAGGGATATACATTTTTTGTTTTAAGTTACTAAACTTATTTTTGTGACCAAATACATAACAATACAAAGTTCAAGCAAAATCTACCTGCTACATTTAGAGAATACCCCCGTCGCAGCAGACCTGCGTACTCAGCGAATTTACAATGGAATTTTGGTATATTTACTATTTACCCATAAAGTCCATGGGGATGAGAATATGTAGGTTTGCTGCCATATGGGGTTTGTTGGTAAATATAAGTTAAACCCTACCTAGTGAATGTATATACCAAATTTTATCAGGTTATGGTATTCTTTTTATTTTCCCCATAAACCCCATAGGAGTGAGTACGTAGGTTTGCCGTCATATGGGTTTTCTAAACAAATATAAGTTAAACGCTTCCGAATGAATGTACTTACCAAATTTTATCAAGATATGTCAATAAATAAGCAAGATAGAAGGTTTTCTTGATTTCCGCTAAGAATAACATAGAAAACATAGTTTTTGGATTTTCTCCATAACCATTTAAGCTAGGTAAAAAATTCAAAATACTAGATTGTTCGTTTTTTAAGCTCTTTTAAATGGTTTAAGTTAAAATTGTTGAATTTTATAAACAAAGTAAAAAAAGCCAAAAACCCCTTTTGAAACCCCATAAAACCCCGTTCCCATGGTCCGATCATTCTGGTTCGCGAACTCAATCTAGTAGATGCTGGCTTACACCCCTGTACCAAATTTCATCAAAATCGGAGGTTCCGTTAAAAAGTTATCGTGTTCATGGACACATACAGATATATATATATATATATATATATATATATATATATATATATATATATACATATATCAATTTGAACGAACGGTGTTTTTGGCTTCTAAGGACCTCAAAACGAAAAAGTATCATGGTCCCGAACTTAGGTCTTACCTTGACTACTACCGTAATAGCGTATTCCCCATAGGGAAATTCGCTAAAAAGGTAAAACACACAATCTGTTCCACACAATAGACATTCCTCATATTAGAGTTGGTATTGAATTGTTTTATTAAGTACCAGTGCTTCTATTCAGCTAGCTTTTAACATCTGTTTCTCTGGTTTACTATAAATAGCTTTTTTATTTGGCAATTCTTAAAAATTGTTCCCCATGTTAATCTCATGGACAAAAACGAACTTTAAGGGCTTCCCGTGTCCTTCAGAGTACAAATATAAAAAATCTAAAACCTTATTGCAATACTACAAACTGAGACAAATCTTATGACATCTCAAACACTGAATTTCGTCCAGAAATAAGGGAGGAGTAGTGTTTACAAAATAAAACGGCTTCACGTATTATGTAGATAGATGGATAGATACTTTTTTCAATAAACTAAACCTTTGACCATAAGTACTGAAGTAAAGTGAAGATACTAACTAAATAGTATAATTTTAAATATTAATATTTTGAATATTAAATAATATTTAATATTATTTAATATTAAATAATATTTATTATTACTATTTAACGCGTCCGCTAGACCATTAATTGAGTCTAGGCTCAACTTCCGAGCGGTCGTGTCGCTCGCCAAACTCCTCTTTTTTAATTATGTTCGTTGTTCGTTGTGTCCGTGCCCGTGTTCGTGTTTATTTGTATTTATTTATTATTTTTTTCCTCTTGACAACCTTTATATGAAGTGCTACACCGACATCCTCTGTACGGCATAATGATGATTCTTATTCACTATATCAGTGTAATCACTATTTTGAGACAGGGACCTCACAGTGGGTATTTTAACCAGAATATGAATGGGAGATGAGTGTAGGATGATTGTGGCATTAAGTCTTATTGAGCCTTCACTTTATGAATCGGAACTAATCGAACCAGCAACAATCATTGGGTTATAGAAATCAGGTATTCAAACGACTTTTAGCATTTCAACGTAATCCGGAGGCTAGAACCATTCAATATGGAACTTAAAATGGGTTTTTATCATTCTGCACGAAATCAGCCTGTTTTTTGTTCTCTTAATAGTACCAAAACCGATTCCTTTCTGTCCTAGGACTGAAAAATCATCTGGAGAATTTTTTAGGTCCTAGTACTGAAAAGTCAGCTGTTTGCCAAGTATATTACTATCGATTTATTAATGTTGAGGAGCATAATTTTGAAATTCAAACGTTATGAAAATCATTGTTTGTAAATAACAGAAATGTAAACACTGCATATTACTTACTTTGTAAATATAACCTCGAAAATACAACTTTATATTTAATATTTTTAACGATCAAAAGTCTAATTTTTGCATTATGATAAAAAACGTTGTTCATCACTCGGAGCAAAAGTGTCTTTTTGATGCTTAATCGTTTTTAAAAACTCGGCTGCGCCTCGTTTTTAAAACACGATTGCGCACCAAAAAGACCCACTTTTGCTCCTAGTGATGAAAACTACTATTATTGTCCTCAATTTATTGTTGCAGGGTAAAATTCAGCTTGCGCCCTCTGCGTTTTACCGGCGAAGCTCCCGCTCGAGGGTTAAGCTGTACATTTTGAAAAATATAGTCGATTTTTACATTAAAAACAGGTCGCCATATGTTAAATAATTTTAAAATATGAAAACTCACATATTTTTATAAATGAAGTGAAAATAAAAACACATTTTAAATTATACAATTTTTTGCCCCAACCGTTTCAGGGAAATTCCACAATATGTAACCCTTATGGGATAAAAATGAAACTTGTGATCCCATTATCCGCTAAAACGGTTTAATTTAAAAATAAACACAAAGAATAAAAATGTCTTATAATTGCCTGACAGTTCTAAAAAAACATCATACAGTAAAATGTAAAGCATAAGAAATTGTTACGTTAGATGAGATATTGGAAAATGTCGGACATTAAAAATATGGAATTTATATTTTTTTTTTTATAAAAAGTTTGGCGAATTCTTCCATTTGAAGTTTTTTTATTACTTTTAGTTTTTGAGATGCCATTGATGGCAAGGTTAAGCCATTGACTACTGATTTAGGATCCTTAGTCAATGGTTAAGCTGTTCATTCTGTATAATATATATCATCTGATCATTGTATCATTGACTATGGATACTATACTTACTTAGTATCCATAGTCAATGATTGTATTGCTAAGCTGATATTGAAAACTCGATCAATCAGCTGACCATTTCCCAACTGAGTGAACTGGTCAGCTCAGCTGTTTGTTAAAACTATACACTATAGACAACCCAACATAACCTTATTAAATTCATTCAATAGTCAGTTATTAATTATTTTAGTTGTTATTAGCTATTAATCTAGTTAGGCCTACTAGAAAAAACTTCTTTAGTGGTAAGTTAAGTTTATTCGAATTTCTTCTTTTTAATGTGTTAGTAAACCCAAAATCTCTAAAAAAATATGCATGATCTACCAATTAATTCTGGAAGTTTTATAATGTATAATAGGTTTATAACATCAAATTTGAAACATGCAGTTATAATTATGTACTAGTATACGTGTTGCTCGAAATAGAGCAATTTATTATAATACAGTACAAATGTTACTTTTAGCTCTAAATCAATGACATCCGACCAATCCAATATTGTGAGTATCTGTAATCACCAAAACAACACGTATTTACAGCTGATTATTAACACATGTTTAAAATGCTTTATTCAATCTAGTGATGTGCGATACGGCCGTGTATCGCGATACGATACGTATCGGAGGCATATATCGTATCGGCCGTATCGTATCGGTCTAGTGTATCGCGATACGCGTATCGTATCGGCCAAAATATCGCAAGAACGATACGTATCGTATCATTTTACACAAAGCAATTAAAAATAGGTTTAGCCATTGATTTTAGATAATAATTTGCTATTATTGTAATGAAACAGACAATCAAAAGTTTTAGGTAAATATTATTAATGTTTAAAATAAGTACTCAAAATTAATAAAATTTTAGTTTATTGCCATGTTCATTCATATCCTGGCCGTATCGTATATCTGTCAAATCTTACTTGATAAACTTGTTTTATCTCCTCCATTGAGTTGTGCAATTTAACCCTCCAACTGGTCATTATAACCTCCTTTACTGGTGAGGTTTTTTTGGCCGCCGCGCAAACATTTAGTACAAACAACATAAAACATATAAATTGGTATATAAAACATACAAATTATATATCAATTTTTTCAGAATGAAATAGGCTATTCAAAACAATATTGTTTTTAGTGTACTTACAAAAATTTATTATGTTAATCCTCCTATTTTGTAACAATAAAGATTTTTTTTTCTTATTATTTTCCTTTTAGAGTAGTATCATGGTAAGGTATGTTGTCCATACAACAAAACTAAGATAGCCAAAATAACCACAATTTTATTGGCTTTTTACTGATGTATAACACTTGATTGTTTATATTATAAATAAAATATTACAAAGCAAATATGTGAGGTAAGCACAAACCACATTTTCGCCGCCATATTTTTTTTAGATTTTTAATTTTTAATTTTATTAATTTTTTATGATAAAATTTTTACTAGGCCTATTTATAAATAATAAATATAACTATTTATTATGTATATAAATAATTATATTTATTTATAATAAATTAATAAAGTTAGGCCTAGGCCTATTCACTCACCTAGGCCTAGGCCTAACTCACAACTTTCATGTTCACTGACAACTTCACTTTGTACTCTGAATCTTCATTTAGAAGGCCCTAATAGCACTATAATTACTCAATTCACTCATTATTACATTGCAAACTAACTATAATTCACTAAAATTTGCATTTCAAGTAATAACATAACCACAAAACAGCGCCGCCCCTACGATACGCGTAAACAAAAACAAACACCAGAAATTCAGTCTTACCAACATACTGATATTTCAACAAATACAGCTGAACATATGATGACTAGATTGCGCATCTTTTCCTCTTTCATACTATATAAAAAACATCGACATTGACTATAAAATAACGAAGTAAAATGCATTTTACATAGACCTTGCAAATGGATCGCGATCGCGATCCTACCAGTTTAGAAAGGCCTAAATGGGTCGCGATCGCGACGTTCACCAGTTGGAGGGTTAAATTACAGAAGATAGAATAGAGTTCAGAAGATAGAATAGAGAAGATAGAATAGAATGGTAAAATAAGTAATTTGATGCAGCTAAATCCATTTTCTTCTGGAGATCTTGGTTGCATGGTGAAAAAAAAACAATATCGCGGGAAAAAAGTATCGTTTTTCTATGTGCCGATACAAAATCGAATATCGTTTTTGGCGATACGATACATATCGTTTTCAAAATATCGTATCGAAATATCGTATCGCCCCTCCTCGTATCGCGATATTCCGATACGATACGATACGTATCGCACATCACTAATTCAATCTCAATGTTTATTTAAAAGGGAAATTTTGAGATTACAATGGTGGATAGCGCCTTTATTTTCAGTCCGATTCTCATCAGTTTTTGGCGGAAACAACTACAGACCAAGCCCTATCCAACAACACCAAAAACTTGAAAATCGGTTGAAAATTGTAGGAGGAGTTCTCAAGACAAAAAAACCCCTAGTGTATTAAATAAGTATAGATTTAATAGGCCTACCTTAAAAGTGCTTGGATATCCTCTCTCAAACATTTGGACAATTTTTTAAATCTCTTCCTGGCCAAATCCACAGAATTGGCAGTATGGCAGTTGCATCAGTTGATTTACTTTTCCTGATCAATAACATTGAGTAAATATGGCGTTTATTTCATAATGTATAGAGTGGTCAAGCAACGTTAAAATACGGAAACGCTGAATGACAAGATCATCCGCTAGGAACAGCACAAACTGGCAACCAATGCGACACAATCGAAAGCATTCATAATAGATAGCTCAATTTGATTTGAATCCTCCAAAAGTTTTCAACGATGATGATATCTATTGATTTAATGCAATATGTTGTCGATCCAATAGACCGAATGCACACAGATGTTACAACAATTAGGTAATAGTTGCCTCAAGACAAGTCTGAGACCTGTGCCAAGCGTTACTTTACTCCCTATCTCCTGACCACTCCATATGTTATGAAATAAACGTCATATTTACTCAATGTCAATAATAAGCATGAAAATACATCAATCAATCAATTAGTAATGGGAAGGTATAAATTAGGTGTTTACCCAAGGCCTGGGTAAAACTTACCCATGTATCAAGTAGCATAATAAACTTAATGCAATTAAGTTAATTGTTAAAAGCACTGTGGGATTACTTATGTCATGTGTTGAAATTAATAACAAGTAAATTACCTAATTTTATTTTTATAAAAAGCTTGTCAGGCACTTTTGGTTACTTAAATTATGTCACACTTTTAGGAATTCTTGGACGAATTCGTCTTAATAGAGATGTTAAATGGTCTTTTATGTTGAGTAAGCAGAATAAACTACATCTTTTCTCAGTCACCCATTAAATGCCACCAAAGTTTTAATCTCTAATTTTCCTGTACCCTCTTTCTCTTGCTTAATTAAATCAATAAACATGATTGATAGTTTATTTAGGCTTGTAATTGGCTGTACCTCCTTGCAATATAAGGTATTTCATCTCTTGGGTTTAAAATGATGCTTTTCATGCCAATTCAAGTTGTATGACAAAGGTGTGAAGTTATAAAATAACAGAGTTTCAAATAAACATCTTTAATCTTATGTTACAATTTTTTTTACATATTGCTCAGTTTATTTTTAATTGACTACGGTTGGGCCTATGTCAAGAACAAGGATTTGATTTTTGTCTTATTAAAAAAAAATCAGGGGTGTTACTTTTGCTGTTTTTCTAAATTGTTTTTGTACGATCAGCTCCATGACCTCGACATCAGCTGATTTTTTTCACCTAGTACAAAAAAGAGCTTCTTTAGCCCCTCTACGGTTATATCAAATAGTACCATAGGCCTACCATTTTTGTAGCAGTTCGGGTATGACAAAAAATAACTTAGAATGTCAACTCTTAAATTATGAACACAGTTTTAAATTTTTGTTCCAGATACAAGAAATGGAGGTTAATAAAGAGTTGGTGAATGAGACCTTTGCTCGATTGTATGAATCTGATGACTCTGGAGAAGAGAGTAATGGCCCAGATTGGTATATTAAAGGCGATTTGGATGATGATGATAAAGAGCTGATTGATAATACTTGTGAATCAACTTTTGGTTTTGAAACCGACCATATGGCTCTCAAGGGAAACTCAGATTATCATAACTTAATAAAAACTCTTGCCCTTTTGGAAGCACAAAGGATCAAAACTATTGAGGTACTTTATTTGGTTTAAGTTTAATACAAAAATTACAATACAATTGTTTACAAAAATTGAAAGTCTAAGAAAGCACTAGCCTAGTTAGTTTGGGATATAATAAATAGGTAAAATTTGGTGGTAGGGCCACTAAAGACTTTGAACAGCCTAAAGACTTGGACCATTCCGTGACATATGTTGTGGTCCCAAATTTTGTAGGCCTACCACGGAACGTTTCCGTGATGATGTCAACACATAAACAATGTTATCTCCAACGTTCTATTTGTGATAATAAAGTCATATTTTGATTTAACCTATTACCATAAGGTTAAAGTAACTCCTAATAATACTAATAAGTTTAAATTTTATAAAATATTACATTATATTTGGGTAAAATTTTGAGATGGGTATACGAAATAAAGTAGGCTACTATGAATTAGGTACCCAATTAACGTTTTAAACAGGCTCCAGTGTGCAAGCTAAATCCTGAATATCATTATTATTAGAAAAAATTCTAATTACAGTGGAAAAGTGACTTTTTCATATAGGCCTATTCCTAATTTATCCCCAGCCCACAAAATATGGTATTTTGGGGCAGGGTGCCCATCCCCTGCCATAGGCCATTCAAATGGCCACCATTTTGAAAATACACATCGGAAAAAAATAATTTTTTTCCTGAAAATGAACATTGGTGTGATAAAGGTTCATACCAAATATGAACTTAATTCAACCATCTGTTACGGAAATAAAAATTATTAAGTGTAAAAAACAAAATGGCGACTAGCGGCCTAACGAAGCATTTCAGGACCTATGTTCATATGATATTTTACGTTTATTTTGATCCAAGGAACTGCCACACGGAGTTTCGGAAGAGAATTTCCGAACACACTGTATGTTACTGAGGCCTTATGGAGAAATTTTACAAATAAAAAATTGGAACTGTAGGCCTTATTGCACAAAATACAGAATTATTCATTCTCCTATAAAATGTTTCCTTAACTTTGAACTCAAATTATTAATTAGGCTATGTAGGATTTAATCAACATTAAAATTTAGGCCTAGGCCTATTGTAATAGTGTGACCGCAATGGAAATATTCAAAAAACCCGTTCTAAAGTAGATTACATTTGTAATCTATTGAAAAATATCAATCTGTTTACATATTATTTTCAAACTATAGTGTGTATAGGTTGTAATAAACTAAATTCATGCTATAACATGTCCTATATTTGGCTCGGTTTTCTGTCTGTCTGTGATGTTAAAAATAATATTTCATCATACTGCATGCTAAACAGAGGTTGCCCGCAAGATCGGCATTTGCAATTGTCGTCGTCTGAAAAGTGCATGGCCTAAATGTCTGTTTAGGACTCTTTTACGGAAAAAATAGCAAACTCAGCAAAATAATTTTTTTGAAGTTGCTTGTTTAACTTTAAGTATATAAATAAAACTATTCATTAAAGTTTTTCTGTTATTAGAATTTATAAAAGTACTGTAGATTAAAATATAAGTATAAAGAACTAACCTAAAAATAAAACTAGTTTCTTCTTAGTGTAGTGGTAAGCCAAATTAGAATTACAAATTGAGTTAAACCCCTCCCCCTCAGTAACAAAGGAGATATCTGTTACCATTTTACAACATAAGATCCTGAGTGCCAGTTTGAAACTGTCACCGAGGTTACTTGTTTACCTTCAG
The DNA here is from genome assembly GCA_030545055.2 of Neoaliturus tenellus. Lineage (NCBI taxonomy): Eukaryota > Metazoa > Arthropoda > Insecta > Hemiptera > Cicadellidae > Neoaliturus > Neoaliturus tenellus. The sequence continues at coordinate 262,390,466 of CM061531.1, forward strand.
AGTTAGCTATTGAATATTGATAATTTTGGCCAATTTCGGCAATTTCAGACTGTTTTCAGTGTTGCCATCCCATACACCATGCAAGATTGAAAGGGTAAAAAGGGCTGTAGGGTTAAGTAACTATGGTATAAAGAAATTAACCAAGGGCCCTTTTAATGTATTTAATATTTCTTATCTAGTTTTAAATACTACTTAAATTTCCCCCAAATCCAAAAAATCCCCGCTAAATCATAAAAATTCCCCCTCCCCCTCCCCAATTTTGGCCCGATAGCGCACACCGCGCTATTAATCCACCCTGAGGGAACCCCTCTTTTGGGGACAACCCATTGGCGGATCCAGGGAGGGGCGGAAGGGGCGATCGCCCCCCCCCCCCCCCGTACGGAAACTTTTCCAGCAGTTTTACCTGGCCCATCTTATATCTTTCCATAAAACTTTAATAATATTATAGACATTGTATTTCAATATTAAAAGATAAACAATTTTTAAATGCATTTTTAGGGTTGTTTTATTAATGTATAACACTATATAAATCAAAGTATGAAGGTTTTGTGTAATCTGCGTCTGCAGTGCAATCATTCAAAGGCTGCATGTATACCATGCTAAGCCGAACTGTCGAGAATGTCGATTAGCGCGGCGCTGGCGCAATATTGGCGAGCCCGAAACTCCGAAGCCAACCTCGGTTGTTTCCTCCATTCGCGCGCGTAATGTATACAACCACAAAAATCACCGGTTTAGTACACTAACTTTGTCATCCAAAGTAGGGTCTAGCTTGCATGAAATGGAATTGTGGGACTTTGTGAAAGTACCGAGATGCTCAAATTTTTCGACCTTACCGACCCTCTGGATCACCGTCAAAAAAAGCTTAAAAACTGGCGTAATTTTTCTCTCTTCTTGGCTAGTTTTGACATTGATGGAATGGTTTGTAACCAAAATAATCCATAATCATTTTAAAATTACATTGAATTTCTTATAAATTAAGACCATTTAAAATTAGACGTAGATGTCGTGGTGGTTCGGTGTTCAACAAATCAGTGATGTTGTCAGTTAGACTGCCAATGATTTTATTTGAGTATTTTCGTAGGAGCGCTTTCGGCGACTAGCAGTTGACAATGGCAAGTCGCCGAAAGCGCTCTCCTGCAAAAATTAAACTGCCACCATTTTGGAAGCAGAAGTGATATTTAAAATACTTGGTAATATTTGAAATTAAAAAAAATAAATGTTATGAAAGTTTTTAAATACTTAGGCCTATTGAAATCGCATATAGACAGACAGACGGAAAACTAAGCAAGATGATAAAAAACCTGGTGAAGTTTGGGTCGATAATCTTTTGACATTTTGTATACACATTAGGGTCAATTAATTAGGGTCAATTAGGGAAAATTAGGGTCAATGGATAATTTGAGTAACTTTCAAGAGCCATATTAGAAAAACTATAAATATTGACTATGTTGAATAACTATATTTTGGTCTTAAAAAAAAAAAAAAAAAAAAAAAAAAAAAAAAAAAAAAAAAAAAAAAAAAAAAAAACTCGATGTACTTTTAAACTGATAATGGGTGATTTTCATGAAAAACTGTTTCTTCAGGGACAAAATTAGCCAAACCTAAAAAATGCTAAATTACAGCAGTTTTTATAAGCTTTTTGACGGTGATATGGACGTTCGCCAAGGTCGAAATTCTGGTTTAGCATCTCCGTACTATCGCAAACAATGCAAAAAAGAACATATAAATAACCTATGCAGCAGTGCACCATATAAGTTGTAGCAATGATTTTGTATATAGGCTTACAATAAAGTTTTTTCGTGGAACTAGTTCAACAATAGTTCCATATTTACAAATAAATGTGACAGTGACAGCACATTGATTAGTAAGTATGATTGGAAGATCGGTAACTCCTTAGTAATCTTTTATGTCATCTATAAGAAGAAACAGAAAGTAACCAAGCAAGATTTTTTTTATTTATCCTAGTTTTGAAAAAACAGTTTACCTTTTTGCAAATACAGTACGCTTACATCTTAACGGTTTGTTAACTATTTTTATAAATAAATTTTATAAATAGAACTGGATAATTCATACTTTTTATTTCAGAATAAGTCCTTTAATCAGTTTTTACAATTAAAACCTAGACTGCGTTGCACTAAAACTTCTGTTATATTACAAAATGTAATGAAAAACACATTTCAGACATAATCAAACTCAAACTCAAACTCGTTTATTCGTTCATTGAATTACATTTTGAACACGTCATATACAAAATTAAACAAGTTGTTTCAAGGTACAAAATAAACAATAAAATAAAGGCAAAAAAGAATAATAACCCTTATAAGTTACTTATACTAAGCAAAATTTAAATAATATTGGTAAATGACTCTTAATGTTATAATGCTTATAATATATGCTTATAATTGATATACTTAATGATGGTACAGTTAAGTTCAACCTGTATAAAAGAAAGAGGACAGGATCTAAAGTTGAGCCTTGAAGGACTCCTTATCAAAATATCAAAACCAATCCATCATACTTATTGTGTTATATAAAAAAAAATTACGGTGTTTTACAGGATATAGACAGGCTTGAAAAATTGAAGCGCACGATTAGATCCAATCCAAAAGGGTATCTTAATAAATTTTTGAGTGGGGACACGTCAGATATTCCTTCTAGGATTCAAATAGCACAGGTGAGCTTATTTTTAGTTTTAACTAGACCTATATTAATGCTGCTAGTTTTATTTTTATGTATTTACTTTATGGCCAAATATTCTAAACACTCTTATTTTTCATTATAGGTATGCTTACAAGTAAATTTTTAATTCAATTTCAGTTGCGTTCGTTGAAACAATAACATTACAGTTGGTTGCACGAGACGTGAGATGGGCAGTTAAACAGCCTGAATTTGTAATGAAGACCTTAAATTATTTAATGATTATAATATAATCATTAAATCATTGTAATGATTAATCCACACCATATTGCACAAGATAGAGACAACTTGCCTATATGTAGCACGAATTCTGGCGGGCTGTCTTACGTCTCGTGCAACCAACTGTACATGAGTAGCTTACATCAGTAACTGGTGTCTTGTCTGATATTACATAATAACACATATCATATTACGAAATAAAATCAGAAATTTGACAAATTGCAGCCCCTGATTTTGCATAGGCCTACAGACTGGTCGATGTTAGGTAGTAACAAGACTGGGGTTTGGACCGTTATCTGTCAATTATAAAAATTACTCTTGCGTAGATAAACACACAAAAGATATTAAAATACATTTCTAATACTGTATTGGCTTTTGAGGTCTAATTTACAGCTTTATGCAGTTGGACAGAATGTCGGAACTGACCAATTCTGGTCTGAGTTTCAATTAATTTTTATTATTTTGAAAGAACCATGGAGAATTTGCATTTGAAATTTGCAATACAAAGAGGTAGGGTTAGAAACAAAATATGTATCAGTTGTGATGAAAGTTTGATTTGTTTCAGTTAAAATTGCTCTCTGGTTTGGTTTATGGTTAATTGAATTTATGCATGTTAGATGTATTCTTGGAAACCTAAGCCTACTTGACAAAATAGGATAGATCTTTTTCTATGACTGTAATTGCTCGTCAGATTCTTAAGATTCTTATTATATTACCAATATCATCAGAACTTTTGATTCAATATTCAAAACAGTATTTAACAAACCCTTTTAATTTTTAGATTCCAGAAATTGACTGGTCAAAATATAGTTGCAAAACGCTCACTATAGATTCAGTTTCAAAATCAAAAATTACTTCTGAGTTCTGCAAGTTGAATGTGGAAGAAGACACATCTAACGATGCATTTGAGGACAGACTGGATAAAATGACTGTCCGAGGGAGAGTCTATGATCAGACTAAGCCTCAAACATTTAATCAAGTAAGTATTTTATGACTTTTTAACATAATATTTATAGTTAAGGCTATTTTTTTTTTCTTTTATTTTAAGGAGGAGGTGGGAATCCTTTCCACGGAGATTGTGTCTGACTCGCCTGAGCCATACCCACTCCTAAACCTTTCCAGGCTTTGTTCACCCTGGAACCGTATATCACATTACTTTAGGAGGAGCTTTTATCACTAGGGTTGGGCCCCTCCGGTTCTAAGAGCACAAAGCTATTTCTTTGTCTTCTTTATTTAGCCTTTGTTTTTATTGGTGGTTGCCGTTCGACCTGCTTAGCAATTTTCAAGGCGAGCCTAAAAACATGGTACGCCCTGGAACTAGCGACATAGTCGACTGCTGTGGCTGCACCCTCCGACTTCAGTTCACTGCAGAGGAAGTAGTGACACAGTTTGTTACAAGTTTATTGTCCTGCCTCCCCTGCGTTTTTAACAAACAGCAGACAGATCCTTTTCCGTGCACTCGCTGTGACGGTGCCCATGGTTTAGGCACTAGAAGCACTTAGGACTATGAAGGTGAGAAATCTCATTCTGAGACAGCCAAGTTCAAGTAGCCTGGTGGACTCTTCCTCAGTAAGTTCAAGGACCACCATCTTCTATTGCTGCTTGTTTGGTCGGCTAACAGAAACTTCGCTTGTCTCACAGAGTTTTTTTGCAATCTTAGGTCTCAAATAGCTGTGAGCAAACATTGGCGACACAGTTGCCTATCTAAATGTGCAATGGTGTTGTGTCAATGGCATTTGATTAAATTGTGCTTATTACCGCTTCATGGGCGCAACTGAAAAAGAGTGTGCCAATTTGCCAAGAGGGGGAGAGTTCTTGCCTTCCAGCTCACAAGGCAACCGACAGAACACCGTTTTAGCTGCCTTGTGTTCCAGGGTCATTGCAGTATATGTAGCTTGTAGGTTGTGGGGCATCCACTGTATTTGTTTGCAGTGCAGTAGATACAAAAATTCTCCATTGAAAGAAACACCTATCGCAGTACCGGTACTATTTCATTTTGGTTTTTACGTGGGTAAGAAGTGCATTTGTGTTGTTTTTATTGTACCAGTGTGATATTGTTTTTGGGCTTTTTGTTTTTAACATGGATAGTGAGCAAAGAATCGGCCATCCATCAAGTTTCCTTGAACAAAACTTTGAGACTGAAGCAGCATAAAAGGGAAAAAAGAAAAGGGGGAAGTAAGTTTTGACCAAATAGCAATAATAGGATAACATAAAGGCTAGTCTGTATTTGTCTGTAATACACAAGCCAGGATTTCTTTTTAGGTTATTTTGAATTTCAGTCCTAAAGAAATCACATTAATTGAAAGAAGACTATTTTCTGAACATTATATGAAAGTTGCGCGTCTCTAAGTTTTACGGTTTATGAGTCCTGCTTCCTTAAAGTCAGCAATGTCACTGATGATCGTGGCGAACGCATCTCTGCCAGAGGCCCCGACGCTGGGTTAGTTATAGCTATCTAGTCGGTCTTACATATGACTTATCAATACTTATAAATGTGAAATTTTAACACAATGCTCAAGTCTTCTTTCAATTTATGTGTTTTTCAAAGATCTCAGTAAAATAAAATGACATAGGGAAAGTAGCTGGCTTAACAGACAAGTACCAGCGAGTCACCTGTTAAATCAAAATTAAAACTAATATCTGTGTAAACCACGAGAAGTGATTAAAAAGGGGTGAAAGTCATAATTATTGGTGATAGCAATGGCTCAACTCTGCGTCTTATCCGTAACAACCAAGTGAATTGATGAGGAACTACTTGTATGGTATTTTTATTTTTGGTATGCTTTTAATAATGAAATAAAACACTCAACATGTTTAAACATATAATTGGCTATAAATTATTCTATGTCACCAGAACCAATAAATTTTGAACTGTCTTCAGTATAGTGTGTTTCTGTACTTTTCAACCATTGTTTAATATAAAATCTTTTTGCAAAGTCTTCCTCAGAACTGTCAGTGTAAAGATATGTGCTTTGTTCTTGGTCCTCAAAGAGGTGCTTTCCCGGCCTAAAACACAAATGATAAAACTTTAAATAAATACCCCCGTCGCAGCAGACCTGCGTACTCAGCGAATTTCCAATGGAATTTTGGTATATTTTCTATTTCCCCATAAAGTCCATGGGGATGAGAGTATGTAGGTTTGCCGCCATATGATTTTTTTTTTTTTAAATATAAGTTAAACCCTACCTAGTGGATGTACATACCAAATTTTATCAAGTTATGGTGTTCTTTTTATTTTCCCCATAAACCCCATAGGGGTGAGTACTTAGGTTTGCCGCCATATGGGTTATCTAAGCAAATATAAGTTAAACGCTTCCGAATGAATGTACATACCAAATTTTATCAAGATATGTTAATAAATAAGCAAGATAGAAGGTTTTGTCCCATAAGAATAACATGAAAACATAGTTTTTGGATTTTCTCCATAACCATTTAAGCTAGGTAAAAAATTCAAAATACTAGATTGTTTGTTTTTTAAGCTCTTTTAAATGGTTTAAGTTAAAATTGTTGAATTTTATAAATTAAAGTAAAAAAGCCAAAAACCCATTTTTTACCCTGTTGAAACCCCATAAAACCCCGTTCCCATGGTCCGATCATTCTGGTTCAAGAACTCAACCTAGTAGATGCTGGCTTACACCCCTGTACTAAATTTCATCAAAATCGGAGGTTCCGTTCAAAAGTTATCGTGTTCACGGACACACACACATATATATATACATATATATATATATATGTATATAGATATATAGTTATATATATCTACATATATATCAATTACCGTGACTACTACCGTAATAGCGTATTCCCTATAGGGAAATTCGCTGAAACATGTAATTAAAATATTTTAAAATATACTGAAAGCATAAAAAGTTATTTTAAAAAATACCCTAATAGTAGGTAGGTTTTTTAATTTTGTATGAAATATCCAAATTAGTCTACTTTCAAACTGATTTTTTTCTCACTATAAATTGTTGTTAAATTGCCTACTTCAGAAAATATCAATACATTTTCTAAGAAAAGTTGACAATTCATATAGCTTACACTTTTAAAACACAAATGTAAGATTGTAAAGTACTCTAAAATTATTAATTTATCAATTTCCATTTCACATTGGATTTATGCTCAACAATTAAACGAATAATTTTGTTCTCTTCTACTCTCCCTAATTTAAACATTTCTAAGAAAATTTATTCTTATTATTATTTTTATTGAAGTTTCAATATTCAAGAGTATATATTACGAAGTCAAATTATTGGCACATCACATGGCCTATTTAAATGAAGGATTATTTGTATAAACATCATTATAGATATTTGGACGAATTAGCAAAACTAATCTAATATTCACCCATTGCTGTACTTACAGCAAAGGCTTATGTGGACTAACTCTGTATAACCAGTCACTTACAGAGCCTGTCTCTACCGATCCCAGTTGATTGGCGCTGAGAAGTTCCACATTCAAGCCCTCGTCACTGTCCACAACTTGAAGGCAACAGTGGGTATTGATGCAGTCACACACATCCTCAGCAACAGATTCTGTGAAACCTTCAGGATCTTTCATTGGAGATTTTGATCGAACGATTGTTGCAAACCGACTGAACCAGCTGTCCCAGCTGTCATCTGAACAGGCACTTCCGATTTCACTAATTTCGTCTGGAACTTTGGAAATTCCGGATAAATCATCATCTAAAATCTCATCAAATTTGGCAAGATCAACATTTTCATTTGATGTTTTAAACTCTTGTGATTCAGTTAACAATGATTTTGTACTGGCGATTTCGTAAGTTGTAAGTGGTAGAAGACGAACTGGTTCTGTTTCCTCTTGAGTTTTGATTGATGATTCAGTTGAGGTTTTATCGGAATATTCTAATTCTTCTGTTTGCTTTATTTTTGGTTTAGAATTTTTCCCAGTGTATCTATGAATTTTGCTTTTCCTTGATTTCTTTTTAACAATATCTTTATTTTCATTAAAGGCTCCTGGTTTTTCTGTAATTGGAGTCTCATTTTGTAATTTTTTAAGTGGGAAGTAAGTAATCCCGAGTTCAACCTCGCTAGTATCAGATTTCTTATCATTTAGTGATGCAAATTCACTTGTTTTACCATAGCCAACGAATTCAATTGTTTCATCAACATTTTTAAATGTGTCCTCTGTTTCAGTGCTCTCTACAATTGAAATTTTCGAGTCAAATTCAAATTTAAATTCCATTTCTGTACTGAATATGCCCATCCACTTCTCGTCTAAGGATGTTTCTGGATGGTCTACTTCGCTAATATTTTGATCATCTGAAAACGTGTTGTGAACATTTTCTATTTCCTCCCAGATTTGATTTTCTATCTTTGATTTTAAAAGATTAAAGTTCTCTTCATCATTCCACACCAAGGCATTGTTTTCGTCACACTGAATTTCATTCAATACATCTGTTGTATAACTTGGTGATTCTTCTTTGCAAAGCTCAAAGCTTTTTAAGCAGTCTTCATTACCCTGTACCACGTTTTCTCCAATAGGCCTTCCCAAACTTTCATCCATATCATCTGGCATATCATTGAATAATTCTTTTTCAAATGGTTTTGAACTATTTAAATTTCCTATGAAATTCTGCTCAGTGTAAATGTCTTCATTTTTCTGAATTTCATCCAATTTGTCTAATTTGTCGTCGGATGATTCAGTATGAGGCAATTCCAAATTATTCAATTTAATTTCATAATTTTGACTAATTGTATTTTCTTCAATACTCAGAGAGTCCAGATCTTCTGTTGTCTCGTCTCCAATGTTGAGTGGTGTGCAGAAACTTTCGATTGGCACGTTTTCAACTACACATTCAGTATCACTCATAATTTCTGGTCTCTCATTCTCTTCTCTTGAATTTAAACAATTGTAACTTTCATCATTTGAAGTTAACCTAAAAAATAAGTATGGCCTCTTAACTGCTCAGAAAAAAGAATTCGTAAAACATAATTAGTTTTCCAAATAAAATGTTATAGGAACTGAATCTGAGTAAACTCAACTGTGGTAGGTTATTGTTTGGCTATTATGAATTTATCAAACAATTTTTTCTTGTAATTCATATGTTTTACTAATAATTTTAATCAGGATTAATTAAATTTACATTCACAGTAAATTTATGGAAAACGATACAAGATTTTATGCTAAGATAGTACTAGTGGTACTGGTTTCACACTGGGCGGTTTTTATGGCAACAGCTAAAATACTGTCACCGCTTGAAAAAATAAGCGTGCTTACACATTAAGCGGAAAAAAAAGGAACTGCCACACATTAGGTGGCAAAAATACCACTACATGCAAGGGCAAACCTACTGCCAATCATGGCAACTTCTCAGTTTCTAGAGTGATTTCTATAGAGAGTCTATTAGATTTTTTCTATTTTAAAAAGCACTTCTAGCACTAGCACACATCATATAAACTTCATTAAAAAATTAATTTAAATGGTCAAAACATTTTTATCTGTTTGTTAAATTTTATTTGAATATTTGGGGAAATCTTACATTTAGTAATATCACACTTAATATCGAATGAGCACTTTCAACGGCAGAAAAACTACCAAATGTCCGCCATCAAAGCCAATTTGTTCATGTATACCACTGCATGGATAGAGGCGGAAACAACCGCCTGCCACAGTGGCAGCGGGCGGAGAAACGTACGCAAGGACATTTTTCCGCCCTGTGTAAGCTTCAAATAAAATAAATTTACTACTGCTAAACAGGCGGTGATGGTATTTTATCTATTGCAATAAAAATAACCCAGCGTGCAACCGGCCTGAGAGGTAATTATCAACATTATAGCAGAACAGCAGACGAGATAGTACAATGTCACAGAGAGTTGTGAGCAATTATAGAAAACCTAATGGTAACAGGTCATTTCAGTTGTTATATGCAGGTTAACTAATATTATTCTTTGTCAGGTATAAAGAAATTGGGTTAAAAAATAAAACCTTTTTAAAGCTGTTTAACATACATGAGAAAGGGAAACGGCAAAGCGCAACGTGATTTCAATTACGTTTTGTGTGATTTGGTATGATAAAGTTCATTAGTTTAATAAAGTACTTAAAACAAACTTTTATATTAATATTTTAATCTACTCCGTTTGTTTATATGATGACAAACATTTGTATCGCGATTAATTTAATGTTATTAATGTTAATAAGAATTTCTCATCTTAAATTAGTTTTCAAACACTTATATTTGATCAGATCTCATTTTTTTTTTTTTTTTTTTAATTCCAACCTCTTTAAAAACATATTATTATCAATCAAACCATTTTTGGACTTTGGATGTAAATGCTTTTTCTATTATTACTTGAGATTTTAATGTTTGTCTATGTTTTCTTTGGGTTTTTAGGACATTCAACAGAAATATCCGCCAACTTTCGAGCATATTCATTTTTATTTACTAGTTATAAAAAATGTTTACATGTGTTATTATATTATGTGCATAAAATAAAATGTTACATACAAATTTATTATATTCCGCATTAATAAGCATTATAGCCAACAAGTTTAAAATAATTTTGTTTGGAGAAGGATAACAATTACAAATCTACAATTACTATAATGTATGCACTTACCTCTCAATTTCAGCATAATACTGCTGTTCAGCCTCTTCGAGATACCAGTAATAGTTAGTAAAATCGCGAACAATGACGTAAGCGACAGCATGAAATATAGAACAAGTCAAGTCAAATACCCCTTTCACTATTAATGCCATTATGTTTTTAAATTTTCATGGAATTTAAATTAATTTCGTTGTAAATCGGAGTGAAGAAAATTTTTAATTATTTGTATGGTATTTCAATTTAGTAAATGAATTCATGTTTAATTTTTGCTTAGTAACCAAATTATTTTGTATTGTGTATTTTTATAAGAAATGTTTTAAACTGTGTCAATTAATTTATCTAACATTTTAGATTATTTGGCTTAGTAATGCATAAAATACTATGTTTTTACAAGGTTTTTACTTGCGCGAGACACTTGACACACCTGCCTTTTTTTACTACTAAACCAAAAGACATCAAGTGACTTAAGACATTTTTTAAATAATTTTTTTAATTGAAAGTGTGAAAATGTTTTTTTCAACATATTCACTGTTTCAGACATATTAATCTTCTAATTTGTATTTATCTACATGAGTACTGATCCATCCGCAGAAAATTTAACTTTTATAAACCAATAATAGTAAGGCCTAATTAGATAACAATTTTAGGTAACTTATATTTGAACCTAACTCTATAGTAAAACTACAGTACTTTGGTACTTAAGTCTCAAAATTGGCTCGTGAGGAATAAAGAGATTAAGTGTATCTTAACACCTATATTGCGTGAAACTCCGGGACCACAGCAATACGACATTAAGCGAAAGTAGATGTTTATTCAAAACCGTTGACAGCTATAAATAATTAACAGTAAAAAACAAGAAATACACAAAAAAGTTAAAACAGAAAAACTGTGTCCAGAAAGCCAAAGTGTCATTTGGAAATGGAATAACAGTCATTTTAGTGCCCACTTGTTGGATCATTCCAAACTGTCATGTTTCATTTTCAGTCATAATAATGCAGTCCAAAAATAATTCCACCAAAAAGGTACCGTATTTCTCTGTAATTACATGCTTTGGTATTATACAATGGGTGTTTTCATAGAGAAGAAAGGACCAGAGGTTATGTTGTCAGAAGTTCTATGATTAGCCATACGCTAAAGTTCAGGATAAAGGGTGCTGTGTGTCTTAGAAGGAGTGGGAGAGAGAAAGAAAGAGAGCTGATCAAGAACGGCTGTGATGGTGGTGGGAGATACCCTTTTTTTCTCCACTCCAGTCATGCGGTGGTGGAGCATATCATGAAGCAATGAGGGCAGCCTTGAAGGAGATGAGAGAAACCCGTCTACAGTGCTGCGCTCTCATAGCGAATCTAGGAACAGCAACAACTGTAGACTCCTGCCTCAATCTCTAGACACGCAATTCCTGAACGCCTGGATGTATCCTCCAGTCCTTTATTCTCTGTGGCGTTTTTATAGATAAATAAATTACTGTGAGGTCGAAAAAAGTAGGGGAAATGTGGGCAATTTAGGGTTTTGGTCTGGAAAAACTCATTTTAATAATTATACAAGAATTTCGTGATATTTTTAAAACTTTACAAATTATTTTAGAGAATTTTACAAAATTACGGCTGGTGAGTCCGGGTTTTTTGGTCGAGGACTTTCTTAAAATTGGTCTGGAAATGTCGGGAATTTCATTTGTAAAATTTTTTAGATACCTTTTATGAATAATTTTTTGAAATACAAATATATTTATAAGGAACGGAGATGTAGCATTTTATTATTTATTTACAGTCGTCTCTTGCTAACTTGAAATTCATGGGACTGTGATTTTTCTTCAAGTTTTGTATTGTTCGACTTAGGAATAATTTGAGTTACAGAAGTAACATTTGTTAAATTTGACTCACAGAGGTAATGAACTGTTCAGTATTGTGACGGCGTACAAACGCTATACTTGATGGGTCAGTGATCTGTTGCTACCTCCGTGCCATGGTTTTTGACTTACAGATGAAAACTTGAAGATATAGAGGTAAAGGGAAAATTATAATGTGACTTACCCACTGAATTTTGGGTTGTAGACGCATTTTTTGTATACCTTTGTCTTATAGAGGTAAAATATAACTGTCAAACTATTTAGAGTTATGTGCGGTCTTTTATTTGACCTAGACTGGTTCAATTTGGCAGGATTGAAAATAATTTGAGATATGGAAGATTTCAAGTTATCGAGGTTCGAGTAAGTGAGAGTCAATTGTTATTCTTGTTGCACCAGCCTTCAAAACCTAAGATAATTTGCTAAATAGTTTAAAAGCCTTTAAATACTGATCCTTATTCTTATTCCTATCTTATGTAGCCTTATTATTTCTAATCCCAATGGAACATACATTATTTGTGGGTTTAGAGAGAGGAATGTTAATGTGTGGAGTTAAAAAAATTATTCTTTCTGCTTGTTACACTTCTGTTGTTTATTATTTTGAGAAACTGACTATCTACTAACGGAAAAAAGTTAACCATTTTGTAGGAAGTCAAACTTTTATCCGTCAGGTTACATTGTTACCATATTGTTGGCAAGGAATTTGTACTGTTCTCTCCCTCTGCAAATATTTAAATACTAAGAGTAGTGAAAGAAATTTTCTGTGCATTCAATGTTTGCTGGGTAACTATTCATTATTTCCTGATTATTTTAGCTGTGGACTGCCGAAGAACAACTACGTTTGGAAGAATTACTATTAGAATTTCCCTCAGAGAGAAATGAAAATAACCGATGGAGAAAAATTGCTCAAGCCTTAGGTAAGACAAAAGACAAAAAAGACAAAAGACAAAGACAAAATACTCTTTATTGACATGAACATTAAGTACAGTCATGGCGTCATTATTTTTCTTCTTCAGTGATGAGGTTGGCCTCGTCCCTCCAGGCATTCTTCAACAGAGTAAAATTCTTTTTCCAGTAGCCAGTCAAGAACAGCTCCTTTGAAGTTTCGGTTGGTTTTTTGTTCTTTCAGTGCAGGCGGAAGGGTGTTGAATAGTTTTGCTCCGATGTAGCTGGGTTTTTTTTTCATAGGCTGACAGATGATGTGCAGGGAGTATGTAGTTGATTTGGTTTCGGGTGTCATAATGATGAGCCTCTGAGAAGTTTATTATGGGTCTTTTGTTAACTACGTGGGTAACTACCTCGGCAATGTATAGGTTAGCTACTGTCTGTAGTTTCAGCCTTTTGAACTCCCCCCGGCATGAGTCACGAAATGCCAGTCCATCCATGATTCTGACTGCCTTTTTCTGTAGACGTAATACCCTCTGAAGGTTCCCCTGAGATGATAGCCCCCATACAATCAGTCCATAACGCATTTGCGCCTCAAAAAGAGCATAGTAGGCAGTCCTTGAGGTTTCTGCGTTACTGATGTGTTTCAGGCGCTTGATGACATAAAGAGCAGTGCTAAGCTTCTTACAGAGTTGATCTACATGGGGTTTCCAATTGAGGTCACTATCAATGGTTATCCCAAGGTATTTGGCCTCTTGGGATGCTATTACATCTGGTAGCGCATGAGCAGTCCTTCTTTGTGAACCAAAGAAGAGTTGTTGCGTCTTGTCTTCATTTAGCACGAGGTCATTCTCTTGGCTGTACTGTTTGGCAATGCTGGCAGCAATGTAGGATTTTATTTCTAGCTCTTGTATATTTTTGTGGGATACAACAAGGGCAGTGTCATCAGCATATAGGAAAGCATCACAATTGTCGTGTAACACCGAAATAATGTCATTCGTGTACAGTATGAATAAAACTGGACCCAAGACAGATCCTTGAGGAACTCCTCTGGTTGTCTGTACTTGTGTGGATCTGTATTTTCTGGATGTCTTGTTTGTTACATTAATTATCTCTGTCATTTGAGTCCTTCCGCTGAGATAACTCTGAAACCATTGATGTGCGGTTCCTTGTATTCCTAGCGTTAGAAGTTTGTCCAGAAGATGTTTGTGGCTCAGACTGTCAAATGCTTTACTAAAGTCCAGAAAAATACCTGTTGTTGTAGTCCCTGCTTCTGTGGCATCAATGATAGTTTCTACCAAGTCAATTATAGCCGTGATGGTAGACTTGCCTTTTCTAAAGCCATGTTGGTGATTGGTTAAAATACTATTGTTTTTTAGATGTGTGAGCAGTCTTGTTAGAACTATTTTTTCAAAGACCTTTGATAGGGTTGAGATAAGCGAAATAGGCCTATAGTTGTTGACAAGGGAGGTGGATCCTTTCTTATGCTTCGGGTAGATTAATGATTGTTTAAGTATGGAGGGGAAAGTGCCTTGTTGAAAAGACTTGTTTATTAGGTTAACTATTGGTTCTAGCACTTCATTTTTGCAGTGCTTCAGAATTGTTGATGATATTTCATCGATTCCTGATGATGGTTTTGATTTTAGACATGTTATAGTTCTATCTACTTCAGCTCTATCTGTTGGTGAAAGGTTCTCTTCGAATGACATTAACTCTCTTTCATGTAGTGTTGGATGTAGTTTTGGGAGTGCTTGTTGAGAATCCAATAGAACTTGTTCAGCAGCATTAGCAAAGAAGTGATTCATATGTTCAGCTATTTTTTGGGGATCTGTTAGGGTTGTGCCCTCAATGTCGAGAGATTTTATTTGGTTTTTTTGAGATTTTTTGTTGAAACGATTGTTGTTTATGACCTGCCAGACTGCTCTGCTTTGGTTTTTCATAGACTGCTCTGCATTTTCAATATAGGTTATTGAAGCTTCCTTTCTGAGTTGTTTGAGGTATTGGTCATATTCTCTCTTTCTGTCATTGGTTTGTCTTTTATTTTCTTCATTATTAATCAGAATTGAGTTGTTGAGTGCTGTAGTATATGCTCCTTTCAGCCTCATAAGTTCACGCTCTTGTTCTTGATTTGTAAATATTTTTCTTTTCTTTGGTCTTGATTGTACACTTGGGCAAGCTGTATCTAGTGCTTCTCGCAGTATTTTGTCAAATTCTGAGTAAGCCTGGTCTGCATTTAGAGTGTTGGTTACGGTTTCCCAAGTTTCTTGTGCCAGAAGGTTTTTAAGGTTTTTTATGTTTCGAGCACTGTAGTATCTTCGAGTTGTGTTTGGTATGACAGATTTGTCAAACTCAAGATGTACTGTGCAGATCTGGATCGTATGGTCTGATAGGCCTGTGAGCAGAACTGCAGTGTCAACTTCTGTTTGCAACAAGTTCGTTGCAATCATGTCGATTGATGTTTTTGAGTGAGAGGTGATTCTTGTTGGCGGTAGAGGTATTCGGTTGATGTCATGGCTCAGCAGAACTTGATTTAGGAATTTACTGTCATCTTCATCAGCCAGGCTGTCTACATTAATGTCTCCAGTTATAATAACTGGATTTTTCCAAGTTGGTAGATCATCAAGAATGTTGGACAGGGTGTCAAGAGCCAGGTCGAGATTGGTATAGATTGGGGGCCTGTATATTCCTAGGATATACAACTCTGTTTGTTTCATTTTTATTTTTATAAGCTGTGTTTCACAGACAAGTTAAGCATTTTTAAGGTTTTAATTTTATTTTTAAGGTAAGCATAAAAATTTTTACAAACAATCCTAACAATTCAGTAGAGTCCTACAAACCCAGACTTCAATAATCTGGAATTCTGGATGACTCGGAAAGCTCAAACAGATTACAGCTCGGAACAGTGAAGTGCACTGGATTTCAAGGTGCTAAAATTCCATGGCATCTGCCCGAGCACAATGTCATACTTTTAAGGTTGTTTTAACAGAAGAGGTTTAAGTTTTTAGTTTTTTTGTTATGTATATTATGCAATAAACAAATATTTTTTATAGAAATAACATAAAGTGTCCATACATTTTTCTTATGTTTACTCCAATCCCGATAACCTGGAATTCTCACAAACCCGGACAATGTTCGGTCCATATTAGTCCAGGTGTGCGAGACTCTTAACAAAATACGTTTCAGAACTGAAAGTTTACAGTAACTTCCCATTTTATTATACCTTGAAAGCTCAAAATGAGTTTATATGAGTTTATTAAGTACCTAGTTTACATTTATTAGTCATAGAATAAAACATTTCGTCACAAGTTTGCATGTTTTGTGATCGTTCTTGGGGCTTAAAGGAGACAAAGACTATGAAAAAAGAAGGATTTTGTTTTCTAACTCAATATTTTTAATACATTTTTTACTATTGTGTTCCTATAAAAAGTACCTATCCAACTATATTTCAAAATTTCATGAATGGCCTCGAAAACTCGAATTAATTTCACTTGTAATTTTAGGTAACAGAACAACACAGCAAGTGTGCAGCAGAGTGCAAAAATACTTCAAGAAGCTCACCAAAGCAGGGCTGCCAATTCCCGGACATCTACCCAAAAGTAACTACATGACCATGTGTAAGGTATGTCATCAACAATTTTATTAAGTATGAAAGTCGAGTTGGTGGAGAGGTAAAATCTTTATATATCAAAATTAGTGGCTTTAAATCAATGTTTTAATGAAAATGTCCTTTCAATAGAGTTCCACTATTCTGAACTGATTGGGACTGGACCGTCAAAGTAGAAATATCTAATGCAGTGATATATTTGCTAATTCCAGGTTGATTACAGATATACAAATTTTAGGTCTAATGGTTTGTTTTATATCTGGCTCTGTTCAGTATTATGAACATTTCATTAAAAAAATATACTCAAATATCTCTTCTTATCTCTTTCCTTCCTAACACATGACTCATTGCCCTCACACTGATCTTTGTCAGTATGTTTAAAACCAGTGTGAGCAACCTTTTGGCAAATGTGCAAAGGTTACTCTTCTACTCCTGTGTAATTGTGTCGTCTATGTTCAGCAGATTGGATTTTTCTACAATGGATTTCTTAGGGAGGTGTTCTTTAAAACTTTTTAATAAAAGGCCTGCCAGTTTTGCCAATATAAAATTTTTGTCTCATTCATCACAGATTATCTTGTACACTTCAGTGTTAATAAATAAATCTTGAATGGAGGGCTTTTTAGCAGGGAGACTTTTGAAAATGTTTGAAGTTCTAAAGGCTACCATTTTTCCTTAATTTTTCATTCCGTTTAAAAAAATTCTGTTCGTTCTTCATTATGTTCTTCAGTGGCTATAGTTTCTTTTTTCTTAACTATTTTAGATTAATTAATCCATTATAAGTTTGAAGCCATTTGATACTGCTATGTATTTCATTATATTTTTCTTTACAGGTATTTATATATAGGTATTCGAATTATATAGATTTTCTGTAGATGCTGAATTATATGTTGTTGTCTGTGTGGTTTTCAACATCAATATTTTGAGTTTATGGTAGTTTTCCAGTTTCATTGTAAATTTCAGTTGGTGGTTGACATTATTTAAGTACTTGCCTAAGGCCGTTTTCACATTGGGTCGCTGCGACCGGGTGGCAGCCACGCTTGTCATTCCACATATACGATGGCTGCGACCGATTTCTCACGATGCGCAAGTGACCCAGGGACCCAGGGAAGGAGGCAGGCAGACGATGTAAACAAGCTGCGCGCGCATCCCGAAAATGTGGTGGCAGGTTGGGTCGCAGTCATCGAGTGTGAAAAGCTCCGTATGTTTTAATGCCCCGCGAGCAATTGAGTCGCTAAAAAGCAGGGTCGCTGCCACCGCCGGGCGACACAGTTCTCTGGCGACCGAGTCGCTGCCACCGAGGTGGGTCGCTGCGACGCACTAATGTGAAAAGCTCCCTAAGGCTCAATGAATTTTCAACAGGTCAAGTGGCCGATGGGTGGCTGCCACTCGCTTGCAGCGACCTAATGTGAAAGCGGCCTAAAAGCTATGTGCCTACTATCTTCTTTATATAATAAAAATTCTTTAATACATTTAAAATCAAATATTAAATTCTTTTGTATAACTATTATTTTTTTAGTCCATATGTTTATTTAGAAAGAAACGTTCTCACATATGATCTGAATATGGCACTTAAATCTGCTGAAATGCACATCATTCTAAGGAGGTCAAGTTGGATCAAATAGAGTACCATTCAGTGTCGCCCTCATCTTCGCCTTCGGGCGACAATTTCCTTAAGGGATAAAACGTACTTTAGTCTAGATGCACACAACATTTTTCCTTCATCTACACGAATAACAAATAACAAGGCCTATAACAATTTTACATTCATGTGATCCTTCGCTCCGTCAAACTGGATTGGTTACATTTACTTAATAAAACACACACACTCATAATTTAGAATATATTAATTTTATAGAACACAACAGAAAAAAAACTAAAAGGAATTCAGGCCTAGTCAAAATTCTTACACAAAAAAATTAGGGCCAGTAAAAATTCTCACACAAAAAAAAACACAATTTAACCTAGTTTCACTCCTGATAATAGACAGTTAATAGATAATAGCCTGATAATAGACAGTTAAACCATTCACAGTTTTGTAAAATTGTGTTCGGGAAATTTGATTACATTTTCTGCCTCTCATTTAATGTTTGGCTGAGTAAAAACTAATAATTCCTATCAGTCCATAAATCATTAGCTATCCACACCACAATCCATTTGCAACAACAGCTGAAGACAAATACTGAAGCAAAATGTAAACAAATAAACTGCTTACAAAACAGCTGACACTATAGACAATATTACTAAACAAAGATTAACGAAACGAATACAATAATTGACATTTGACTGTCACCCATGTTATTCTTATTCTGTCTTTTAATGTTATTCTTATGTAACCAACTTTAGCCCCGTGGTGGAAAAAAGTTAAGTTATCTAGGTAAAAAAATTTGTATTCAAGTCACACGGGATAAAAACCAGTTCTTTAGTACTCTATTCCCAGGAGTAAAATACGGCTTCAGATGGCAGGTGGAGGAAAAAGATAGTAATTGATGTATTCAGAATGGGCAGATTTTTTTTAATAGCAAGGTTTACAATAGTGAGACTTCTACTGGTCCTAACAGAAAACTTCTTTTAATAAGTGCTTGTCTTTCTTTTAGTAGCCTATTGTCAGTGGAAATTTAAATGCATCTTTCATTAAGTATTTTATCTTGTTTTATGATTAGAAAAAAAGGAGGAAGAAGAAACACGTTGGAAGAAAAACAACTTTTTTTCCTACCCAGCATCTTGGTGCCCCTCAGTTGTTGGATGGTTGTGAAGAAGAAGAAATAAAAACAGAAACATCACTTTTAACTCCAGAAATTAAAACTGAAATAATTGAAAAAGTTCTTGAATTTAAAAAGAAGGATGCTCAGCACTCGCCTTTTTCCCACCCTGGAATAAAGGTACAGTAAAGTTTAATTCTAAATTAATTTCTTGTTATAAGGAGATGTTTCAAATTCTACCTCTGGTCTCTTGAAGGAAGATTTTCAACAATTAAAAATACACTTCTAATACACCTGAACTATAAGTATTAAGTAAAGTATTAACAAGAAATTCTATTCTCTATCCATATTTAAATGGTCTACTGCCATGAATGTGTGTTAAATATCTATAGATTTCATTTGAAGACAGCTACATCTAGTACTTGGGAAAAGGAAACTAATTTTGTATTGTTAAAGTATTTTTTGTGTTAGTATAGTTTATCTTAACCTACATTCAGTCACGCAAAAAATTACCAATGATCAAAATTGTATTATATTAATTTGTTTGTATTACAGCTTAGCTCAGTGCAGTTCTCTTATGTTCCAGTGCTACGCGTGTGGCGATGTTCCTCTGCAAGGAACGCGTTGGCGCTGCCTAGTTTGTCAAGGTGTCAGCTTGTGTTCCGACTGTGTGATCGACCAGTTGAGTGCCTCCCCTCCTCTCCATTCCCCCTCCCACCCCCTGGAGCCCCTGTCGAACCCTTCCCTCACACACTGGGACCCAGACTACACTCCTGACTCGTTCCAGAGCACAAACTACTTGGATCCCAACTTCATAACTAGCAATGTGGTTTAAGTTCAATTACTAATACTGGTGTAAATAAAAACTATTTTGTTTTTACCGTTTTGCGTGATTTTCCTGGTGGCCTACTGGCAAGCAGTTTTCTTGTCGGTAACCTTTCTCCATGGAACAGTTTAAAATTATAAATAGATTGTCAATAATTGGACATAAAAATCCAGACCGTCAATAATCTACATTTGTATCTAGCAAGAAATAAAACATTCTATACTTTCTACCGTTGAACAATGCTATTCACTGGAGAGTCGGTAATGGGCGAAAAGTGCATAACAAGGAAAAAGGGAGTGGTCGTTGAAGGAGAGGGGCCATGTTCATTGTCACACAGCCACTAAATAAAAATAAGTTTAAATTATTAATATTTTAAAGCAATGTAAGCATTTGATACACTTCTTAAGAAACTGGCACCATCTAATGTTGTTACACCCATGCTGAAATTAGTTTTCTACACTTGCTAAACGTACGTGGCAACTGTCCTGTCAACCGCCAGTCACATCGCAGAAGTCGATTGACTCTGAGCAGTACTCTGTGCGAGCAGTATAACTGACGTTTAAAGTTACATTTCAATTACATGTTAAGTTATGGTTAAGGACTTAGCAGGGAAAAAATTATTTAGCTACAAGACGGACTGCAAAATCTGCTTACAGATAACTGCACTAGCGAGAAAAGTTACATTCCAGAAGGGATTCTAATTTTTCCTCATTTGCTTTAGGAATAAAACTCAACTTCTTACTACACTTCGATTCCCGGTTTCAAAATAGTTATTTAGTGACTATATACCATCGATGTATACTACTGGATTGAACTCTAAATGAGCCCCAAACGGTCCGTCGTGGATAGCGCTGTAGGGCTACTGCGGAATCGGTTTCATTTCAACGACAGTGCGCGCCGCCGTTTACACGCTCCTGTACCACAACAGAGTGGTTCAAGTGCATTGAAATTTATATATTCCGTTTCTATATTAAATACTGAATCCAACAGTATAAATATTTTTTAGTTCCTAAACTAAAGGTAATTATTAAAGGTGGAAATGTTTGGGAATCAATTTAGTCAGACATGAAAAAGTCACTAAGCGAGGATTTTTTTTATTTTTGGGTCAGAAACTAACTTTCAGCGGGAAAGTTGTAGCCAATGAGACGAATTTCATGATTCAATCAAGAAACTTACGATAAAATGAGTAGATTGTTGGCAGTCAAATAAATAATAGTGGCGCGACGAAGTTCATTTTGAGCCTCTTAATCTCACTGAGGCTACTACGGGCTTCTGGAGCTACAAATCTCGTAGTTCATTCGATAATTATTTGTTGCTGTGTACAAATAAACATTTTTAATTAATAATTTATTTTGACATTTGTAATTAAAATGCTGTGAAATATTAACGATTCATCTATCTTCTTATTTCTATTAGGGTTTCGTCTGTTACGTCCCTTTTTCTCCCGACCTACTGATTTTTAAGATGATTTTTACTCAATTTTTAAGATTGAGGTGTCATTTTAAAACTTAGGATATACCGCAGTGACGAATCACAATTAAAAAGGTCGTATCGTTTCGGGCTTCGCCCCCCTCGCCTTTGATTTATTTATAGAGGGCGCTTTAAATTGTTGACCAACTTTTATTGCCAGTCCTTTAATGTGAATTGTAATTTAACAACTGATTACCTTCAGGTGAATTTTAAAAAGCCAGATAATAAACAAAAATAGATCTTTATCACTTCATAATCAACATCCACGTACTGTAACTTTTTGTCTAAAGGTAGATTAGTAATAGTTTCAGAAGATGTTTTTAAGATTGCCGGTTTCATCTATAAGTTAACAGACATTCAGTCTGATAAACAATTAAACACCAAACAAGTCCTGAACCAAGCCTGCAACTTTTTTTAAATACTCTGTTTTTAAAGGTCATACCTCAAACTGTGTCGATGAGGTTAATCATCGACTTTTGTTAATAAAGTTGATTGGAAACTTGTTTTGGAAAACTCGGGCATCATAGGGCCAAAGAGGCAACCAAGTGCTGCTAATTTGCCTAGTATTGGTCTGAGGCAGAAACTGACTAAACTAATTTTGTTCAAAAATGTTTAGTATCCTTAGATGTTTTGAGTTATAAAAAGTTACAAGTTAGTTTTAAGCTTTGATCAATAAAGTATATGATTATAAAATGTAACTTTCTACTTTCATTTGTTTGTAACTCCACCCTACACTTCTGAACGTGTACTAAAAAGACATAGTCATCTTGATTTTATATTCATTGGATTTTATACTACAACAAAAACATTTGTATCAATAAATTTAAATGTTACATATAATTTAAAAAAAAATGTTAATATACTGGGCTTCGTTGTATTTCATAATAGAACAAACTGTGTTACTGTATCGTGTAAAATAATATGTATTTAAACATTTATTTTAAATTCATAAATTGTAAGATTTTTAAATAAAAAGTAAGAGAAAATTGTTTAAAGAATTGCCATAATTTACAAAGGGTTAAATCCATTCATAGAAGCAATTGGAAATGACATTTCACTTAGATTCCAAGTTTGAATCAATTTTAAAATTAAAATAACGATAATTAGTAGGCAATATGTGTGTCTATGGAAGCAGAGTATACTTGAAAACACGAATCAAAAGATTTGGTATATATAAAAAATTTCATTGCCTTAAAAATGTAATTTAAGTAAGCGCGCGTCACAATTTTCTCTACGCTGCCCGTGTTAGCGGCCGGCGCTGTAGCCCTACAGCGCTCACCTCGGCCGGACTGCGAATCGGTTCGCTGCAACACGGGCGTGAGCAATCCAGTAGTATACATCGATGCTATATACACTAACGTGAGTTGATATGTTTTTCGTCCTATGCATTTATTTGATACAAAAATTTTGACAGGCTCATGTATGGCGTTCCAGAGTTGCTTCAATAGATGTTGTATTTCAGCTGATTTAACATATTATCACAACGTTCTATGATAAAGTACGAAGTAAACATGGTGGTTAGGAAATGTAATGGTGGGGTAATGTAAAAATCATATTGTATCAATATTTGGCACTTTTTAAATTTCCTTATAAACCCCAAGAGGTTAAGTATGTGGGTTTGCCGCCATATGGGTGTTGTAAGCAAGTATCAGTTAAACCCTTCCCACTGAATGTACATACCAAATTTGATCAAGTTATATCAATAAATATCAAGATACAGAGTTTTGTTGATTTCCCATAAGATTATCTATATGATTATTTCCCACCAATCGGTAGGCAAATATAAAATTAAACTTAAAGATACGATTGTAAAAATCAATATCTATAGATAATTTATAACCTAACAAAATAATAATAATCTTATCCACAAATAAAAATTATACTCATAATAATCTTTAATGATTAAACAACAATATTACACACTCTTTCGTCCTGTGTTTTCTGTTCTCGGTATCCACTTAAGCCGCCCAAACTGGAAACAAAATTGTACAAACTAGACCTCGAAGGCGTGGAAGGAGACATCGAAAAGTCAACGAAGAAGTTAGAAGAATGAAGAAGGAAGAAAGAAGAAAGAGATAGAAGAAAGAAGAATTAAGGAATACTATGGAAAAATAATTGAAAAGACTTAGTGAAATAAAATTTGGCAATGAAATGTTTAAATTGTGAAACAAAGTAAAGGACTTGAGTAAATTCCCCAAACTATGTACATTCCCATACAATGTTAAATATTGTCAGAGGAATAAATGTTATTATTATTATTATTATTAACATAGGAAACCTATTAGCGAATTTCCTTATAGGGATATGCTAATACGGTAGCAGCCATGGTAAGACCTAAGTCCGGGACCATATTACTTTTTCATTTTGATGTTCCCAGAAGCCAAAAACGCCATTCGTCCATTTTCATATGTATGTATATACATCTAACTTCCCTTATGGAAAAGTTTCAGATCTGGCCATATTTAAAAAACCAGATCTGGTTTTGGAACATAACAAACCAGATTTGGCAGATCTGGAACCAGACCACGTTTCCATAAGAGTTTATTGATATGTGTCTGTCCGTGGTACTGAAAACTTTGGATAAGGACCTCCGATTTTTATTAAATTTGGTATGGGGGTGTAAGACCAGGTCTATTTTTATGAGCTCGCGAACTACCATAATCGGGTTATCGGAACTGCGTTTTATGGGGTTTGAAAGGGTCAAAATTGGGTTTTTGGCATTTTTCATCTCTATTTTTTAAATCCTACAATTTTAACCTAAACCATTAAAAAAACTCTAAAAACGAACATTTCATTATTTTTAATTTAGCTTATATGGATACGCATAAAATCCAAAAAACTGTTTCCTAAGTTATTCTTATGGAAAATCATCAACAAACCCCATATCTCGCTTATTTCTCGACATAATTTGATAAAATTTAGCATGTATTTGCTTACAACACCCATATGGTGGCAAACCTACATACAAACCCCCATGGGTTTATAGGGAAAAATAAAAAGTACTGAATATAATATTGATACAATATTTGATTTTTACCTTAAAAATTATTCCATTACCTAACAACTAATATTTTTAAAAACATCCCATTGCCGTGAACCTACATATTCATTCCTATGGTGTGTATGGGAAAAATACAAAATATCAAATTCTTTTGGAAATTCGCTGAGTACACAGGTCTTTGATGGGGGTATTTTTGGCTTTTCTCCGTAATCTATTTAGCCAAGTGAAAATTCAAAATACTAATTTGTTTGTTTTTTAAGCTCTTTTAAATGGTATAAGATAAAGTTGTTGAATTTTGAAAATTGAGGTCCAAAAAGACCAAAAATAACCCATCATTGACACCTTTGAAACCCCATAAGACCCTCTTCCCATAGCCCTTTCATGCTGATTCACAAACTCTTGAAAATAGACCTTGTCTTACACCCCCATACCTAATTTCATCAAAATCGGATGTTCCTTTCAAAAGTTACTAGTACACTTCAGACACAGACACACGGAATGAAAACGAAGGAATGGTGTTTTTGGCATCTGGGGACTTAAAAAAATAAACGGTATCAGATAACTGACACATACTTTCTCCCAACAATATAAAAAAGGGTTAAAAGCTTCAAACATTAATGTCTTGATGGCTCAGTCGGATACACTAGCAGAGGAGCGTGAGTTTGACCCTACGCGCGTCTGTAACTTTAAACAACGTACTGCGTTTGCCATTAAACGAAAAATTGAATTTTCTCCGCAGCCACTTGACGTAGAGCAATAATTTAAAATACTGAATTATTTAGTTTTTTTGAGCTTTATTTAATGGTGATAAGTAAAATTTATTTCAAGATAACAGCTATTTTTAAAATCCAAAAAATTGATTTTTTAAAAACTTTTTACCGTATAACTTTTGAACGCGCATTTTCTCAGAGATGCGGGTGGTGTCATTTTATTCAGTATTTTAATCTTAATGAACCACAAAATTTTAATCAAAATCGTTAGAGCCATTTTTTAAAAAAATTTTGATTTTTCATGTTTTTTGAGGGTTTTTGGGGGTAAACTACCCTTAAAAATAAAAAATTAAAACAAATGAAAAAAACGCCTGGAATTATCGTGGGTTTGGACCTACGTACCAAATTTCACCAAAATCGGACCATTGGGGCATTCTCTAGCTCTGTATACATCCAGACACACACACACACACACACAGACATCACTCTGAAAACCCTTTTTTGAACTCAGAGGGCACCAAAACGGATAAATTTACCAACAACTCAAATTTTTAAATATTGACGAAACCAATACTTTCTCCATATACACATTTATAGGGGGAAAGGGGGCTCCAAAATGGATATATACATCATCAAACTAATGCGAAGACTTTTACGAAAACAATACTTTCTCCATATACTATGGTATAGGGGGAGAAAGTAAAACATTAACATGGTCCCGGTAGGTCTCACCATATGGATACTACGGTAATAGCGTAAAGGTATTCCCTTTAGGAAAATTTGCTAAAATCGAAATTAATTATACTATTTTAAAACTTTTGAAATTTTAACAAAATTTTTAAAAATCCCGAAAATGGTTCATTTGTAGTTACTTCAAATTTGGGCCAACTTTTTAATTGGACTTGCAAATCAAGTGCACCATTAAAGGTAAAATTATTGTAAATGTGCATAGTAAATAAGAGACCTCAACTAGCATAGTTCAAATTTCTCTAGAGGAGAGCGCACAGGATTGTGAGCAAATTAGGCCTTAGGCCTAAAAGTATTCTAGAGTTAAAGATTGTGTTTTTCGTATTAATGGTTTACAATAAATTTTTTATTAAAAATAACTGTTGTTTGGTTGATTTTTTCTTAATGTTATATCAGTTTTAAATGTTTCACAGTAACGGCGGTTTATTTGAAAATGTGTTTTTAGATAAATGTCAATTTAAAAGGGGCACTGGCTAAATACTTCCTCACAATAAATATTTGTAATGTTTGAGTTTTTTATCTGGGATTTTAAATTGGTAAATTTTGTCAGGGGCTACAATGTTTTTTTCTAACTTTTTTCAGTAATGTTTTGTAATGTTCTAAATTCTTCAACTGACTCCCATCCTTAACTGACCAAAGAGACGTCCTTCGGCTACTTGACATCATGGATCTAACCTCAACTGATCAATTATTGCTGGACTTCATCTTTGATGGACTTCACTTTTGGAGGACTACTTCTTCAGGGAGATTCATATTCAGTGACCTTCATGGAGCGGACATCGTTGTGGTTGGGTCGAGCTTTCCTATACAGTACATCTAAGGACGTTGGATCCGGCTCATGATGGTATTCCTTCAACTGCCCAGAAACAACCACTCTCTGGAGAGGCGCGTGATGGCGCTGAGAATCAAGAACTTCAAGCTTGGTGGGGCACAAGGGATCCATGCTGACACTTGAGGTTTTTGGGGACTCCCAGCATCGCAGATGGAGAGGATGGATGGACCACGGCACTACTGCACAACAGGAACACTCCAGCCAAAGTTGTTTGGTCAGTCCCATCAATCCCGTAATTTTCCTTGCCAACTTATTTCCTCCATATTTTTTTCTTATGTGTAAAATTATAATCTAGGGAAATTAACTGTGTTTGAAATTTATAGTTTTCATAATAAGACGCTGAGGACATCGTCTTCGGAAGAAGGGGGGTTGTAAGGGGGGACTATATATTTATATTGTTTTATTTACGGTTATTATTAATTAATGATTGTTTGGTTTTAAAATTGTTATACAGGCGAGACGTCAAGGAAGTAAAAAAAGTAATGTAAGGAGGAAGTATTTGAGCTTGCTGTTGTATGAGTAGACTGGAACTGTTATTAAACAATAGCTTGTTTATGCTGATCTATCGGTAGCTCTGGCTTAAATAGGTCGGCAGACTTAGATTCAGGGGGAGTGTGTCTAGTGCAGTGATGTGAGTGTATAGGTTTGGGGGGTTAGGTCCGAGAGGGGCCATGGGGCTCACGGCCTGGCGCCTGGGGTAAGTCTAAATTGGATGGTGTTTTCTAAATTAGGGGAGGGTGCTATCCAAATTTGATAAATTTGTTTAAAGTTTCTCTAGTTTAAATGTTTGAATTATTTCCTTTTGAGTTACAGTCTACTTAAGCCTGATATTAATCTTTATTTGATGAATAAGTTAAATTATGTTTGTTTTTCATTCATTATTTTACTGATAGAAAAGATTGTCTTTTTTGTTGGTTGTATATATGTATTAATTTCTGTAAATTATATTTAGGTTCATCTTAACATATCTCTTTCATTTAATGAGCTACGCCCACTGCCTACGCCCTCAGTCATGTTCATGTAGTGGGGCTTCTCAGTCTGGCCAACTGAAAGTCGCATTTATGACACAATGAATGGTTATAGCATTGACTTTACATACAAAGTATGTATGTAAAGTACTGTATGTAAAGTCAATGGTCATAGTCAATGGGTATGGTGTGGCACAATATTTTTACCAAGATGGCTACACTGGTCTGTATCAGTTACTGTCAAAAATATAACCTAACTATGTTACGTCAAAACAAACAAGACAATTTACGATGTTGTTCGTAATTTAAACAATGAATTTATCGTTATTTTAGCTTTATGAAATTAATAAGATATTGTTATGTTACTGAAGCAAGAAGATGAACTTTTTAGTTTTTAAAGTTTAAAGCTAAGGTAATATGCGTATGTTATATTGTTTGTTATTTATAATAGGCCAAACTAATTAAGCCACGCTGATATGTTTTGTCATTGCTTCTAACTACTTCTAACTTATTAGCAATCACCCATAGGCAATTAATTATCTGCAGCCCACGTTATAAATTTTGTTCTATATGTCTGTCTACATGGATATGGAGTGCTAGAAGGTAAGAAAAGGGTTACAGTATGGTGTGTTAGGACCAAATTGGAACTAGGGCTTATATTATTTTATTCATGGTTTATGCCTCCAGAATCGTATTAATCAAATATAACAGGATACTAACCTTGATTAACCGCCATGATTCACGTTGAACCACTTTCTTGGTGACCCGTCTTTTGACCTTAAAATGCCATTTTCTAACCTGTAGGCCTGGATGTCAAACAATCACTTCATTAAAGGTCATCAAAATTAAAACACAGTCCACAAACACATAACATTAAAATATTTACACACGCACAAACACATATAGACGGTTCCGGCCGGCCGCTCATTATTGAACTGGTTGAGATTGAGCTGGCGTTATCAATCAGAATGTCTTGTCCCCCTACCCCTAACGAAATCAGGATGGCATGCAGTCCTTTGACGGCAGCGGAGGGGGTTTATCTGAGACTTTATGTGGAAAAAATCCTGCTTTAGTGAGGTGTGTCTTGCCATTCCAAACATTCCTGCTGAAATAGTCAAATGTCCCGTTGTTGTAGTTTGCAAAATTGTTTTTAAACAATTGAATGGGCATATTTATCATGATATATGTAGGAAGAGCATGCCATGTGAACTAAATTATCAATACAGTACCATGCTATAGGCCTAATAATATAATTGCTACCTTATTACAGGTAAGTAACTGCAAACATCGTTTATAAAAACCAGATGATGATGTTTGGCTGCCATTTTATTTTTACACTAATAAGAGAAGTGTATTTCTATGTATATTCAAATTTTTTTTCTCTGTGAGTTTGTCTTTCAGCCCTTACTATGTAGGCTATTCAATATAGAACAAAAAAGGGTAGTTAAGGGAAAGTTTTGTCTCAGTCGTGAAAAACTTATTTCTTTATGTTTTTTGGGTCGCTGAACACGAATATGAGGTTTGCTAACAGATATTTTGCCCGGAACATTGCCATTTTTCGCAAAATAGTCCCATTTTTTATTATTTTTTTTTTTGCCTAAATATTGGTTATTATGCATTATTACAAAAAAGTCTTGGTTATTATATTAAAGTAGAGAAAATTTCTTACAAGTTTTGTATTTAACACATTTTTCTGCGACAAACCGTTTATCTGCTAGAGCGCGTTAAAAAAGAGCCAAAATAGAAAAAATCACAAAAAACGCTAAATCCTGCCCTTTAACGTTTTATTTTTATGGTAACGAGTAATGTTATGATGGATTTGACTGTTTAAAATACAAAATTTAATGAAATGCGAAAGAATAAAATAAAAAATAATTAAAATCTATAAGGATTTTTGATTATGAACATTATTTGCGAATGAATAATATTTGATTAAAACCAAATATAAGAAATAAATGGATATAGATGACTAAAACAAAATTACTGAGGTTGCAATAATGATTTCCATCCATTAGTGCACTTGATGGTAAACCCTGTAACTGTGCTGGGTTCCTGCGGCTGCTGATGGTGGAAGCGAAGCTATTTTGATGAAGCTTTAAATGCTGCCTTCAGTTTAGGAAGTAGTTGGTTCAAAGAGGTCGTGGTCTTCCCGTTGTAGCCTTACACTTCCAATAAGAATCTTTCACAAGCTGCAGCTATGCTTCGGGGAGAGGCTTCACTGTTTTTTAAAACACTAAGAGCACTACTAAGTTCAGGAGTTTTTGTGAGTGCTTTCACAAAATTTACTTTTCCTCGGTTGAATGGTGCAGAGGTTGTTTCAAATCCACTCAATACATGTAAACACAGAATATTTTCTGCAACAATTTTGTCCTTGACAACAAGGAGTGGGTAGAATGTTGTTTGTGGGCACCAGCCCTAATAATAAGAGATTTATTTCTTTATTAACTAATGAGCTGAGCATGCGATGGATTACTTAGAAACTAGCAACAGAAGACGCATACACATTTATAGTTACAGAAGCTATATCATTAGCTAAGTATTGTGAGGAAATAATTGTTGGTGAGGATGTTGGCCTGTTTTTTCCACTGTGTGCAAGGAAAAAATGTTTTGTTCTTAAAGCAAGGGAAAGGGCAAGATCATCTGCGCGAAGAATTAATTCGTTTTGCATCAACTTCGCGAAGCTCTAAAAAGGTGCATCAACTGCACAAAACCCGAGCCAGGTATACAGGAGTTGGCGGCGGAAGAAATCTCCTAGTATACAGGTAATCAGCTCCTCCCGTATAACAAAATGTGGTAAAACCCCTGGCTTTGGCACTAGCATTCGTAAATATTTATAATCTCCACTCCCCCGTTAGTTTATTGATTATTTTGGTCTGTTACGGTGTACTTTTCAAAGTAACAACACCCATGTTGCCTTGGATTTTTTTCGTAAACATAAATTTTTTGTAAGTTTTCTAAATGCTTATATTTTTTTGTTAAAAATTATGTGATGATTTTGGACATATTTTTTCACTGTGAAATTTACTAGTGACAAAGTATACAATTTAATAATTAATGCCGGATACTCTACAGGTTTCAAAGAGTTCTAAAATCGCCAGAGTATTATAATATATCGTCCGTATGGAAACTATATTTAAATAAATATGCAATAATTTATCACCCCGTTATGGAAATTAACATAACCATGGAGCTACTCCGCTTCATCTGACGAACAGATTTTCCGTCAACAAATGTATACATAGCGTCAAAAGGAAGACAGTTGACAGTTATTGACAAGCGGCCTACTAAACTTTTCACTGGATATAAGTCAGCAAAAAGAAAAATTAATGAACATATTTTAGTTTTTCGTTTCATTTCAGTGGGAAATTAATTAATTTGTAAATATTAAAACCCCATGTTGTCTCATGATATGGTAGTAAAATAGACCCACCACCCACCACTACGGGCAGTTAGGGCACGTCTCTGGTGACGTCCCTTGGAGTGTTTCGTGCAGTTGATGCACGCCCACCTGCAATCTCAGTAATTTCGTTTTATTCATCTATATTCATTTATTTCTTACATTTGATTTAAATCAAATATTATTAATTTGTAAATAATGTTCATAGGTAGTAAAAAATCATCATGGTTTTTAGTTATTATTATTTTTTCTTGGCATTTCATTACATTTTGTATCTTACACAGTCAAATCCATCATAACATTACTCGATTCCATGAAAATAAAAAGTTAAAGGGAAGAATTTGGCGTTTTTGTGATTTTTTCAATTTTGGCTCTTTTCAACGCGCTCTAGCGGATAAACGGTTTGTCGCAGAAAAATGTATTAAATACAAAACTTGTAGGAAAATTTCTCTACTTTAATTTAATAACTAACTGTGTTATACATGCAAGTTTTGGTGTTGGATTGCTACTAAGTTAAGTGAGTTGGGCTGGCATTTGTTAACTCTATTGATTGTAGGGGTCCTACTGTAGTTCTCAACAAAGGAGATTTGGAGGAAAACAGGTGATAGTATTAAATGGTTAAGCCTTTAAAATGGTGGATAGCCAGGCAAATCAGTTGGAAAAAACTTATGTAAACCTGATTTTTTTCATTCTTTAAAATCCCAACCTAATTAATCACTCATGTAACTTTTTAGCGGTGAAGGCTCACAATGGATCAAAATGTTGCCCGAGGGACGTCTTCCGAAGAGACTGATGCGTGTTTACCATCCAACTCTTCGAGTGACGAAGGTTTAAACACTCCGCTCAGAACCGAGGACATTAATATAGAAGGTTCACAGTGCTCTGTGATATCCAACTGCAGGTACATCTTTGTTGCTTTAAGATATAAATTTTAATGTGTTGTGTAGTCTTTGATTACTGTACAATAATTGTGGATAAACATTAAGTACCGTACGGTAATCCACACCAGGCTCATTTTAATCCTTAGCTGTTAAGGATGGACAAAATCTAAAATAGTTTAACGTAAAATTTGGCCTTTCTGTTTTAGTGTGTCTTTTAACTTTTACCACCTGCCACGAGTCCCAGGACAACTTTAAAACTGGTTTATACTAGTTGCGAAGTTGACATTGGGTACAGCAAACGAAGTTGTCATAACACTGTGGTAAAGTCTTTTGGCTGTCCACTATGACAATTTCCCTTCCTTCATAATCCATTCATGTTCAAGATAGTGGGGGGTTAATGCGAACTGCATGTAAACCCCTAGCTGGAACTTATGTAGACAGCAGGGGGTGAGGAGAAATGCTATGGGCATGGAAACCTCTAGCTGGAACATATGTTCAAGGCAGCAGGGGGTGAGGAATGCGACGGGCATAGAAACCCCTAACTGGAACATGAGTGGACAGTCCCTTGTCTCACCCTTTCTCTTCCTTCAATATCCCATCCTTCCGGGGGCTTGCGCAAAATGCCCATTTTGAGGCAGACGTGCTCAACGGTTCGGCCGGGGTCTCCTTATCCACGAATAACAACAACAACAACACCTGCCACGAGAGATCTGTTGAGCCGCACCCAATAGAAAATAAATCCGTGCTGCCACATAGAATGCTTTATTTTTGTCTGTTTACATACAATGTTTACCTACACTTGGAAATTTAATTATTTAAAGCAGGTGATTAATGCAACTATGATCAAGGTCAATGATCATAGCCAATACGGCAACATCGCTTGAATCTTATTTGCAGAAAATCATGTGATTGCTAAGCCCCGCCATCAACGGACATCTCTCGTGACGGCTGGTATTACTATTTTCGAGTAAGTTATCATGCATATAAATATGGAATGTGTGTGCCATTTAAATTGGGATGAAAAGGGGTAAGGTTGTGAAGATATTTGCCCAGTTTACTGTAAAAATCTGTTAGAAATCTTTTGATAGCCCCACAAAGTAATGACCAGAGTTTAGGCCTAGGCCATTTCATGTTAAAGCATCTAAAAAATGTCACTGTTGTAAATGTACAAAAAAAACAAAAAAAAAAAAACAAAACAAAGATTGAAATGACAGTTAATTGGTCTAAAAAATCACCTAGAGATAGAGACAAAATTTGTCACATTTGTGTCCTACGAGAAAAACAAATAGCCTAACAAATTGAAAGCGCCAAAACTCAAAAATTAAATATTTGTTGGTTAAAAAAAGCAGATCATTGGGTTGGATGAAGTGGATTCTGGATGTCGCCAAGTTGGATGAATGAGAGTACATTTTAATTTATCATTTTCTCAACATATTATTATTACCTGTTGGTCATAGGCACCACCGGTCATCAGTGTGGGATGGTAAGGTAAGATTAGTCAGGTTAGCATAGATATGTCTATATCGGTTCTGTTATTATCTTTGTTTTCGCTTCCTATTTTTGTGTATGATGTATTTATGCAAAGATTGTTTAAGGTCAAGCGGTCCTTGTCAGTTTTTCCCAAACGCTACTAGACATATGGTGTCCGTGATTAATTAGTTTGTGCTGCATATTTTATTTTAATGTATTTTTCATTTTAAAATGAGTGAACAATGATATCGGAACCAATATCGATTTATCCATCGTAACTTGACATAACCCAACCAACCAGGTTAATAACCAAACCACACAGGTAGGTAGAACACTCTCAAATCATTGCTGACATTGCCACCTTCTCTTACCCTGTTGTAAAAACTGTTTGAACAAATAAATGGAATTTATGCAAAATTTAAAGAAAGTAAGTATGATAATATGTCAAATTTATTTATTTTCACCATGCACCATGACTTTAAAGTAGCCTAATAGATGGTGCCTGTAACCAACAAGTAGGCCTACTAAAATATTTTTACTGAAGAAAGTTGAATGGTTTCAAATTTTTTTTTTTTTTAACTATATGAATGTTGTCACCCATATCAAATCCAATTCAATTCAATTAATATATTCCAAAAGAAAATAGATTATTGAATTACAAGTTATCATGGATGAGTCCCAAAAAAGACCATATAAGTCTGTGTATGGGGACGGGTTTATATTTAGTCACCTTCATATTTTACTTACCCTTAAATGTCATTTTTACATGTTGAAATTGCATAAACCTTTCCAGGCTCAAAAGATGTGCCTCAACGCCTCTTTTGCCTTACACGTCGACTCCACTTGGCTTCAAACACGTGACCTCAGATTCCTCCATACAAATTCCCATTGTAGGCTACGAGGTCATGGAAGAGAGAGCTCGTTTTACTGTGAGTAGTTTAATTTTGTATTTTTTTACTTGATTTTTTTAAGTACAATGTGAAAACAAACAAATATTTTAAAAGTAAATTTCTGTTCTGATGATTTTAAATTTATATCCTGTGCCAAAATAGAGCTGTAAACCTTTTATTAGCAAATTTCCCTATAGGGAATACGCTATTACGGTAGTAGTCATGGTAACAGGGTTTTATGGGTTTTCAAAAGCGTAAAAATTGGGGTTTTGATTTTTTTTACTTCTATAAAATTCAACAATTTTAACTTAAGCCATTCAAAAGAGCTCAAAAACAATCAATATAGTATTTTGAATTTTTTACCAAGCTTAAATGGTTGTGGAGAAAATCCAAAAAATATGTCTTTCATGTTATTCTTATGGGAAATCAACAAAACCTTCTATCTTGCTTATTTATTGACATATCTTGATAAAATTTGGTATTTACATTCATTAGGAAGCGGTTAACTTATATTTGCTTACAAAACCCATATGGCGGCAAACCTACATACTCTCATCCCCATGTATTTTATGGGGAAATAGAAAATATACCAAAGTTCCATTGGAAATTGGCTGAGTATGCAAGTCTGCTGAGACGGGTAGCCTATATGCCTAATTTATATTGTGTAGGACGACTCTTATTAGCTGTCACTAAATAACTATCAAACCTGCATACAATGAGATCATTGACACTAAAGTAGAATCCCTCATAACCGGTTACATTGGCACCAAGATAAAGAATTAGCTGGGTAAACAAAAGTAACTTTAAGCCCCGTTTACACGCTCCAATATCTGCACAAATCCGGTTTGCACAAACCAAGTTTGTGCAAATCGGTTTGAATAGGCGCGACTGTTTAGACGCTACGATATTTAACTCAAACCTCCCTTCCGATTTGCAAACTTCAGTACCTGTTGTGATCGCCATCATGGAGGAGGTGCTGTTGTGGTCTGTGTATGCTATTTGCTTAGCAAGGGTAGTGACCCGGAAAATACGAAAACTGAGGAGTAAATGGTGTAGGTCTTGGCTTCTGAAATGAAGCAAATTTTCCCACGTGAGGCTCTTAATAGAATTGCGCGATGAACCGAATGATTGAAGAAATTACTTGAGGATGACTGAAGATTGCTATGTAGAACTTTTAAACTTAGAACTTTCTAAACTCTTAAAAATTCACGAGACTCGGCCATGAGGCTTGGTAGGGTATAACAGCGCACACTGCACTGATTCGTGGGAACACTGATTTTAGGTTAAGGTTTGAGCAAAATGGCATGAACGACCGTTTACACGTTCCAACCTGTCGCACCAACCTTCCAATCTGATCGCAAGGTTGATGAAAATTTCCACAAACCTTCCAACCTCGCTCCAATCCAATCGTTTGCGCAAATCTGCCATTTACACGTTACGATGGTTTGTACAAACCAGATTTGCGCAGATAAGTTGGAGCGTGTAAACGGGGCTTTAGAAAGGTTACACAAGGTGATGGAATGATTCTGAGTTGAAAGGGTAATACGTAAACAATGTTTTGGTCACCCATTTCACAAATCAGAGACAAACACAAAGCGATGAAATAACCAGTAACAATAAAGTTGTGTTTTTGACAGAGTAGGCCAGTTAGAGTCAGGTTGGCCAAGGTTTAGGTTGGAAAGATGGCCAGTTTTAGAGGAAATCCTATGAAAATATTTCCGGTTAAATTCTAGGGTGAAAAAACTGAGTTGAGTAAATGCAGTTGAAAAATAAAATAAAATGTGATGCATTGAGTAACGTGACAAATGAAAGGAGAGTTTGCAGGTGAGTTAGTTGTCATAAACCTTGGAAAAGTGGTATTTTCTAGCAGTCTTTCCCTGTTAAACAAGAGTCAATTTTATTTGATAAAAAAGATTCCTTTGTTTATTCGGCCCTTTGTGTGCATTTATTAGTGAAGCTTGAGGCTAAAACTCAGTCCTGCTTTTTTTGTTTGTTTTGATGTTAATAATTTACTTGTGTTAAGTATTTCTTTGTGTTTTTCAGGTTTACAAAATCAAAATTGAAAACAAAATTGTTGGAGATTGTTGGTTTATATTTAGAAGGTATACTGATTTTGTCAGACTTCACTCCAAGGTAAGTCAAAACACATTTATGTAGTTGGCCTTCAGTTTCAATAAAATATACTGAACGGTTGATTTTTGTGTTGAAATATCTTTGGTTTTACCCAAACTAGTCTTGGAATCAGAAGAAAACCTTGGAATCAAACTTGAGCACTGTCTGATTACTGTAGAAAATATTTAAATTATAATGTGTAGATTCTGAAGAGCCTTGGCTGCTCTCTAAGTGTTCTTACTTGCTCTGAAATATAACTTTTATACCATGTGCATTTAGAACAATTAAAAGCAAGGACAAAATTCATTGAAATACAGTACCGGTAGATAGAAACAAGTTACGAAGAGGACATAATATCTATTGAAACTTAACACGGATCTATATAATTTAGTTGTTGATCTTAATCCCAACCAAAAAGTGAGGAATCCACTTTATCTTTGATTCCTCTTATTAATGGATTGGGCTTTACCTAATAAATAATGGAAATTTATTGTCTCCTGATTTACTGTTTCTGATCCTCAAGTTAAATTCTCTTAAAACTTTTAGAAATAACACGTAAGTGTAAATGTGTCTGTTAGTAAGTTTTGTATTAAACTTTAACTGATGTCCTACATACAAGTTTAATCTATCTTTATAGAATAGCATTATAACTTATATTACGTTACAGTTGAAATCAGAATTTCCTAAGAAAATGTTTTTCTTACCTCGGAAACGTTGGTTTGGAAATAACTTCAGCTTACCATTTATTGAAGAACGGATAAAAGGTTTGCAGAGTTTCATAGACGCTGTTGTGTGTGACAAAGAACTTTTGGAATCAAAGACGATTCGGGACTTCTTCTGTCTGGATGAACCACCTTCGTATTCAGAAATAGGAGAGGAATCTAGAGTAAGTGTTGAAAATTCATTTAATTTGTGAATGATTTAATGACCTTTAACTACATCCTAGCTGAAATCAAATGTTAAATTATAATAATTGACTAAAAAAATTAAAATGATAATCATATACTATAATACGAGCACTGTCTGAAGGGATGTATGTTCTACGGTCACAAAATCTAGCTGGTAGATTTTGCTTAAACTTTGCATTAAAGAGTATTTTGGCCCAAAAATAAGTTTAGAAACTGCCTCAATCCCAGGAAAAATCAAATTTGGTCTAAATTTAAGTTTAAAATCATAATTTTTAACATCGGTTGTATGGGTTGCTATATTGGTAACGAAGTAACAACGAAAGGTATACAAAAATAAAGGACCATTAATGTTAAGCAGTCTTTTTGAACATGTGTTTACTGTGAAGAGGTATAGCTGGTTATTGATGGAAATTTAATAGTTTTATTACTATGACACTATATATCAAAAGTGAATTAAAACCAACGAGCAAGGCTTGGTTAACCTGGTACTATTTAAGCTATGATTAAGATCAAAATATTTTGAGGGTTACAAAACATTGTTATTTTTACAGCTGCTTGGGTGTAGTGGGATATTGTAGGATTTCTGATATGTTCAGTAAGTTAATTTTATATCAATAAAATTAAATGATACAGTTACAAGACAGGTGTCAATTAGTTTAGTATATTCATCTCTTGATCATCTAGATCCATTTTATTTTCTTGTATGTTTTATAAAACATAACATTGGCATTTTGTTTACTCTTAGAAGCATATTTTAATATGATATAAGGGTTTATAACCAGTGGTGCAGTGGGGTGGGAGCAGCTCTCCGGCATAGCTTTTAGAGCCACCACATCTAGCTTTGGTGTGCCCCGTTCCAGCATAGAAGCGCCGTCTTTTGAAGCTGTTTTACTTCCACCGTTTAGTCGACGCATGATATTGGTGCCCAATGCTTTTCGTAAAAAGCGATCTAGCGATGGGAAGGTGAGGTTGTTAGCCTCAAATACCTAAAGAACTTTTTAGTATAGTCAATCAACGACAATCGAACTGCAAAATAGCGCCAGCCAATGCTACGGAATCTCGTTTAATTATC
This sequence comes from Neoaliturus tenellus, assembly GCA_030545055.2. Taxonomy (NCBI): domain Eukaryota; kingdom Metazoa; phylum Arthropoda; class Insecta; order Hemiptera; family Cicadellidae; genus Neoaliturus; species Neoaliturus tenellus. The sequence goes on from CM061531.1 coordinate 262,429,262, forward strand.
TACAGTAAATTAAAAAAAAAATCAGGTTTTGAAAAAATGTCACAGAGAAATGTATGATGTCCAAAAATAGTGGAGGGCTGATAGATTTCAACAGAGGGTCTGCTGTATCAATTAACAACATCCTTTTTTTCTCTCTTTCCTTCCCTAGAAAGCTCTGCTAGCTCTTGGCACTGAATTTACTTTCAATGGTACATGCTATATCCACCCCTCACCTCCCCTCCCTTATACCAATTATTCAGAGGATGGACCACTTGCTTTTCTGCTTCTCACTACTCCGCCACACTCACTGCACTATTCATTGTTTATAACTGTTTTAGTAATTATTATTTTAACATATTAATGTATGCAAATGTCATCATAATTGTTCACCGTTAAGATAAACAAGATCCAACTAAGTTCTATTTTTTGTTGTTGTAAAAGCTTTTCCGGGAATATTAGTCTTGATAATTGACACTGTAATGCATTTTTGTTTTGCTTGAAATCTTATTTAAAATATATTAATTTCAGGCCATATTCGAAGCTCTAGAGGAGACAATTTATCAGCTGAGATTGCAGCTTAAAGCAAAAGAGACGGAAATCATAAATATGCGAATGTCTATAAATGGTGCCCAGGAAAAGGCTGTCACCATTACACAGAAATTGAAGTAAGTTAAATTTTTTAACTAAAGAAAACTCATCCCTTGAAAAGTTTTTAAATTGAGTATTTACTAAATTAGGTGCTCTTTTTATTCTGCTTTGTGGACAAGTTCAACAAAGTCATATCAAGTGGAGCGCAGGATTTTGTTGTTGCATCCGGCGGGACTGGGACTGAGGCCTTGGTTACATCTACAATGGAACTAATTGTCTCGGCGTGTGAACCATACATGCCGCACAGGAAATTCCGACGTGAAAAGCAACCCAATTACTGGTAGATTTCTAAGGTAGCAAATCTTCGGAAAGCCTGTCTGAAAGCATTGAGGGCTCGAAGGTACCCTGATGTCGGTTTTAAGTCCTTAGCATATAAAGCTGCGAGGAAAGCTCTCCGCCAGACTATTAACAGGAGTAAGGCTTACTGCTTAAGGAGACTTCAGGAGAATGTTGATTACGATCCAAGGGGTCTTGAGAAAAAAATTGTAACCAAGAAGCTTGGCACCCGCTCTCCACCTTCCATCATAAAGGGCACCACCATGGACATTATCGTAACAACCCTTTTTCCAGCACATCCAGTAAGGATGCTTTGGAAAGCTTTGGAGAGGTTGATTCGCTCCCGCCTGAACTCAGCCATGGAAGCTTCTGGAGGTTTATGCCCCCAACAGTACAGCTTTAGAAAAGGGCGTAATTAACTTTACTTAAGACGCAATTGCAGAAGTGCAAAGTGCAGTGGAAAAAGCTGAAAGCCACAACCTTTTTTCTCACAGAGAAGTGCTTCTTGTTACACTAGATATCAAGAATGCTTTTTACTGGGCAAAATGGGTCGATATGTTGGACGTGTTGAGCTTACACCTTCCATGTTCCAGTGTATTTTTTACTGCGGCTTATCGGATATTACCTGCGGGCAAGAACATTAATGTACAGTACAAAAGATGGACAGCTGAAGCTGATCCAAGTCATGCGCATTGCCAATGAATGGATGAGTGACCACAGACTGTCCCTCGCCTTGAGTAAGTCAGAGATTGTGGTACTCACAAAAAAAGTGTATTGACACAATTATGCCACTGAACTTGGGATATGAAGTGGTCCAGACCATGCAAGCTGCCCAATATCTTGGGGTTATGGTGGACATGAAACTCACCTGAAGGGATCAGATCTTCTGCACGGCAGACAAGGCTGCTAGGAACGTCGCTTATCTCAGCAAGCTTATGGCCAATGTCGGAGGTCACCGGTCGAGTAGAGTGATGTACACAGTCCAGTCTGTGCTCTTGCACGGCTCTGAAGTGTGGGCTGATGCTCTCACTAAAGAAGTATACCACATGAGGCTCACGTGAGTGCAGCGTCAAGCGACACTCAGGGTCGCATCCGCGTATCGCACAGTGTCCGCTCTGGAATTGCCTGGTAATTGCTGGAGCTATCCCTTTACACCTTTTGGGATGGGAGAGAAAGACAATCTATCAGAGACAAGTTGATGTCGGCAAGGACCAGGCAAGAACACAGGAACGTTAGCTAACCGATCGGGACAAGGCAGGAGAGCTGGGAGCTGGAGAGTCGCTGTTGATGGACTACGAGACTCATCAAGCAGGTGCAACCGTTTGTGGAACGGCGGCTTTTTGAGGTGGACTATTTCCTGACTCAATTCTTGTCGGGTCAAGGCTATTTCAGAGGTACCTGCACAGGATGGGCAAGACCGGTTTGCCTGACTGCATTTAGTACCCTGGAGTCCCCAACGACACAGAACACACATTCTTTCGTTGTCCACTCTAGGAATAGTTACGCCTGGAGGCAGCACGATATCATGAAGTGCTGTCAATGGACCCAGTCTGCATGAAAATGCGTGAGGGTGAGGAAAACTGGGGTTGCTTGTCGCATTTCGTTCAGAAAGTCCTCGGATATAAAAAGGCTGATTTAGACAGGATTGCTGTCTTATCTTCTGAAAAATGAACGGCTGGATTGGGAGTGAGCCCTAAAGGGCAAAAGCAAAAGTAGGCCTAGTTCTGATGAAATGCGATAAGCGATCCCAGGCTAGTGTCCAAAAGTGAATGGGGAGTTTTTGTAATGGGTAGTCTTAGTCTACTGATTTTTCTGTCGGTTTCACACACTACAGGTTGGCCACCTGTTTGCGTAAAAGCATTATTTCTCCCTGCCCTAAAAAAAGTTCTGCTTTCAAGGACTTCAATCACATGTTTAGGCATTCTTTCTTCGTGAATTTTTATTAATGTCCTTATTTATAATAATAAATTTGCTCCAGAGTTATAGAGGATGTCAATAAATGTTTTTCAATGGTGTTTTTACTCCACATATACATTATTACTATAATCATTTATTTGGCCATTAAGTACAAACATACAATAAGCTATGCCAGATAATTAACCTAAAATTGTACAGGCCGTTCATTTCATTTTCAAATGGTTATTAAGAACCCTGATTGCTTTTTTCTGGATCAACATGTGAGCAAAGTGGCCTCATAGCCTTGTGCCATAGCTCAGCAGAGAATGAAAAAATTAATTAGTAGGCTGTCCTGACATGCTTAGGTTTGAGTTCATTCCATTGGATTTGTTGACAGCTCTCTTGGGCAAAAGAATTCTTGAAGCATGAAGAATTGATTCTTGGATAAAACTACTTTTATGATAGTATCTTTAATTTTTTTGACAGCATGAGTTCAAAGGTGTCAGGTCCATAAACAAGACCATTTGTAGACCTTTTTTAGTGAAAAGAAGAGAAATACATGAAATGTATTCAATCTTTATTTTCATATTGGCTTTTTAACATGTTGACTTTAAGAATAAATAAGTAGATATACTTATTGATTCTTTAACACAGTAGTTAAAGGGAAAGTTTTTCAAAATAGACGTTTAATACAATATTGATTTGATTTTGCTTTTTTCAGGGATGTAAGCACTTGCGAGAGCGACTTTATTGATTCTTTAACACAGTAGTTAAAGGGAAAGTTTTTCAAAATAGACGTTTAATACAATATTGATTTGATTTTTTTCAGGGATGTAAGCACTTGCGAGAGCTGTAAAGGGAAAGTTCAAGACATCAGTGACGAGTTGCAGCGTGTTTTGTGCCTTCAATTCTCTAACTCATTTTCTTGATTTGTTGCTAAATATCTTATACAAATTCAAACTACACACAAGCTATTTTTTATATTTGCTTGCAAAGTAAGGTAAGATGATGAGTGATTTAGTCTTAATCAATCTTGAATGACACTGATTGAAAATCGGTTTTACAGAAAACATTCAAATCTTTGTGCATGGAGTTATAGTAACAGTCTTGGAAGAATTTCGATTCCCATTGTGATATATAGGAAACATTTTATATGCTTATATGTCCTATTCAGGATTGTGAAACAATCAATTTATCACTTTTTATATTTAGGTTTTTAAGGTAATTGTGCTGCTACTATTGTTGGCTTAACAACCACTATACACAACTATTGTTTTAATTTAAATTTGTGAATCCAATAAAAGTTAGATTTCCAAGTATATTATAAAATTTAAGATAAAAGTATAAGATTTTCGTTTGCACAACTGTTTTCTGTAAGGAAAGCAGTAAAAATGCCAGTCAATAATTATAAATGAAAATGTAGCCTATATACTTTATGTTGATTCCTCTATCTAAAAGAGTAAAATTGAAAGTGTTTAAGATTATCGTGGACTTAGCTGATTGCAACTTAGTGTAAAAAGGCCTTTAAATAAAAAAGTAAAATACCACATGTAAGTAAGGTTCACGAAAACAGTCTGATGGAAATTTCAACATCTGTGTCCTCACACCTTCTCACCTAGCAATGTTGTCATTTGTGGTTATGTTTACCATATTAAATAGGGCAGTGTAAAATATATAGGTCCTAACTTAAAAATATTTCTAGATAAATTTGGTAACATTGCATCTTTTCTCATTGGACTATTATCGTGAACCTTACTATAGTAAAATCAATAAGGGGATAAAAATTGATTAGTATGGATCCCAAGTGAAACACATTTTTAAGACCTAGGTCACTAAAATATATTTTTATATGAGTAAATATGCTTGGCTTAAGTTGAATGAATCAGCTTACCTTTTTTGTATGCCTGGATAAAAAATTTAAACAAATACAGTACACTCTCGTTCATCGGAACTAATGTGGCGGACAGCCGGTTCGGATGTCAAAAAATTCCGATGAAGCGGAGTCATCATTTCCGCCCGTACGGTGACCTATCGTGATTGTATTCACTCTTGTTTTTAAGGCAACACTAGAGATTTTATGAAAATAAGGCACTCAAACTTTGAACATGGTAACAAATGAACCTATAGGAATAAAAACAACGCAGGAAATAAAGATCCAAAATCGTTATTCTCATATTCCATATTTATATTCCACTCATATTCCAGCAGTCAACTGACTTCCACGTAACACAGGTGCAGTCGCGACGCGAGACAGACCGAATGACAGTTTGGGAAGCGGTCGAAACGGATGTTTACTTCCTGCCCCCTTCCTCTTTTTGTGCGAATACTCCACGGCCTCGTAAATCACATCGATACGTACAGATTATGGAAAACGCCTGATGACGTTAGACGCAAAATGTGATACTTTACTGTTGTGCGGATAGAACGAATGGAAATTGAAGGCGCTAAAACGGAAAAACTATTTATTTCGTAAGAAAAAAAAATTAATAATATCCAGATTTTCAGTTCCGATGAAGCGGAGTTGCGATGTCGCCAAGTCCGATGAACGAGAGTGTACTGTAGACTAAATTTAAGAGTTTCATTTAACAAAACAATTAGAAGTAATACTTAGTGATCTGATAGCGTAAATGTGCAATAATTTTCGTAATATAACTTTTAAGACGTATAATTCTATACTGTCTGAGACTGAGCCCATCAACCTTGACGATTTTCAGTCAGAAATGTATAGCCTACTTTGATTTTAATTCTGAAGGATAGGATTCCCATTACCATTATATATTTGTCTTTCATAATATTTTACCATTTCTAACTAGAGTATTATTTGAGCAATGTATTTATTCTTTCCTTGTTTTCAAAAGTTTTTTTTTAAGCTTAAACATCCATTAATGGTTTTTAAAATTAATTAAGACAATTTTTTAAAGAGGTTTTTGTTGTTGGGATGATAATTGAGACTTCCTGATTGGAAGCAGATATTCAATATAAGTACGGTAATTTAATTAGTTGTTTTTTTAAATATTGATAATGTTTTTGATTATTTACAAACTGTTTACCCATCCCGCGTGAGGTCTGAGTGTGATGAGTATATTGAACATTCGGCTTAACATATTATTTCAATTCACACAATATTGTTCTAGATTGTAAATGTTAATCAATAAAATATTCTACAAATTACTCTTGATTCCTTAAATATACTTTTCTTGCGTCATATTCTCAATCATCAGATTGAGTGTACATGCTAAGGTAGATGAATATTTTAACTGCATATAAAAAAGTAGTAAAAAACATATTACATTTTTGCCGATTAGAATGTTATGTCCAGTAGGCCCTAATTGCTGTTATAATTTTAAATAGTCCAATGAAGCTCTTACTGTTTTATAAAACAAACCTCGGAATTGTTTGAGAAAAATAGTTTTACACTTTTAAACAGCAAAACTAATTCATCTAATGGCCAATAGCAGATTTTCATCACTAGGACGGAAAGTTGGTTTTTTGTGAGCAATCAAATTTTAGCGAGGTGAAGCCAAGCTTGGAAATGTGATTAAGCTTAAATAAACACAATGTCCGACAGGAAATAAACTTAATGTTCGAGTGATAGGCAATATTTTTCATCAAACTACCAAAATATGAGATCAAAAGGAATCAAATATCAATATCTTGCACTTAATTGTAGTCTGCCAGTTTTATTCACATTGTCCTTATTTGTTTTGGATTAGTTCAAGTTTTTGTTTTAAACACAACTTAAAAGGTTAGGGCATTGTAAAAAGAGCAGATTTTTATACCATGCACTTTGTTAAGGCGACGACAAAACCTGACTAAAAACCGATGCTTTGCGTGCAGTGCAGTAGATGGAAAATTTATTTTTAGGTTTTATTCATAAGAAAATAAGCAGGAATAAACATACTCCTATATCATTATTTCATTTAGAATGCATAAAACTTAAATGATTTAGGATACGTGCCGTGAAATCTAGTTATAATAAAAATAGCATTCCATTCCAAATCATTATCACATCCAATTTTTCAAGCTCCAGTGACTTAAACTTTCATTTAAATATTTTAATAAAAATTTGACTCAAAAATATTATTTCTTTTCATTTAACATAAGTGTGTCAAAATTCTGTCGGTATACCTTTAATAAACCTCTTTAGGCCTAAAGCTAATTAGTGTTAGTTTTATTGAATAGAGCGTTATTGGCTTAGATATTTTCTACTTTATGTCACTAAAAATTTGTTTAAATAAGTTGATCTATATTTTTATTGAATTTAATGAATAAGTAATGTTATTTTCTTTGTGTTTGCTGCAAACAAGGTTTTTTTGTAGTTATTGTAAGATCTAAAAAGAGACTGCTCAGGTAATGCAAACCAGTTAAATTCTATAGTCCATTATTCTGTAGTTGCCTGAAGTTGCTAAAAATCAAACTATACATTACAAACACACTTTAAAATATGGGACACATTGTTCAAATTGATTACAGGATTACAATTCAATTTGAATCACGGTTCTGTGGTATTTTGAAGCCAAGTAAAATAATCTATTACCTTCTTTGGCACAAAAGTCACGACTATCTAACTTGGTCCAAAATTTTAGTACCATGATTCAAATTTAGTTTAATGGTTAATAAACATAAAAGTAACAAGTAACTGCTTCAGGCTGAGATAAAAATTTAAAGGTTAGTGCTTTTAAAAACTACTAGGGAAGCAAAGACTCGAACAGATGCTACTATGGTTTAAATCTGTTGCATGTCTCAGAACACACCCTCAGATCTCACATGTTACTCAGCCAATAAACTGTTATAATAGGTCCTGACTGCCTGCGAGCTGTCTTTCAGGGACTGATGGCTTCAAACTTTCACCTAGATAAGAAACCATTAAAATTCGTTAGCACCAAACAATAGATTGTTTGTGTATATTTTAATAATGGTGATGTTATTTTAGAACAGAACCCTATGAAGACTAGGCTCATAAACTAGTCGGTGCTCATTAAAGGGGTAGCCTTCAAGTTTTTATAGTTGTTGTGTAAAGCTGTTTAAGTTATTATTATCGTACTTTAGACACTTTAATATAGTATTATTGTTTGCAGAATAGAGGTACGTTTCCATTCTGTCAATTTTTGTCAGACACAAGTGCCTGGTATGTGCCCGGCACAAACACATTCACACTCTCTGAGTGGAAAAGGTCGGGAACAAGTTGCTGAAAAGGTAATGGGGACAGATTTGTCCCAGTGACAGTGCAACAAGACTTGTCCGGCCACATGTGTCTGGGGTAGTGAAAATGGGCGGGCACATATGCCTTGTCTCTCACGCATACGCACGCAGGTGCTTTAATCTGCCTCTTGCCCGGACATTACATATTAATATAACCTCGAGAAGGCATTGTCTTATGTTTGCATCCATCACCCATGACACCAAGACATAGTCGTTTCCATGGTGTTTATGGGAGACAACATTGAATTCCATTGGAAATTCTGAGTTCGCATGACTGCTGTGATGAGGGTATTTCCGAACCCGAGCCAAAATATAAAAGCACAAGCTGTTATATCATCCATTACTTTCAATGAAGTTTTCAATATCATTTTCTCACCAATCTTTAAGCGGCACTCAACTTGAAATAACTTTGTGTCTTTATTATGAGAATAACAGAGCAAATGTGGTGGAGGTATGGACTTCCCATGCTACCTGTGCAAGCATAAAGAGCCCTGAATGAAAACAGGATGAAAATTTACATCCAACTTGTACCAGAATGGAATTGTATCAATAAGTATTGTAAGGGAATTAATCCCTTGTGTTTTTTTTGTATTATTGTTTAAAAATATTATATAATTTTTTAAAGAATGTTGATATGTTATCCAAAATGACTTATGATTTATTCTAAATATATATTTACCGTTAAAATGTTTTTTATGTGATTTTGAAAAATATATAGTTTTTTAAAATAATAACTGACTAGTGATTCCCTTATTTCAAATAGATGGAAACATTACAACAAATAAATTCATTAATTCATTTCAAATTCATTTCATTGATTTGTTTAAAATATATGATAAAAAATAATATTAACTGATATTGTCTTACATTATTTACATGTACTGGTATGATGTTATTTTTCTCTAGATGAGGCTTACTCACACTATTCAAAATGTTTTCTCAGTTTCCTTTTTGTATCTTATTTTCTTATAATTTTCTTGTTCCTATAATTTCTTATTGTAATTTGTTCTTCTTTTTTTATGGTTGACCTTCTTTGTCCTTGTATCTATATATTTAAAAAAGTATGGTAAAAAACTGGTCTGGTGCAGACCCGAGGCAGCATTGAGATAAAAAGAGTACAAAGCGGCCAAAAGAGCTCTGGTCAAAGAGATCAGACAAAGCAAGGCACTCTGCTGGAGCGCACTGTGTGAGGACGTTAACCGGGACCCCTGGGGACAGGGGTACAAACTGGTCATGAGAAAACTCGCACAGGGACCCGGGTACGTGGCGATCGAGGCCGAAAAGATGCGGAACATCGTGGATGGACTCTTTCCCGATCACCCGGTCAGAGCCGATGCACCCTTGCCGGTTGACGTTGATGAAGTCCCGTTGTTCACGCTGCAGGAACTGCAGAGAGCCGCGTCAGCTCCTTGAAAAACAACAAGGCCCCTTGCCCGGACGGAGTACCTTCAGAGGTGTTGAAGCTGGTGGTGAAAAACTGCCCTCAACTCTTCTTGAACATGTACAATGTCTGCTTGAAAGCGGGGGTGTTCGCATTCCGCTGGAAACAGGCCAAGCTCGTTCTCCTGAGCAAAAAATGGGGTCCGCCGGATGCTCCATCATCGTATCGCCCTCTGTGCATGCTGGACACGGCAGGAAAACTGATGGAGAAACTGTTGAAACCGAGAATTGGAGAAGCTGTTCGAGCGGCAGGGGACCTCTCAGTCCGGCAACACGGATTCCGAGAGGGCCACTCTACAATCAGCGCCATTTCTGAGGTGGTTGATTCAGTGAAACGTGCGAATCAGGCGTGCCACGCGGCTCGACCCATCGTGCTGCTCGTCACGCTTGACGTGAAAAACGCCTTCAACTCAGCACGGTGGTGCGACATTCTGTTTGCACTTGAGCGGAAGTTCAGGTTACCTGGGTACCTCCTCGCCATGGTGAGGGACTACCTAAGGGACCGGCGCCTGTTGTATGAGACTGACCGGGGAGTCGTTACCAAAACCGTAACTTCTGGGGCAGCTCAGGGTTCGGTGCTGGGACCGGATCTCTGGAATGTTTCGTACGACAGCCTGCTCCGCACGGAGATGCCACACGGAACGTACCTCGTGGGATATGCCGAAGACGTGGCGGCAGTCATCACCGAACGGGACATCCAACTGGCTCAGCTCAGACTGAACCAAGTCATGCGCCTGGTGGAGAGCTGAATGCGTGATCATACCCTGCAGCTGGCGGTCTCCAAAACGGAGATCGTAATGCTGACTAGGAGGCGGATACCCACGATCATCCCGATGCGGGTGGGTACCGAGGTGATTGAAACGCAGAGAACGGCTAAGTATCTGGGGGTGGTGCTGGACAACAAGCTCACCTACTGGGACCACATCAGGATTGCATGTGACAGGGCAGCTGAAGTGACCTCTAGACTCGGAAGACTGATGGCAAACGTTGGTGGACCGAGACAGGAGAAACGGAAGCTGCTGCTGTCAACAGCACAGGCAATCATGCTCTACGGGGCGGAGATCTGGGCATACGCGACGAAGGTAAAGAAATACCGGACTCGCATGCTCGCGGTGCAGCGGCGTAGTGCTCTGAGGGTTGGGTCCGCGTACCGAACGGTCTCTGAAGCGGCCGTACTAGTCGTAGCAGGGGTTATCCCTATCGACCTGCTCGCCGAAGATGGAAAGGGCGGAGGCCGCTGAGCTGACCCGCGGCCGCACAATGGCCACTTGGCAGCGGCGATGGGACGAAGGGACAACCGGTAGGTGGTCATGGCGTCTCATAAGGAATCTGGAATCGTGGGTCTGCCGCGACCACGGAGAGGTGAACTTTTACCTCACCCAGTTCCTGACAGGTCATGGATACTTCCGTCTGTACCTCCACCGAATGGGTAAGGTCGACTCGCCCAGGTGCAAGTACTGTGGACACAATGAGGACGACGTGCATCACACATTCTTCGTGTGCCGTCATTTCGAAGAAGAACGGTTCGCCCTTGCGGAAACCCTCGGTGGTGACTTGTCCCCGGACAACATCATAGGGTGGATGCTGCAGAGTGACGACAGCTGGAGAGCAGTGGCTGACCTCATCCTGTCTGTACTGTGCCAGAAGCGGAGGGACGGATGTTTGGAGTGACCCACCAGAGGAGTGACAGCAAGCGGTTTGCTGGAAAGTAGCTGAGTCATCCCAAAAAAGGGACAGAGGGCCACCATTGTGATGTTGCAATGAACAGACAGCTCGGGTCTATTGCAGTGGTGGTGAGAGAGGGGGTTTAGTGGGTATTCCCTGTCTTGGCAGGGTGAGTCCCACACTGTTCCAGTTGGTGGTTGGCCAACTTGGTTCGTGCGTAAAAGCATTCCCCCTCTATAAAAAAAAAGTTAAAAAACACCTTTTTACGGTTAGTCTCAGACTTCTACTGGGTCGATTCACATGCAGATTGTACCGAAACAAATGTTTTGTGTTCTATACTAGTAGTTTTTATTTGTATTTAGAAAAAATTTATGTTAAATCTATCAAAAATGAAAAATAAACATTTTTACGGAGATTTAATGTGGGGAAAAATCCAACATTTTCAATCCTTTGGACACTTTGTGTGAGACTTTCACTGGACCGATTTATATTTACGAATAGGTACCAAATAAAAGCTAAACTTTCTTATATTAGCAGATTTTATTTACTTTAACGTTATATTACTATCTTAAATTTAAAATATCGTCATTTTCAAACCTTTACAACAAGTTTATTTTACACGCTATCAATCAGCTGATTGTAAGCACATGAGTACAATATTTTATCTAAAAACAGTAGAAGAGCAAACGCTCAAGAATAGTTTGGATTATTACAGCCAATACCTAAAAATGTACACAATTAGGGTATAGACAATAGACAATAGACAACCTGTTTATTCATGAAAGTTTACAAATATACTTTTTACATTCCAAGAGCTCACAGAGCTCGCGTGGAATTTAATATTAAAAAATACATTTTACATAGACATGTTATTGGGTCCGCGTACCGAACGGTCTCTGAAGCGGCCGTACTAGTCGTAGCAGGGGTTATCCCTATCGACCTGCTCGCCCAAGAAAGGAAGTTCATCTCGGCACAAGTGGTATAATGTATTATCCTTTAAACAATAAGAAAAAACAATCCTTTAAATAGTCTTATACTATTGAAATATTGAAAATATAGTTGGAAGGATAAAGCAGTTTTAAAATTACACTTTATACATCTTTCGCATCATCTGCAAAAAAACACAAAACCCGCCACAAACGTAACTGTATCCGTCGAGTATCGACGGTCATCCTCTTTTAAGATTGTATGAAAGATTAGATATTTAAAACTATCTAAGGTATGACAAGTGCCCAGTATATTTCTATGAAAGAGAATTTTTACATCATATTTAGGAAGAAGGCATTTAAAGTTCCAACTATACCATTGACGATGTACTCTACATTTGGTAGCGTTTGCATTAACATTGGCACAGATAAGCACGTAAATAAGCACTGACTTACTCATCACGAAATCTCTGGAACTACCAAATGGATTTACTTGAAACTTTGAACATAGGTTCGTCTTGCCTCTTAGGTGCTCACTATGAAACGATTTTGCAAAATTCCTTCAGGGCTCCGCCCCACACGTCTTCAAAGTTAGGATGTTATTCTTATGGAAGCAACATTTTTGTATTCAAACATATGATTACATAAAGCAATATTAATTTTGTAAACAGCTGTTCTCATTCGAATTATTGAGAGAAGATTGGTAATAAAAAACTAGAGGATATTATAGAATTGCGTTGAGTGAGCTTAGTGAACAAGCTAAACCTGACGCGGAGTGATTACTGACTGACTCATCACAAAATCCCAGGAACTACCAAACATATTTACTTGAAACTTTAAACACATTTTCGTCTTGCCTCTTAGTTGCTCACTAAGAAACGATTTTGCAAAAATTTCTTCAGGGCTCCGCCCCACAAGCCTTTGAAATTTCAATATAATGTTATCCGTATGGCCAAATTTAAATAAAAATTTGAAACCTGCGGGGTTGAAATTCGGAGTGATCTCTTTTCTCTTAGGTGCTCAATAAAAATTTGAACATCCACTTTAGGGCTCCGCCCCACAGAAGCTCACAATTACTGTATAGCCTACGTGTTGAAATTTGACATGGATGGTTTTCTTTGCTTATAGATAATTATTAAGAAACTGTTTTGCAAATATAGTTTTTTAAGCACTTTAGGGCTCCACAACACTGGACTTCAGAATTACTCCGGCAGAATTGGCCTCCGGGGTTGAAATTTGACATGGATTTTTCTTTTTGCTCATGGGTGCTCCCTAAGAAACGGTTTTGCAAATATAGCTTTCGTAGTTCTTTAGGGCTCCACCCCACAGGACTTCAAAATTACTTTATGGCCTCCGGGATAAATATTTGACATGGATGTTTCTTTTTGCTCATGGGTGCTCCCTAAGAAACGGTTTTGCAAATATAGTTTTTGAAGTTCTTTAGGGTTCCGCGCCACAAGACTTCAAAATTACTTTTGGGCATCCGGGGTTTAAATTTGAATAGGACGTTCCTCTTTGCTAATAGTTACTTTCTACGAAAAGGTTTTGCAAATGTAGTTTTTTAATTCTTTCTTTTTATTCTTTCTAGGGCTCCACCCACAGTTTTGGAAAGTACCCTAGGGTCGACGGGGTTCAAATTTGACATGGACGTTCCTTTTTGCTCAAATGCTCATAGGTGCTCTCTGAGAAATAATATTGCAAATTTCCTTTAGGGCTCCGCCCCATGGAACCTCAAAATTACAATACGTCCTAGAGGGTATAAATTTAATATGGATGCCCCGTTTCACTAACAAGTCCTCACTACGAAATGGTTTTGTAAATATAGTTTTGGAAGTTCTTTAGGCTCCACCCCACATGACTTCAAAATAACTGTAGGGCCTACGGGGTTGAAATTTGACATGGAATTTCCTCTTTGCTCATAGGTAAGAAATAATTTAGCAAATTTCCTTTAGGGCTCTGCCCCATAGAACCCCAAGATTACCATACATTCTAGAGGGTATAAATTTAATGTGGATGTTCCATTTTGCTAACAGGTGCTCACTACGTAATTGTTCTGCTAATATAGTTTTTGACGTTCTTTAGGGCTCCGCCCCACATGACTTCAAGATGACTATAGGACCTACGGGGTTGAAATTTGACATGGTCGTTCCCATTTGTTCATAGGTTCTCAGGGCCTTTTCTATTTAAGAAACCTTTCCTCACTAAAAATAGGTTTTGCGAAATTCATCCAGAGCTCATACTACTTCATTTTTTTTCAATGTCATTCTTAAAGAACTAGATTTTGTTGCTCTTTAAAAAGATTTTATTACCTACATAATACATTCAATCACGGGCGAAGCCGTGACGAAAAACAGCTAGTCTTCTATATTTATAAAAGAGGATGTTGGTATATATATATATATATTTATATATTTGAAATCAATGGACTCAGAAACCACTGGACCGTTTGCAATGAAACATGACATATATATAGAAAATTTCATGGAAAAGGTTTACAAGCCATTAGTTTATTTATAGCCCTTAGGGCTTAGCCGCACGACCGTCATAAACGTAACCATGTCAGGTTTTTTTAAGTTTTCGATCTGAGTTGTTTATGAACACAACATATGACAAAAAAATGTTTCTTTGTAATAATTAATTCTGTTTTAAATTATTAGGAGATGTTCTCAATTAATTTAAGTATTTTGGGGAAATTGGTAATAAAAACTAGAGTATATTAAAGCCTTACCAGAGAATGAGTGTAGGGAAAAAGCTCATCTGACGGGCAAAAAATTCCCCACGTTGGCACTGCAAAGCATGCCGGGTAACAGCTTGTAAATTTAATTTTTTGAATAGAGAATCCAAAAGATGCTCAAATTTAATTAATTTATACACAAACTTTATCAAGTTGGTTATACATAGGAAGTGAATGGGTGGATGGTTAACTAAACTGTGTTTTTCTGATTCACACATCTGTGTGTGAAATACTTTCCGATTACAACATGAATTAAGAGTTTCTTTACATTAAAAATATTAAGATGAAGAAAGAAAAATTAAACATTCAAGATTTTTGTGCTTGGTTACATTATTAAAGCTAAAATAGGAACCTGACAAAATTTGTTTCGTTCAACTTCAATGAGATCAAAACTAATTTTGTTTAATGCATACAATTTACTAAAGTCCTTTACCGGTTTTTAAATCAAATAGTTGAATTTGAAATAGTTTTCAAATATTTTTCTCTATGTACTAATATTACTGTTCTGCAACATTAAATAAAACATTTTATCCTAACAAAATGCCCATATCTCCTTAAAGAAAGGATTATGAGAGAGAACTCTAGTTCTCATCCCACGGATCTTTCATAGTTAATTGTAAGGAAGTTGGCAATAGTAGGCCTTAAGTTCAAGGACTAGGGCCCAAAAATTGGTAGCACAATAGGTCTATAGAGGGGAGATAAATTGGAATCTAGCCATCCATTCATTGAGTCATGCCAGTTAATTTTTATGTCATACCACCAAATTCTTTTACCTCTATTACAATTCGTTCTTGTTACAGTACACAGTCCTGTTTTTCCAAACTAATCAGATCCGGACCCTGTTTGGTCTGGCAGACTTTTTAGAATAGGTGGAATTCATGAATGGTGCAAGTTAGTGATCCTTACCCTGCAGTTGACTTGATCAGGACAAGGCAAACATTGTGGTCAGACCGCGTAAAATCTATCACTAGTTACCGGTGGTGTAGGGGGCAAGAACGCCTGGAAACGGCAAATACACACTAATTAAAAAAAAAAAAAAAAAAAAAAAAAAAAAACCAGAAAATACCCATAAACCAATAAGAAAAATTGACAGATATATTAATACACCACTGCTAGTTACAAAACAGTGTGAACATGTTGGTTTTTTTTTAGGGAGAGGCAGGAAAAATGTATTACTCACACAGGAAGCCAGCCTGTATTGTGGGACTTCCCTATAAAAACGGGTATACCCGCTAAAAAACATCCTCTACTCTTTAGGAATCCTAAATTTTTCTAAGCTCATTTGGTTCACTCCTTGATCAGCCGCACGGTCAGGGGGTCTGAGCCCCTTAGCGGTCCAGATTAGTCTTTTTTCTAAGGAGGATGCCCCGAACGCTCTGTGACAAACAATCCTAGCAGCCCTCATCCTCCAAGATTTTTTGGCAGACAGAATCCACCGAAAATGCACCAAGTGTTTGTGTGACCTCCAGGCGGGGCCGTTCCCAACGGGGCAGCGGAAGAAGGTGTGCTTTGCATCGTCGGGAACGCCTGAGCAATAAATCCAGTCTGGTGAACCGGTCTTGTTCATCGAGTACAGGTACAACCGAAAATAGCCGTGAACTGTCAGGAATTGGGTCAGTTAGTTTAGTTTAGCCGTCAGGTTTAGCCCGTTCGCTACGCTCACTCGCTGTCTCACTCACCCTATATAGAAGTAATCACTGGAATACCTAAAATTAGAATTTTTCATTAATTTTGTTTCTTAGAAACAAATAAATGAATAATAAAATAGACCTTGAGATTTGTTAACAGTTTTTTATCATTCATAACAAACTTTTTTTTTATAAAAAGTATCCTGTGTTTCTTGTGGTACTTTCAAGAATATGTGTACAAAATTTCATGATGATTGGTTGAAAAGTTTTCGTGTAAAAGCGTAACAAACAAACGGACATCCACTTTATAATGTTACTAGCTTTTTCCTGTGGCTTTGCTTGGGTTACTTGCCGTCAGGTGTAGCTCGATCGCTACGCTCATTTACAGTCAGGTTTAGCTTGTTTGTTACGCTCACTTGCTGTCACAATACAATCACCGTATATATAAGAAATCGCTGGAATAACTAAAATTGTAATTTTTCATTGACTTTGTTTCTTAGAAAGAAACAAATAAATAATAAAATGTATTTTGAGATTTTTAACAAACATCTTTTTACCTTTTGTTAAAAATAATTTAAAAAACTAAAACTATCCTATGTTACTTCTAATACTTCTAAGAATATGTGGACAAAGTTACATGATAATTGGCTGAGTAGTTTTTGCATGAAAGTGTAACAAACAAACGGACATTCACATTTATAATATTAGTATTTATTATATTTATATATTTACATTTATTATATTAATAATATTATCTATATATTAATACGCAAGCATGTTTCATTTCCTCCTTTTTTCTCAGCTCGTGTGCATCGTAGGATAACTCCGCGCATACCGTTAGAAAGGTATAGTCCTGTAGATGAGCAGAATCACATTCTAATTCACATCGGACTCCAGGGCTGCGCCCCACAGGCTTTCAAAGTTCCAATGTTAATCTTATGGAGAAAGGAAAATTGAATGAAACATAAGACAGCTGTTGTAAAAACAACTGCTAGAAAATCAGGAAGAACAGATGTTTCAGTTATAAAACATTTTAAAACTAATTGTCTCAAGATCAACTGAATTTTTGGTCGAATTTCGACCAGTGGGCGATCTCTAGTATATTATTAATATATAACATAGAATAGTTTTATATCACTACTATAGTAGTGATATATATAATATTTTATACAGCATGTAAATTAAGTATGTAAACAATATGATACCTTTAAATGTATTTGTAACAAAACTAAAACCTTGCAAATTGATTATGAGTGACAAATTCTACTTTCTTAAGTACTTGTTGTCCTTGGACCTCCAAGGGGGACAGAGTCAGAAGGAATTCTTAAATTTAAACATAGGTCCAATATGTACATCAAATTAAAGGTCTCTAAGAATAGAGAACAATGCCGCAAACCCAACCTCAAAAGGATGACTGAGTCAAAAATGGCAGGTGATCAAACTTTGCATTAAACAAAAAATGCAATAACTCCCAATTCACTATACCTTTTGAGTTCAGGTTTTATGAAAATATCTCATAATACAAAGCCCTATAGAATAAAGTATGATATGACATACACCAATGCAGTTTCTCTGACAACTTCCACTAGGGAAGTGCCTACAGAAAGTCTTGGGAAAAACTTCATTGGCCCATGTCATATCATACATTACTTTAAAGGGCTTTGCATTCTGACCAATTTGCAACAAACCTGATTTCGAAAGGTCGAGTGTATCGGGAGTTATTGCGTTCTCAGCAATATATGATATTGATGCAAAGTTAGATCACCTGCTTACATTTAAGATTTTCTTCTGACTCTTTGTTGAGCATCCCCCCTTGGAGGTCCAAGGACAATAAGTACTTTAGGAAGTAGACTCTGTCAATCAAAATCTATTTGCAAAGTTTTAGTTTTGTTACTTAAATACTTTAAATTTATTATATTGTTTCCATACTTAATTTACACACTGTATAATAGATTGAGATTTACATACACTAGTAAACGTGTTGCTCGAAATCGAGCAATTTACTTTAATGCAATACAAATGTTACTTTTATCTCTAAATCATTGACGGAACAGATACAGATGCCATAGGAACAGATCCACCAAAACAACAAAGTTCAATGCGCAGAATATTAAACCAAAGAAACCTTAACCTACTAAAGGCTCAGTTGGAAAATGAAGACTGGCAAAATGTACACAACACAGACTTAGCAGAAACAGCCTACAATAATTTTCTGTCAACAGTTGTCATCAATCTGAACTCAACTTGCCCTAGGAAAAATGTCCTTCCTAGGAGGAGGAAGGCGATGGTCTATGCTGACGGAGAAACAAATCGACTGAAACAAATCTATCTACAATGTCTCCGAAAATATGAACTCACTGGAGCGCCAGCAGATAAAAATGATATGAGCAAGGCAAAGAAAGATTATGACATGAGGCTAAAATCTATAAAACGCCAAGCATCAGCAGATCACATAGCAAATGCTGAAAATAAATCCAAGGCCTTATGGCAAGTCATAAACAATGAGAGGAAAAATAATCAACAAAAAACAACACAACCGCAAATTGCCATAGGACGTGAGATCGTCACTAACCCCCACACAATTGCTAATCACTTCAACCAGTTTTTTACCAGTATTGCAGAAATTACCCTCAAAAACCAGCCAAAAGTCACAAAACAACCTGTACCTCAACAAACCTCAGATAACGATTTAACACAGCTACCTTTCACTAATGAACGAGAAATTGAAGAGATCATCGACAATCTCAAACCCAAAACCTCGTCAGGATTAGATGAAATTTCAGCAAAGATACTGAAACACTGCAAAAAAGCTTTAATCCCATCTCTAGTCAAAATAACAAACTTATCCCTTACTCAAGGCCACTTTCCAGCCGCACTTAAACAAAGTAAAGTATACCCCAAGCTAAAAAGTGGAAATCAGACTGAAGTAAAAAACTACAGACCAATATCATTAATCTCAACCTTTTCCAAAGTAATCGCGAAAGTAGTTTTAAAAAGATTAATGGACCACTGCGAATATAACAACCTGTTAACAGAAAGCCAACACGGCTTCATCAAGGGAAGATCCACAACATCTGCCATAATCAAACTTGCGGAATTCATCATCGATAGCTTGGAAGAAAAACATCTGGTTACTGGTATTATGCTGGACTTCAGCAAAGCTTTTGATTGTTTGGGACACGAACTGATCCTCAACAAACTCGAACAACTTGGTGTGAAAGGACAAGCCCACGCGTGGTTCAGGAGTTATTTAGAAGGAAGAAGCCAGGTTGTTGAGATTCAAGACACACAAAAAAACATACGCCAAGAAGTAAGATCCAACCCTTTACTCATAAATAGGGGTGTGCCTAAGGGATCGGTATTGGGACCAGTCCTATTCATTCTCCTGACAAATGACATGCCACAATATCTAGGAATGCACTGTACTCCCCTAATGTATGCTGATGATACGACACTTTTAGTCGCCGAGTCATCACCAAACAACTTGGCCATCAACTCTTACATTGCACTAAATAAGGCGTATCAATACTGTCATGAAAATGACCTAGTTGTAAACGCTGAAAAAACCAAACAACTAGCTTTTGGGAGAAGACAGGAAGAAGTCCCAGAGCTGCCAGAAGTGTCAATGGAAAGCCAGACAAAATTTCTAGGAATGACTATCGACAATGCCCTATCCTGGAACAATCACATTGATACACTCTCCAAAAAACTGAACTCCTGCTTATATGTTTTGAAAAGAGTAAACTTTGTGAGTGACGAAGCTACAACAAAAACTGCCTACCATGCATTGTTCGAGTCCCACCTGCGATACGGCCTTGCAGTTTGGGGAGGCACAACAGCAGGGAACCTTAATAAAATTCTGCTTCTTCAGAAAAGAGCAATCAGAATTATGGTCGGTCTTGGCCCAAGGGAGAGCGGCAGAAATGCCTTCAGAACTGCAAATGTGTTAACAGTCATTGGCCTATACATAAAAGAAGTCATACTATATGCCACAATCGAACAGCTGCAACGAGGCCATGATATACACACATACAACACCCGTCATGCATCAAACTTTCACCTCCCTCTACATCACACTGCATTATACGAGAGGAAACCATCATACATGGGGAGAAAACTCTTTAACCTCCTACCAGAAGATCTAAAGATGCTGAACATGAAGAAATTGAAGACAGCCCTGACCAACTGGCTCATCGACCGACCATTTTACTCCATCGATGAATTCCTGGACTGGAGGAAGAATGAAGAACCTGGACTGGCCTAATGAAGAAAAAAAAACTATGTAAAATTGACGCCATTGCATTTCTCTATGTTATGTTAATAAAGAATTTGTCTATTGTCTATTGTCTATTGTCTATTGACGTTCGACCAATCCAATATTGTGAATATCTGCAATCACCAAAACTACACGTATACAGCTGATTATTAACAGATGTTTAAAATGCTTTATTCAATCCCAATGTTATTTAAATGGGAAATTTTGACATTTCAATAATGGATAACGCCTTTATTTTCCGTCAGATTCTCACCAGTTTTTGGCGGAAACAACTACAGACCAAGCCCTATCCAACGACACCAAAAACTTGAAAATCGGTTGAAAATTGTAGGAGGAGTTCTCAAGACAAAAAAACACTTATCGTATTAAATAAGTATAGATAAGACTATCTTATCCTCTAAAACAAGCACCTTAGTACGTGCAACAATTTTTTTCTGTCCAAGGATTTTTTGGTTGAATATAGGGGTTTTAGCTGCAAGAAATCAATTGGCGTTGGTCCCATGGCTGGGAAAAATTCGGTTTTCATCCTAAAGCCTTTCAAATTTTACATTTTATCCTTATAGAGGTTTTTTGTAGCTACCGTACTGAACTGAACAAAAATCAGCTGATAATTGTAGATATAAACCAATGTGTTACATCTTTAAACTGGGGTTTAGAAAAATTATACCAAAGAGCAGCACCCTACAGCCTGGCGAGTGAGCAAAGCGAACGAGCTCCTCTTAAATAGGAAGAGGGCGAGTGAGGGAGCGAATGAGCTTTGTGTGAGAACGAAAGTAATAATTTTTACCAAGCTTAAGCTCGGTCCCCCTGGTTCTATACTCTAATACAACAACACTGTTTGTACGGTCACAATTTTTTTCTCTCCAAGGATTTTTTATTTTTTGGTTGATTAAGGGGTTTTTGGCCTCTAGGAATCGATTGGAGTTGGTCCCATGGCTGGGAAAAATCCGGTTTTCGTCCTAGAGCCCTCCAAAGTTTCCACGGTATCCTTATGGAGATTTTGAAATTAAACAAAAATCAGCTGATAACTGTAGATATAAACCAATGTGTTCATCTTTAACCTGTGGTTTAGGAAAATTATACCAAATTGCTTCACCCTACAGCTTGACGAATGAGCAAAGCAAACGAGGTCTTCCTCAAAAAGGAAAAAAAGGGAGTGAGCGGAGCGAACGAGCTTTGTGTGAGAACGAAAGTAATAATTTTACCAAGCTTAAGCTCGGTCCCCATTGTTCTTTGATCTTACACAAATAAGCATGCTTTATTTCTTGGTCAAAATATTTTATTTTTGAAAATGCACAAAACTATAGTCCAATGGAAAATGTAACAGCTGTTTACCGACTCACTCATCATAATGTTGTAACAACAAATTAACCATCTACATACGGCAGGAACACTTAAATAAAATAAGTATGAAGGTTCGTAAACAAATGCATCAACTCTAAACGAACTTTGTGCATTTTAGTAAAATAGTAACTGTGATTAATTATTATTATTTGCCCAGATTGATTATAATTTGAATCAAAATTTGGAGTAAGCGATGGTCAAGATACTTTACCCACAGTATAATAAGGCAGTCTGTTATCTAATTGTTATTGAATTGTTTTTACTGTTAGCGAACAGGTTCTGTAAAATCCACATTTTAAGTTCATCTTCCAGTTCAGGAGCTAAATTATAAAGAATGTTAAAAAATATTTAATAGTGTTACATGCTCTGTAAAGACAGCATTTATTCTGTAATGCAGCAGCATTTATCACTCCACGTCAGGGTCAACAACCTGCCGCTTGACGGTCTTTGTTACAACTGTGAATTGCAGCACCATATGTTCCAGTGCCATAATTACAGTTTAGCAATCAGTTGCAATGACTTGTTTTTGGCTCCTATCAGTTTACAGTTAACTATTGTTTGAAGCATTGAAGGTATAGGTATCGTTAAAGATCTCTGTTCCTCAGTTTTTACTATTATCACCAACAGAGTTCAACACTAGTAAAATCGCATCTTTCAAAGAAATATTTGTCTTATATATCACAGTTGTCTGGATCCTTTCTTATTTAAGATAACTAGAGGTCGTCCAAAGGCCAAGATGTGGTATAGTTTTGTCATGATTCCATTCAGTTGTGGTTTTTATTTTTTCTACTCAATTTTTTACGGACCATCAACAAAATGCACAATATGTTGAAGAAAATGTTCTCATGTCAGAAAAATACACAAAAATAAATGTCACATTGGTCGTAATTATATCACCAATTATATAGTTATGAAATTATATCCTAATTTTTATTCATGATTTATCTCCGGGCACCAAGATCCGTAGTTATAACTGTGTATATGTCACAACAAACAATGCTCTTATTATTCAATTTAAAATAAAACCATAACCAATTACACAAAAACAACTGTAATGAATACTAAAAATAGCAATATAAATAACTGATCTTACCTTCAGTGCTAAAGGCTCTGAAAGACTGAAAGCGCAAAATAGAGCACTTTCAAGTTTGTTCAATATCAGTTTACCTGCAAGCCGGCCTACTTTAAAAAAATCATATGAAGATAATTTATTTTTAAATATGAGTAAATGAAAAAAAAAATTCTTCTGTATTCTTCAAATTAATATAACATGGGTAAGTTTTGTATAACTTAAAAAAAATCTCTCAAACGTTTTCATAAACCACCTGAGACAATTTAACTATTCAAAGTATTATTTCTTTTATTTTTCCCAAGTTTTTAACTATAAAAGTGAAATTAAAAGATATATCTTGACTAAAGTTTAAAAAGTTTTAAGCAACTTAAAACTTTGTGGAAGCTCAACCCAGCTTCCTATTTCATGGATTATGAAAAATACCTAGTTTTATCCAAATGCTTGTCATACAATTTTTTTATTATACAAGTCTTTCCAGGTAATGGTAAAATTGCCATTTAAAATTATATTATCTGAGGCAATTTTACAAACCATCCCTATAGTGTAGAGATAAAATACTCTCTATATAGTATCGGTTTTTGCAATTTTCTTGACAAGACAATTCAATTTGACACCACATGTGCTTCACTAATCCTCTATTCATCCTAATGAAAACACAATGTAAAAGTGTTGGGATCCTCCCAGTTATTGAGCATGTATAACAAATTATCAGTGATACGTTTTATACTCAAATGTTTTGGAAATTATGAACTGTCTTGAGAAATTTAACATTGGCAGTAGAAATGTCAAATAATAAAGATCTGAACTTCTAAACATGCAGACGTTTAAGATTCCCTTTCAAAAATAACAAAAGAATTTATTGTGACAGGACTAGATTTTTTTACATGAAAATGTATAGGTACACTCATACGTAAGCATGCTTGGTTTTGACATATATACGCCATTACAATATATATTTATTGGTATGTTGCCATAAACATTTACTAAATTATTGTATCAATACATTACATGTTTATGTATATAAAGGTTATCTCCTCAGTCCCTTTATATAGTAAACACTAGCTTTACATATATTTTAGTGACTATTATTTTTAGTCTCTGGGCACTTAAAAACCAATAAGGAACATGCTTAGGTTTTACCATGAGACCTACGGTAATAGCTTATTCCCTATGGGAAATTCGCTAAAAGTTCAATGCTTAGTTAAATGATGATAAAATAGTGATAAAAAGTATTAAGTTTGGCCAACAAATTGATGAAAACTGTAGTAAACAAAAGTAAATAATATTTATGTAAACTTGGAAGCTTGGACATTCTGTACCTACGTAATCAATGATTTTGTTTTATGATTTCAAACAGTGATATTTTGAGCATACAGAACAAATTTCATAATATTGTAGAATGATTATGGTTTACTATTGCATGACTGAACACCGCCAGTCCCCGCAAACATTTAATAAGGATCCTCTCGGAGATTTTTCAAAGTTCAATAAACTGAATAAAAGTCAACCTCGGTCAAGTGAATTGCCTTCACTGAGGGCAACTCAAACATTTTCACATTAGGCCTATTGCTATAAAGATCCTATAGTTTATTCAGTTTAGTCTAAATCACACTGAGCAAAGAATGTAATCATAGGACATTTGACATAAGTAACAAAGCTATCCCTTTCACCACTCATAAACATTGAATTTCTTCAAAGTTTTAAACTTTTTAAAACAATCATTTAAACTTTGACGATATACAACTTAGGTACTCAATAGTCTAATAAATGTTGTGATCTACCATTTATAAATTTTTTTCGTTGAGTGAACTGATGGGCCTAATTTAATTTAAAAGGCATCCTCTGGCCAGTGTGGTTTAAATTAACAATTTGTTTTATTAAAAAATATTCATAAAGTATGAGAATCAAACAAAGTTTGAACAAAACAAAATATAAATAAAAATCTGTGCTTTTAAAAATGCAGTAATTTGTGTACGAGTTGTAAGGATGTTAGCTTCTGCTTGTCAACAAACTACAGTATTCTTGACAATCATTGACATTGGCCTTCACGCTTGATGTAGACTAATTTCTTTTCAGTTTCTGCTGAGTGCACGTTATTGGCACAAGGTGACAAGGTTGTCTGTTGACACTTCAATGCTTACTCACCATGACTGAAAATTATATTATTATAACATTTAAGAATTGTTACAAAATAGAAATAATGAACCCTTGCAATGACTGACAGGAACTTAATATTCAAATTCAAAATTTTCAAACTAACCCCATGATATAGGTAGTTTTGTAATCCTTACTAATATTATAAATATGAAAGCGTGGTTGTTTGTTACGCTTTCACGCAAAAACTACTCGACGAATCATCATGAAACTTTGTACACATATTCTGGGAGGTACTAGAAATAACATAGAATACTTTTTATTTTAAAAGAATTATTTTTTACGAAAGGTTAAAAAAAAATTGTTGTATACAAAAATCTGAAAATCGATTTTATCATTCTTATTGGTTGCTAAGAAACAAATTCGATGAAAATTTCCCATAACAAGCTAAATTTGATGGCGGATAAGCATGACTGCGAGTGAGCGTAGCGAACGAGCTAAACCTGATGGTGGGCAAGCGTAAACGGCGAGTGAGCGTAGCGAACAATCTAAAAACCTAATGACGAGCCAATATGATGGTGAGCGAGCATAGCGAACGAGCTAAATTTGAAGGCGGGTATGCGTGACAGCGAGTAGTGTAGCGGTTGAGCTAAGCCTGATGGCGGGCGGATGTGACGGCGAGTGAGCGTAGCGAACGAGCTAAACCTCCCAGCGAGTATCGCGTGTGAAGCCGCGGGAAAAAGCTAGTGTGTACTATATATGTAAAGGGACTGAGGAGATAATACCTTTATATACATAAACATGTAATGTATTGATACAATAATTTAGTACATGTCTATGGCAACTACCAATATACCGGGTGTCCATAAAGTCTTGCCCTGATTTGATTGCTTTGCTGTACAGAAACCATTAGAGTCACACACAACTTACATTGCTTCTTTTGAAGAGAATTTAATCTAGTTTTTTTTATTATCAAGTTGGTAACACCTTTGTTTAGCTGTTTGACAACAATGCAGTTTTCTTTAAATTCTGTACAAAAGCAAATCAGAAATGGTTAGCCTCCAGAAGAGGTAACAGTGTGTCCTATGGTTCTATGAAACCCAGTCCCCCTTTACCGGTACTGTCCAAAGACTTCTTGTGCGAACATTTAGAACACCTGCACCTGATGTAAAAAGTATCGAGAGGTGGTATCCATATTTTTGTGACAGGGGCAGTGTGTGTGACAAGAAAGGAATTTGACGCCCGCGCATCACTGAAGTCACGGTGGATTGGGCGTGATCGCCTGACTAAATTGCCTCCTCGGTCACCAGACTTTACTCCTCTCTGGACTTTTTATGTGGGGGTTTGTCAAAGACGTAGTGTGTTCTACCCCAGTTCTTGATTTAGAGTCACTAAGAGAGAGAATAAGAAATGTAGTGCAGTCTGATACTCATTAAATGGTAACCAAAATATGGGAAAAAAGAAAATGTCGCCTAGAATATTTACAGGCAACCCAAGGCGACACATAAAATTTTATTGAGTTTGAACATATGTAAATAAAACTTAAGAAGTCACTTGTTAAAACTGTAAATAAAACATTATTCTACCATCATTTGTTTTCATGCTATTCTATTTCGTTATCAGGGCAAGACTTTATGAACACCCGGTATATATTGTAATGACGTATATATGTCAAAACCAAGCATGCTAACGTATGAGAGTACCTATACATTTTCATGTAAAAAATTCTAGTCCTGTCACAGTAACTTCTTTTGTTATTTTTGAAAGGGAATTTTAAACGTCTGCATGTTTAGAAGTTCAGATCTTTATTATTTGACATTTCTACTGCCAATGTTAAATTTCTCAAGACAGTTCATAATTTCCAAAACATTTGAGTATAAAACGTATCACTGATAATTTGTTATACAGGCTCAATAACTGGGAGGATCCCAACACTTTTACATTGTGTTTTCATTAGGATGAATAGAGGATTAGTGAAGCACATGTGGTGTCAAAATGGAATTGTCTTGTCAAGAAAATTTCGAAAACCGATACTATATAGAGAGTATTTTATCCCTACACTATGGGGATAGTTTGTAAAATTGCCTCAGATAATATAATTTTAAATGGCAATTTTACCATTAACTGGAAGATTTGTAATAAAAAATTGTATGACAAGCATTTTACAAAACTAGGTATTTTTCATAATCCGTGAAATAGGAAGCTGGGTTGAGCTTTTACAAAGTTTTAAGTGGCTTAAAACTTTTTAAACTTTAGTCAAGATATATCTTTTAATTTCACTATTGAATAGTTCAATTGTCTCAGGTGGTTTATGAAAACGTTTGAGAGATGTTTTTTAAGTTATACAAAACTTACTCGCGTTATATTACTTTGAAGAATTCAGAAGAAAATTTCTTCATTTACTCATATTTAAAAATAAATTATCTTCATATGATTTTTTTAAAGTATGCCGGCTTGAGGTAAACTAATGTTGAACAAACTTGAAAGTGATCTATTTTGCGCATTCATTCTGAAGGTAAGATCAGTTATTTAATTATATTGCAGTTATTTAGTTATATTGTTATTTAATTAATTCCAGTTATTGTTTTTGTGTAATTGGTTATGGTTTTATTTTAAATTTAATATTAAGAGCATTGTTTGTGGTGACGTATACAGGGATATAACTAGGGATCTTGGTGCCCGGAGATAAATCATGAATAAAAATTAGGATATAATTTCATAACTATATAATTGGTGATATAATTACGACCAATGTGGCATTTATTTTTGTGTATTTTTCTGACATGAGAAAATGTTGTTCAAAACAGTATTGTGCATTTTGTTTCTGGTCCCTAAACAATTGAATAGAAAAAATAAAAACCACAACTGAATGGAATCATGACAAAACTATACCTACCACAAGATTGATTTAACTATATATATAACTTTAAGAGGTAGTTTTTAAATCTCTGGTTGCATAGATATTTATAAGATATTATATATTTTTAGTCCAAAAATTATGGACAATGCAATGATTAATTCAGGGGGCTTCTTATCACTCCAGATGAAATGAGGGAAGGGAGGGGAGGGGGCTTTCTCACCTGATGGCGGGAACAGAACAATCTATTGCAGTGAGTTCACGACATTCAAGACTGCAGGTGAGTGATTGAGGTTCGTGCATTATACACTGCATAATTGTATATATATATATATATATATATATATATATATATATATATATATATATATATATATATAGTATTTTTCTATTAAATTTGTTGTTTTGATAAAATAAAAGAATAAATCAGTGGGTTTGTTTAGTTTGTTACCCCCTATAAACATTTTGTTCTTACCCTGTAAACATTTTGTTGAGCAGTAGGTAACCAAATCCTTTTTGGGGGTATGAGCCACAACCATACTTGAAATTAAAATCCATTGAAGCTGCCATTGAAGGTGAAAACATCTTCCCAAAAGCTTTACAGGCTTTTTTGCAGGATGATAAATAAAAAAATGCGTTCAGCTTTAATGCACAAAACTACAAAACAGCTCCATAACTGGGGGAGGCCCTCGAACACTCTTCCACTACGTATAGGTTCTTTCACGTCTATAATGCAAAATGTTTATTTTGGTTTTTACAAATTTACAAATAAAAATTAAAATAGTTTGAAACTAATAACGAATATTTTACCCAAACTGAGTTGCAATTGGCCATCTTCTCTCCGCTGTTGATTGTTTAAAGGTTGATACCTACTTACATTCCATAACATGTTCAAAGATTCATGAATATTGAGTATGGAACCGCATTAATGTATGCTGAAATTAGCCTTCGCTAACTGTGGCAAACTGGTGAAAAATGTGCCAATAAGAAAATAGCAGTGGGTAGGGCTACCGTGTGGAACAAGCGGTTAAGAGTAGGTAAACAAATAAATAACTTTATCAGATTCAGGCTCTAGAAAAAAAAATTTTAACTATAAATCCCACCCCAAAATTGGTCACTTTTGAGACTGTTAATCAGATATACCCTTTTACTAATGTATAACAATGATCTGTGTTTAAAACTAAGTACTTGCAACTATACCTATACCGTAAAGTATAGCACATTTATCGTTATTTAATAAGATTAGGGTTGTTATTGTGATTGTGATTAGAACTCCTACTACTAATTAATTTTAACAAATTTCAAGTTTTTGGTGTTGTTGGATATGGCTTGGTCGGTTTTTGTGCAAAAATTGTTTAGAGTCAAACATAATTAAAGGCGCTATCCATCTTTATATTATAAATACGTTGTCTAGGCCTACATATAATAATTGACTATTAATACACTACACAAGTGTGTAGTAGATAGATGCCAAAATTTAAGAGACTGGAGGCAGGTAGTCCCGGCCCGTCCTAATTCTTTGTTGACAAAACATACCCTTTAGTAGCGCGGCCGACCGGTTAGGTACCGGAAAGTCACCCCGGGTCTCAGGGAATTCGCAGCATTTTCACCACTGCCTGAATTGTCCAATAATCGAACTAATGTAAGCTACGTACAATAACAATTGACGGCTTACATGTTTCGTGTTGATAGGCGATTACAACAAAATTTGAATCATAGTTCTGCGATGTTTAATAACTATTCTATAAAGGAATACTTTGTCTCCCTTTAGACAAACAGGAGACACAACTGGACGCTCCTATGAGAATTCCCCGAGACCCGGGCGCCTAACCGGTCGGCCGCGGTACAGTAGGGTATGTTTTGTCAACAAAGGATTAAGACGGGCCGGGACAACCTGCCTCCAGTCGCTTTAATTTTGGCAATTAATTCATAGTCAATGATAGTCAAACCAACATACGGCAACCGTAACACTGTACTGCCTTACCGACAGTAGGACGTAGTTCGCCGACTCGCCGCCAGTAGCGCTAGTGTCCGCCCTACCTCAACCCAGATTACCGCTCGTCCCCAGAATCGCACCCCCGTCCCACCTATGTACGGGTTGATGTTGATGACGACAGACCGATCCCCGATTTCCCAGACACCACGTGTTTCGTCCCTTGAGCCTCTCTCACGTGGCCTCTGTCAAATAAACCATTACAATTCGTGTTCTCGATACTGTTTTTGCACGCTACCCGTCAATTAATTCCCCTATGTCAAAGTTCTCGTTCAGTTGATAACATGTGTTTGTAATAGTGAAGTTTTTTAATTGGACTTTTAAAACTCAGGGACATCATGGCACTCTCAGGGAACGAAGTAAGTAAAGTTGTTAATGTATTTACCTGTATTTATTTTGTGTTTTCTGTTGCTTATTGTTAACTAATGAATGTTTTCAATAACAATATTATGGAGGTTCGAGGTTTTACGTCGTAAAAAATAAATTGGTGTCGGCGTGAAGAAGTCGTTTAGGAAAAGCTATGAATGGTAAACATTTCTTTGATAATTACTTCATATATTATTGATGGAAACACAAAAAACCTCCTATAAAGTCTGAAAACTGAATTTGTTTTCGCTATCGTTATATGAACAATTTAGCCAGGACATTTTATTGCAGTTATTTGATTTATCTGATAGTGTATAAAAGTTGATTAGTGCGGTGTTAAAATCTTAATTTTTTCATTCCCTAAATTTTGTTTCCTAAAAGAGTTTCAAAATTATCTCGCATATAAATACAAAATAATATTTATATTGTTGTTTCTTTAAAGTGAAATTTACACTATAATCTGATTTTTTTAATTTACCAAATTGTAATATACTGTCAACTTTTAGTATACAGTATCCTATTTCAATTATTCGTAAGATCGTTATTACTTTGAAAATTGACAGGAAAACCACTATTAAACGATAAAAGGAAATCACAGCCTCAGTGACGATAATTGATTGCCGTAAAGAGGATTGATTGACGAATTGATCCCATAAACTGCCCCATTGTTGAAACTAATAAACGGTTTATTGTTGAAGAACCCCAGAGAACGCTGTCGCGGCGCGGTGGAACTGAATCCAAGGCCGGTTATGCCAAGTCATACGTTTCGTTTTTCGATAATTTTTTGCTTCTTCGCTCTTTCCCGTCAAATCCTAAACTTTTTCTTTTCCTCTATTATTATTACTATATTGACTCATTAAATAATGAAGCATTCTTCTGTATTTTTGGTTTTGTGCAAAGCTTACTTATTTGAAAACTACAATACAACATATATTAATACAACAATTTGACATGTGAAATTTAAATTAATTTTACTTTTGAAAGACGTAGATTATGTAAGTAGGTTTACAATGGATGTGTTGGTTAGCTGGAACAGTATTTCTTCATCTTTTTTGTGTGTTTTCACACCAGTGGCATTTTTTTACGTTTTGGCGGGGAACGGTCTAAACCCCGAACTTGTTGTCATCTAGATATAATTTAGTGTCATTTCATTCATTAAATTCATCAGTTTGATTACTATTTATTTCAATTCCAGGCTCGATAGTGTTTTCCACGCTCGGTGAAATTCGACGAGTTGTTAGATATCATCATTTATTAGCAGCTCAATGACAAAATTGGCTACTGAGTCTAGAATCTTGGCTGAATAAGACTTTTCCTAGATCTACAGTACGTAGGCCTATTACTCGTAGATAGGCCTATCGGATATTTTATAAGAGAACTACGAATGTCAGTTTAATCACCAAAAATTCTGTAACTTTGCTTAAGGAGATCATAGTTATACACGGTTACTCTTTTAGATAAGGTCTGTAAATATTGATCATATACATATCTACTTCACAAAATTGTATATATGTATTAATAGCAATTAATGTAATTATTACAACAATTAGATACTAATTATAGTCTACGGTATCCGTCTCATGCATATAGTCGTAATTGTTAGCTATAAACATTTTTACTCCTGTGCGAATTTTCTTGGACATGTGTCTAGTGTAATTTTGTTCAGAACGTTAAACACACACTGCGACGACATTTGTCATTAAAATATCGTATAAACTATTAGACTTTTGGGGTAGAATTTTTTACTGCATAGTAAAAAATAATTGAAACATACAAAACACATTTTGTATTCATATAATTATATCATTTTATCATCGTTTTAAATACATCGAAGTACCCTTTTTAGTTTTTACAAACATATTTTATAAAATTTACTTAGCCTATACTTAAAATGAGAATGAATAGAATGATACAGTAGCCCTGATTACAACCATCTTTAAAAACGAGTTATATAAAAAACATATTTAATATTGTACTATTGTGACCATTTCGCAGCAAATGTAAAATAAATCGGCCCACTGGTCCCAGAAGAGATACACACAATGTGTAGAGAAATCTGTCACAGAGATTTCCTCTGAGTAGTGTCAGGGACGTTTAAAATGAATATTTCCACGGTATATATTCAAATTAATTAGAAACTTTGTTCCAAAACACTTTTGTTTCCGTATAGGGCCTACTATTCGTAGAGAGAGGAAGGAAGGAATTCACGATCAACAGCAAATCTTTTCCATAAAAATTTTTCGAATATGAAATCTTATCAACAATATGATCTATTATCTAAATGATAATTATTAACCAAAACTCCTCAAACTTAGTCCTCTTGAGCTCCATCAAAGGAATATGAAATTCGAAACAAGTACAGATGTAACGAGGCAGACCATGTCATCATCCTGAGTTTTTCGCTCGCGTAAGCTATATTTATCTAAAGGCCGACCCACACGTGTTTCGACCTCAAAGGCAAAATTACCTACAGGCGCCGTGCCGGCCGCTACCGATAAAATATGACCTTGACTAGGCCTATAAAACAGTTGAGCGATCGAAGTTCATTGTTGCGACGCGGCTGCGCGCTGTGACACATTTGGCGATCAGCTGTACCTTGACCTAGCAACAGGCGTGCCTGTGCCCCTGTGCGTGCGTCGCAACAGCTGACATTCCCGTGACATCAGCTGTTTTGATAACAGGTTGAACAACATCTTGTATTGGGGCGAAGAAGAAGAATAAAGATCTGACGTTCCTGGAAAAGGTTAACTTAATTGATCAAACCTTTATGATCAGTACTAACTCTTAAGTTTTTATCAAATTAACCAGTTCCCACCGAGATTGTGTGTTAGTATCTATCGAATTGAAGTCCAGAT
Organism: Neoaliturus tenellus; assembly: GCA_030545055.2. Taxonomy (NCBI): domain Eukaryota; kingdom Metazoa; phylum Arthropoda; class Insecta; order Hemiptera; family Cicadellidae; genus Neoaliturus; species Neoaliturus tenellus. The sequence continues at coordinate 262,462,513 of CM061531.1, forward strand.
AGAAAATAAAGATAGTTTTTTTATAGATTACACTAACATGATTTACGATCGTCCATGGCTTTTTATGCATTGTTCATGCGACACAAGCAAATAGAGTGAATAAAACTAAATAATTCTATTATCTAAAATAATATTTTTGTTTTTCGCTTAAAGTTTTGTGTTTATATTATTGTTTTAGAAATGTTTCATTCTTGAGTAGCCTAAAAATAAGTTCATACTGTTTCTAGTTTTAGCTAATATGGGCCTACCTATGGTTCGTCTAATGTGTTTTACCACAGAAAAAGGAAACTATATATCGTTTCCTTTTCCTGTGACTTTACCAATTTTTTAATGCTCGATCTAGTTTTAGTCGGAATAAGATGTTATATCAGATCTCATATCTCGAAACTTCCAGGAGTTTGTCTTACTAATAAGAGTGATTGAAAATGCTCGCAATATATTTGTCAAACAATAACATAAATTTGTTTTACAAGCTCAAAAATTCGTGGCACTATATTTATAGCTCAACTATATTTATAGTTTTATAGCTCAACAGTTCGCTAACAATATTTTTCTTCTAAGGCAAATGCCAGTTATACGCACGAACCCTGAAAATTTTGAAAAGGGTAAAAACGCAGTTAGTTAAGATTTATATCTACACACAACATAACAATGGAACGTGTTCGAATGTTTGGTGATACTATTTTCAGTGACAGACATGTGCAATAAAAATAACGTGTTGCTGTATTCATGTTGGTAAGAATTTCATAATGCAAGCTAAGATAAATAAAAACGTTTATAGTTAGGGTCTGTGGATTCTAGGCCTACAACTCCTTCAACAATAATTGAAACCAATAATTGAGAGACGTGCAGTATTATTGGTCCTTTTCCTCTATTAGGACTCTTCAAAACTAAATTGCTTCTAATTTGGACAGTTGATAAGGTCAAGACGAAATCAGTTAGTTCGGAATTTGAACCCATAATATGTCTTTCTGTCCTGGGCTTCATTTAGGGTTAGAAAAGGCCATAGTTATGGCCTACACCGCTACCTCAGGACGTTTTGGGGACATTTGATTTGATTAGGCCTACAATGGCAATGGCGTACAAACAAAAATACCTTTATACTAATATATAAATTGTTTATCAGAACAACTTAAATAAACAAAGCTAAATAACAGATACAACAATGAAAGAACAGTTTACGGCAACAAATTATATACTTTTCTCTGTAGTTTTAAAATTATTTTTACCCTCAAATAATATGATAAGAATAAAAAAGGTTACTGGAATATATTTAAACTTTTATAACTATGCATGACAAAAATAACAACTTTAAATATCTGATAAAAAGCTTAGGTTTATGGGAGGGTTTTAATATATTGCTAAGTTTTTATTACTGTTCTTTTATTAATGTATGAATAAAGAATGATTTGATTGGAGTATTGCTGAGTTTTTATTTTAATGAGAACAGTTAATTTAGTCAACTGATGTGCAGAGGTAACTATACTAGATACCACATTCTCGAACAATTTACCACTTTAACTCTATTTTACAATTAAAGGGCAATCACAATTAAGTTGATTGTTTACATGCTAATTCACTATCAGTACAGCCTCTCTTGTTTATTAACTTCACATCGTGCCTTTCCATTTCTATCAACAGATATATGTTAAAACTATAGATACATCTGTGTATAACACGTCTTTTATTCAATAGCTTTCTTTTTTCTTAAGATCAATCCGATAAAAGTTTTTTCCCATTAAATTGCATTTATAGATGAAACTGTTTGGCCAACAGTAAAATATTCATTACATTTTTGTTATTTGCCTCCTGATTGCTTTGTAAATTGCTACAAGAGGTTACAATACCTTAATTTATCGTCAACAATCCATACGCCGCTGCAGTGGCGACCGGTTTCGACACTCAGTAGGGTGTCATTTTCAAGCCTAAAAACGTGAAATCTTCACTCCGAAGAGGTCATCAAATGTTTAAAAAATACATACATTGAACACGAACGAGAACACAAAACGAACATACACTACACATGGCCAAACAGTTAATTAAAATTTTTTCGTGGCGCGGCGAGTACGAGGTGCGGGTCCGGACCCGCAGTTTTGCTCTCGCCGAGGTGACTGGAGTGCACAGTTGTTAATTTGCTTCTAAATTTCAGTTTTAAAAAACAATTATAGTGTAGATTTTCAAACGGAATTCACACAATTCTTTAAGAAAGATTTTTGAAAAAAAAAATCCATATAAAATACATTTTAACCATAACTACTACCATAGGATTAATACAGTAATACGATGACGTGAACAGACTTGTCATCACACAGTTGTGTTTGAAAACGTTTTCGGTGGCGAGATCTGTGTGGCTGTGGCGCACTGAATCAGTTCTACCACAATTCTTAACCTTTAATGGAGCATTTTATAATTAGGGATTCGGTTTTTGTTGTGATAATTAATTTTGCAGGACTGTTCAACTATCTGGAAAATTACATCATCGAACATGGACATGAACATGAACCTGGCGCGGTAAACATGAAACTGTAAAAATTGTGTTATCAGTCAGAATCAAATGCATTGATTGGATCAGAGCTAGTCTATTCAAGTTAGTACAGTATACCAGTCAGTTCTACTTCCTCCCAACAGTCCCAACAGCAGCAAATCAACGTTCAACATATAATAAAGTTAAACAGTTGTAAGCTACATTTTCCTCTAATGATTCAATGAACTCCCCTCGACGTTGTTGCCGGGTCACGAGACCGATGAACTCTCCTCAACGAGGGTCAGTGCGTTGCGTTGAGTTCATCGCGAGTTTGAGTTCAGCACCTCGACCTTGTGTGATAACTGCTCCGGCCTCCAACCCGTCTATTCCCTCTGGTTAAGAGTCTGAGCGTGAGCGTTCAATTCAAACCACACACTTCACTCCATAACCCCATTCTTGGACCAGTTTTACCTACGGTTTGCGAAACCTATTATTTCTGAGCCGGTACACTACATTGGAGTTTCGCAAGGGGGACTAGGCCTACGGGTTCTCTTTTATTCTCGAGAACAATCGCTGGTCCAGTAGGGGTTCTAATTAATGGTTTGGTTGGAACCCTCAGGGCGGGGTGTTGTAACGTCAATGAGGTTTGTGGGTATTCTTGAGGGGCTATCCACATTTGACGCGACATTACTAACTATATACATACAAGCTCAGTGTGTGTGGTTTCAAATTAGCGTTAAGGATAGAATGTATGCGTTCAATACAGGTCTTCATCATTTTAAATAGAACGGATTAACATTGGCAGTAGTTGAAATTCACTTTCTGGAAACGTTTGATACTTAATCATAGACTACGGTACTTGTAATTAATTGTTAATACTCTTCAGTTGTCTATGCTTAATAATCAAAGAGTTACCTTCACTTATTCACGCAATTCATAAATTATTTTTAATCGATGTTAAAAGAATTTATCGATTACGGTGTTGTTTAAAATTTATTTCTTAGGCCCTACTCTAATGATAATTTTGCAACATTAAAACATTACCGCACACTTGTTAAGTTTAGACCATGGTAATTTATAAAAAAAACTAAATCAATTGCTAACGAATTTAATTAAAAACATTTAGTACCCTGTAGGCCATGTTTATGAAGTGCGAGAGATGATATCATTTGAAAATTAAATCCAAAGAACCCAATTAAAACTTGAAAAATCCAAATCAACAATGTGGTATTTAATTTATAGCGTATTAGCTTAGGATGATAAAGGGTTTCAGAGGATACTGATTTCAAAATTTAATTTATGATGAACAATTTGAATTCGAACGATAGGCCTATGTAGTTAAACATCGGTGTTAGCACTGCTAACAAAACCCTATAAATTCCAACCATAAAAAATCACAATCCGCGTCGAATCTATTCTCGTTTTTATGACAAACCCGCAAGTTTTTATCGACCCTTGCCGAGGTCGGAGGCTGCAGTATTGGAACCTGGCAACAATGCGGAGAGGGAGGAAATTTCCACGGGACGGGGTCAGTAGTTACGATCTAGGTTGGGAGCGGAGCGGAGCGACTGGGGCTACAGAAGAGACATTCATTCATTATTTATCTTACGACTTAACAGTTTTCACTGAGGGTCTAATTGGTGTTAGAATGTAAACTCTGTCAGTCTCGTGTTGTCAAGTGTTCAAAATGCAACGGAGAAGCCGCGTGAGTATTGTAATAGTGGAAAAATTTAGATAAATTTGTTAAAACTTTTTGAATTGATAAACAAGTAGGTCTACTAAACTTCTATTTTACTGTTGGTCGGAAAATAATAATGTTGTTAAATTTTTAGGCTATAACAAAATTTAACGTAATTTAGTTATTTGTGAATAATAAACGGCATAAAAAATTGATGAGTTATATCGTCATTTTTAAATTAAAGCAATTAAATTAATTTATTGTTGTTATTATTGAAAACAATTTCTAATATACTGGGTTTCCATATCAGTCTGGCTGTGTGTATTTTTTAATTAATCCATTGTATCTTTCAAGCTAGTCAAGTTACATAGGTAAATTGAAACTTGACACAATTGTTACGTATTTTAAGACACAAATTCATATGTTTTTAAATTTATGTTTTTTATGGATCAAAAATATCAGCCACTTTAAATTTTCAAATCTAAGTAACCGAATAAAACTAAAAAATACTTTTAACAATCTAAATGAGAGAAAAAAGTTGCAAAATTTAATTTTCTAACTAATAGTACTAAGATTTCAAAACAAGAGCGACACACAACAGATATAGTCGGGTTTTTAACTACAAAATCAAGCAAATTTGCATAATTTGACTTGCAAAAAAGGCGTGTTTTCGTAAAGAAACGACCTAATCTATCCAATGTCTGTAGATTGATAATTACAGTCGTTTTACTTTTGTTTATATGATTAAATAAGCCAACTTTATTATATCTTGCATAGTTTTCAAAACATTTTTAGTTCATGAGATATTAACATTGAAAATATAAGTGGCCGCAATTTTGGAACCATAAAAGATAGAAATACCAAAACTTTTATAGATTTGGGTCTTAACATATGTAATAATGAACTGTCCCAAGTTTAAATCCCATTACTCAAATAGTTTAAAAGATATAGCCTATAATGTATTATTAAAATATTTCATACCAACAAAAAGATGGAAAACAAATCTATCTATCTATCTATCTATCTATATATATAATTCTGTAAGCCCAATTTCTTGAGCAAAATTGTGAGCGTTGTACCAATCGCAGAAAGATGGGAGGGGTCTCAAATTAAAGGTCTCAGTCCCATACACGAGGGAAAACTATCGGCGTGTCCATAGTGTTAACAGGAAATGAGAAATCACGTAAAACGTCCTCCATAAGAATAGCATGGGGATTCGAAAAACGTCTGCTTTGTGTACATTGAAACATGTGTTAGGTTTGATTTTAAAACGAGACACAAATGATAACATTGAGTGAAGATGATAAAATAATTCACCCCAAAAGAGAAGCAATATATATGTGTATGTATATAGCCTATAATTCTACTAGCAAAATGTTTTGAGTAAAATTGAGAGCATTTTGCAACTCGCAGGAAGATGGAAGGGGTATCAAATTTAAAGTTTCAGTCCCATGCATGAGCGAAAATTATCAGCGTATCCATAAAATTACAAGGAAATAAGAAATAGCGTAAAACGTCCTCCATAAGAATTGCTCGGGGATTCTAACCGACTGCTTTGTGTAAATTAAAACGTATGTTTTGATTTTATTTTAAAACGAGGGACAGACGATAATAGGTCTATTCTGTGAAGAACTATTAATAACCAAATGACATAATATATCTACAGTAGCGGCCACGAAATCAGGCGGTTGACTGAAAATGCGATGTTGTCACATGGAACCAAAATATGAAAGAGATTAACGAAAATCGCTTACTTTGACGTATAAACTGGCAACACTGAGCATCCAGCGTTGCCTAGACCGTATGTTGAATGTACATTCTATAAAAATTATCAAAATAACTATCTAATAAAACAGATAAAAACATTGACATAAATATAAACCATATGATTGAATTAATAAGCAATGGAAATTTGGCAACGTTGCAAAATCATTCACCCGCCTTATTTCGTGGCCGCGACTTTAGAGTGGTAATACTATAATCAGGGCCGGATTTAAGAATTTGCCGCCCATGGGCCTAAAACATTTCCGCCGCCCCCTTCCCACACCCACGAAACAATATGTTAAATCCAAAACAATATTAAAACAATATTCATTTTACAATATGCGCCAAAATAAACAGCACTGAAATTGAATCAGCCATCTTCACCAAAATGATACAAAACCTTCAAGAACGGTAATACGAGTGTTGCCTCAAGTAGACTGAGGTCATATTGAACATAATTGAGTTTAAACCTACGTTTATATGTTTGTTGAAACTAAGTATATCAAATCTTAATCAATTTAATAATACAATTTTAATACGTTAGTGTTTATTTTGGTGCATAGGCTACTGTAGAACCATATCCTCACATAGACTATAATAAGACGTTTTGAGGCTTTGTGCAACTAAAATTTCTTCTAGGAGCGTTACCTACCTTACAAACTATTAAAATTGGACTGCGGTTTTTTACTGTTATGTTATAATAATTTAAATTGTAAAAAACTGAGCCTGTATGCAAATTATGAAATAAATTCTGATCGTGATGGGGGCGCAATGGGCGATGAATTTTGGTTTGAGAAACAATGCCTACCTTATTTACATTGAAACAGATTTAGGTTTTACTTTATGACAAAAAGTGTCAAATGATCATATTGAGTGACGATGATACATTAATTGAAACTTGAGGTATATCAGTCAACGAAAGGTTGCTGGTATTTTGTTAGATGAATTTTCTCAGAAACCTTTTGGTCATTTCATAGATTGTAGAGTTTTTAGGAGAGAGTTAAAATAAAAGTCGTTTGTCCTACATACTAGGGAAAAAAGTAGCAGGTCAAAAACTTTATAACAAAATGGGAAAGAAATATATTAAGAAAGATATTTAAGAAAGATTATTTTCTGAAAGGTTCTCCTAAGAGATTCTCCACATATAGTGATTTTTTTTAAACCTGCTTTGTTTGCACAAAATCATGAATTTTGATTTGGAGGGACGAATATTAACAGGGAGTAAAGATGATCTATTATGAGCGGCCGTGTTTAAACTTGGTGACGAAAAAAAATAAAAAGTCTGACAGGACCTAAGATCTATTCAATTTTAGGACAAACAAGACAATGAATTGGGTATGATGCAAAGTATTGGAAGTTAATTGACTCTGAAATGGGTGCTGAACATCCGTCATGTTTTTTTCTCATTGCCGATTTTCTATGTTATATTAAAAAGCCGTCATAGATAAAAGGGACTATGATTTCTTGCAAAACATATTTTTCATAGATCGATATAAGTTTAACAACAGACAGAATGAAGCATTTACAAACGAGTGGAGTAATAGTACAGGATTGTAAAGAGTGCTTTGGGGGCAAAATAGCTTGTTCAAACGGTATTGTTAAAATAAATTAAAATTCAATTTTCTGGAAACTTTCATAGTAAAGAATTGGTGATCCACTATGCTTCATGCTATTTTAATTTTATGATTAGGGGCTTTTGCCCCTATGAGCCACTAGTCTAAATTATATACTCCCGAATGTGTAACTGACTGACTCACTCATCGGGGTATCAGAAATTCGTCAAAAGTCGGTAATGTAGATCTCCTATATATTACTTACTACAGAGTGATTCCCAAGCGAGAACTAAACTTACCGACCTGTATTATTGAAAAAATTGCCAACATACTGGGAGTCGCGGATTACCGAAACACTCTTTTTAAGAAATTTTATAACATTAACCAATTGTGCCTTTATAGGTAAAGCGGTCTATCCACCGAGAGTAATTTCAATGTACAGGGTGTATCTGAAATTACCTCTCCAGACCGGAAGTCACTGATGTCAAATACTAATTCTCACTTTAAATAATTTTTTTTAGTTTTACACGGTTTTTAAGAAAACTTTACAATTTGATCTTGTACGCGTAATTTTAGCAGTTTATTGAATATTTGAGGTTAAAATTTAGATTTTCCTCATAGGTTAAGCAAAAATGTCTCGGCACAAAAATGTCTTAGACTCTTTTAAATACGTTTCCAACAAAAATTGTCAGTTTGGTCCAAAAAGTTTTTTTATTAAATTTACAACATGACAGAGATTAATGAACATGTATTTAAATGTTTAGTACGTCTGGTCCCCTCTGTATTGAAATCAGTGTCAATCAACAGAGCAAAATGTGTTTACCTACAACGGCACAATTTGTTTTTTTTATTTTTTTATTTTAAAAGAGGTGCCAGGTTGGTATGGGACACCCTGCAAGACAGTATCATATTTGCACGATAGTCCTCCCAAAAATTGGTTCTTTATTTGGGATGGCACTTAATTTCTAACGAACTCATTAAGCCGCGTCCGCACTGGCCGAACATTCGTGGCGAACTTGTTCGGCGAACACAAAAATCAACAAACATTATTAACGAACAATTAACCGGCCATATGATTTACATACTAAACGGTTAGCAACAAACAAACAAAAGTTCGGAAGAACTTTGTTCGGCGAACATGTTCGGCCAATGCGGACGCGGCTTTAGGAAGTACATCATTGACTTTACCTGATAGCATGCTAATTTAAATTTTACAATTCAACAAAAATTTTAACTAAAATAGCAGATTACACAATTGATTTATCTTTTAGTGCGTAATAAATTAATGTTTAGTTTAAAAAGGTGGCAGTACAGTATTTTCATTTAAAATAAAAAAGCTTTTTTATTTCCTGCCCCAGAAAACTATCTGATTTCAAAATTTAGCGACCAAACATTTTTACCCAAAATAAATATGACATTATTTTTTTTTCTACTCTAGCGGCCAAATTATAACATCTGAGGCAATCCTCGCGAACATCTTTCAAGTTACTACAAGTTTGGTTCAATGAATTTTCGCCCCCCAGTCCACACAATTAAACATAATTAAATGTTTATTTATTTTTGTGGGGAATTTTATCCCATGTAGACGTAATTTTACAACTACTATAATATTTTACTCAGAACCTCAACTTTGCACATAGACATATCTTGCACAGTACCAATATCAATTAAATTATCAAACTTAAAAATTATCATGATGATTTTCAATATCACGTATTCTTCTATTGAAAGTGAGTCGGAACGAATTGCTATATCAAGCAACTGATTGTTTTACTTTGATTGTTATTTACTGACCTGGTCCTACGGCTAAAACATACGTCCTTTGATGTGTATGGTAACTTTAATATTTTAACCATTATTTAACATACTTTTGTTAGTAACTACTGTATTATTGTATTTAGAAACTTGAAGTTTTTTTATTTGCCTTGACAGTAATTTTTTAGGAAATTAGGTAAATTTAAAGTTTTACATTATTAAAAACTGAAATGAAGGAATTGTAATGAATGCCAATATTACATTATGTATTTATCATTGTATGTTCAATATTACTGGATCGTTATGTTATTCCCTGGAATTTCAACACAACTAATTGAAGGATAGTAACTGAATAGTATTTTTGTAAATAAAAGGGGTTTTTGGCAAGTTTTATTCACTTTGTTAAGATTTTAAATTATTTGGTTTAAAGGAATTTTTCATTGTTTTCGATGATCTACTGCACATTTTTATGCAGTTTATCCATATAATTTTTTCATATATTTATTTATATGAATTTTATAATTTTAACTAAATACTTATACAATACCTACATACAAAATTTATTCACAACTCCATTAACCTTTATAGAATTCGGGGGAATTAGGGAAGGAGGTTTGGAGAAAGAGTGTCTGAAAACGAGCCGTAGGCGAATATATTTTCATTCCTTAGATTGAGTTAGTTGCACAAGTTCAAATTTAGGTTACTTCTGCAGTCGTGGGAGTTAATTTATGTTATAAATAAACTTACAAACTCATTTATTTTGCTATTTTGCTCATTTACAAACACTTATATTCATATGTAATCTGTTCATTATATGCGACTTAAACAACAATTAACGAATTTCTGGGCAAAACCCTGAGGGGGCATGGGGGCGGAGCCCCCATCGAGCCGCAGGCGAGTCTATATATATAATTCTGTAAGCCGAATTTCTTGAGCAAAATTGTGAGCGTTATACAAATCGCAGAAAGATGGGAGGGGTCTCAAATTGAAGGTCTCGGTGCCATACACAAGGGAAAACTATCGGCGTGTCCATAATGTTAACAGGAAATGAGAAATCATGTAAAACGTCCTACATAAGAATAGCATGGGGATTCGAAAAACGTCTGCTTTGAGTACATTAAAACATGTGTTATGATTTGATTTTCAAACAAGACACAGATGATAACTTTGAGTGAAGAAGATAAAATAATTAACACCAAGAGAAGCAATCTATTTATATCTATATGTATAATTAGGTAAGCGAAATTTCTTGAGCAAAACTGTGAGCGTTATATAAATTGGAGAAAGATGTGAGGGGTCTCAAATTAAAGATATCTGTCTCATACACGAGGGAAAATTGTCAGCGTGTCCATAATATCAACAGGAAATGAGAAATCACGTAAATCGTCCTCCATAAGAATAGTATAGGAATTCAAAAAAGTGTGCTTTGTGTACATTAAAACATATGTTATAGTTTGATTTTAAAACGAGAGACCAGATGATAGTATTGAGTGAAGAATTTTTAAAACCCAAATGACAAAAATATACCTAGAGTGGTAATACTATGTTTTGTGATTTTGAGCAACTTTGAGCAACTAAAAATTCTACTCTGGGCGTTACCAACCTTACAAACTATTACAGATTGACTGCTGTTTTTTACTGTTGTTATAATAATTTAAATTGTAAAAAAAATAACTGAGTGTGTATGCAAATTATAAAATACATTCTGATCGTAATAGGGACGCAATGGGTGATGAATTGTGGTTTGAGAAACGCAATTACATTAAAACATGTTTTGGTTTGATTTTAAGACAAAAAGTGTCAAATGATCATGTTGAGTGACGATGATACATTAACTGAAACTTAAAGTGTATCATTCAACGAAGTGTTGGTATTCTGTTAGCTGAATTTTCCCATAAGCATTTTGGTCATTTTCATAGATTGCAGAGTTATAGAGACGTTTGTCCTGCGTACTAGGGGGAAATGTAGCAGGTCTAAAACATTACCGGTACAACAAAATGAGAAAATTATAAGAAGGACTATTTTTAGCGAATTTCCCTATAGGGAATACGCTATTACGGTAGTAGTCATGGTGAAACCTAGGTCCGGGACCATAATACTTTTTTGTTTTGAGGTCCCCAGAAGCCAAAAACACCATTCGTTCAATTTCATAAATATGTATATATATATATATATATATATATATATGTGTCCGTGGTCTCGATAACTTTTGACAGGAACCTTAGATTTTGATGAAATTTGGTATGAAGGTGTAAGACCAGGTCTATTTTCATGAGTTCGCAAACCAGCATGATCGGGTTATGGGAACGGGGGTTTATGGGGTTTCAAAGGGGTCAAAAATGGGTTTTTGGCATTTTTGGTCCTTAATTTTTAAAATTCAACAATTTTAACTAAAACCATTTAAAAGAACTTAAAAAAACAAACAATTTGGTATTTTGAATTTTTAACTTTGCTTAACAGGTTACGGAGAAAAGTCAAAAATAGGTTTCCCATGTTATTCTTATGGGAAATCAACAAAACCCTATATCACGCTTCTGTATTGGAATAACTTGATAAAATTTGGCATATATATTCACTAGGTAGGGTTTAACTGATATTTCCTTACAACACTCATATGACGGCAAACCTACATACTCACCCCCATGGGGTTTATGGGGAAACTTAAAAAGTGCCGAATATTGATAAAATTTGATATTCACCTTACCTAACTATTACATTTCCTAACAAAACTAACATTTTCTACACCCCATGGCAGCAAACCTACATACTCATTCCCATGGTGTTTATGGGAAAATACTAAATCTCAAGATTCTTTGGAAATTCGCTGAGTACGCAGGTCTGCTGCGACGGGGGTATTTTAAATATTCTTCTTTAAAGATTCTCCATGTATAGTGATTTAAAAAAAAGTCTACTTTATTTACACAAAGTCAAGATTTTTGATTAGGAGGGGCGAATATTGACAGTAAGTGAAGATGATCTATTTTGAGACGATGTGTTTATATTTGGTGACTAAACAATAATAAAAAATCTGACAGGTGCTAAGAAAATCCATTCAATTTTAGGACAAAAAGACAATGAAAGGGGTATGATACAAAGTATTGAAAGTTGATTGACTTAAATTGGTACAGAACATCCGTCATGTTTTTGACTCATTGGCGCTTTTCTATGTTATATCAATGTTTGTCTATGTTGTCTATGTTATTCCGTCATAGCTCAAAGGAATTATGACTTCTTTTAAAATTTATTTTTCATAGATCGATATAAGTTTAAAACCAGACAAAATGAAGCTTTTACAAACGGGTGGCCTAATAGTACAGGATTTTAAAGAGTGCTTTGGTTGCGATGGTCTGTTTAAACGGTATTGTTAAAGTAGTGAAGAACTGGTAATCCGCCATGGTGCATGCCATTTTAATTTTATGATTAGGGGCTTTTGCCCCTATGAGCCACTAGTTCTATTAAATTGGTCGGATGACTCTGATTTAGAACTAAATGTAACTATTGTATTGTAAAAAATAAATTGCTCGATGTCGAGCAACACGTGCACTAGTATATATATATATATATATATATATATATAATACGCGAAGCATTTTTTCTTTAAAATCTACTACTCCCTTATTTGTGGACCAATAACATTTGAGGTGTCAAAAGAATTATCTCAAGTTTCGCAATAAGGTTTTAGACTTTTGATATTTTAATTCTGAAGTCCACGAGGAAGACCTTAAAGTTAGTTTTTTCCCATAAGGTTAACATGGAGAACATTTTTTATTGAATTGCAAAATAAAACAGCTGTTGATAGTAAAACAAACAAAAACAAATGTTAAAAAGCTAGCTGAATCGGGGCCTACGATGTAGGCCCCGGCTGAATACACGGCATTTAGAATAAGTTTTTTATGCTGCATAGAAAGGAATTGAATTCTAGCTGATACTGAAATGTCAACACAATTCCATAAATTAATACAATAAGGAGTGTCTATTATGTTTTTCCTTTTCCTCAAAATGTAGCAGGTAGATTTTGTTTCAACTTTTTATTTATGAGTATTTAGGTACAAAAATAAGTTTAGTAACTTAACCCCAGAAAAAATTCATTTTCCCGTAAAAAACAAGTTTGAAAGTAGAAACTTTTGATGTGGTTCTTATGGGTTATAAGATTGGCATTGAAACAACAACGAAAGTTAACAAATATTAAAACAGAATATCTAATGTTTGCGCATGTGTTTCCAAACTGCTGTGAACTAGGAAAAGTGATAGTTGTTGGTGTTTTTTTTTTTTTTTTTTTTTTTTTTTTTTTTTTTTTTTACAATATATTTATTCTGGATCAATGAATTTACATTATACACAGAAATTTTAACACAGGTAGAAAGGTAACAAACATATTGACATTAGTGGGCTCGGCCTATTCAGGTACACCCTGGAACGTAACAGTAAATGACAATAAATTTAACAGAACACAAAAGAAGGTGAACAGATAACATGAAAAGGAAGGAATTAACGAAAAGGTAGTAGGTTTTCAGTCCAGTCCAGCTAGGAAATCTTGTGGCAATCTTACTTTTAATCTTCTGTTATGAGTTTGGTGACCAATTTGAAACGCCACAGCACCAGGTACAAAGTCCAAGGTTTCGACAAATTTTCTACTGGATTTCAAAACAAAGTTGAACACAGATTCAACCCCAAGCTCTTCGTGGATGTGGTTGTTACGAACAAACCAAGTGGCGTCTACTGCAATTCTTAAAATTTTATTTTGTAGGACTTGAATTTTGTTCAGTTTAGTGTGGGACACTGCTAAACCCCAGACAGGAGAAGCATACATAACTAAAGGTCGAATTATCGTTTTATATATCAATATTGCACATGCAGGTTTCAAGTGAGATTTTCGGTTAATTAAAGGAAACAATTTTGACAGCCTGGCATAACCTTGGGTTACTTTTTTATTAACGTGAAAATTCCAATTTAGTTTTTTGTCAAGCCACACTCCCAAATACTTAACAGCTTGATCATCCGGATTCCAAGGCAGAAATGTTCCATAAATTTGGATTTCATGAGGCAAAGCATGCTTTCTCAATGAAAACACCTTAGTTTCACATTTTGTCGAGTTGAGTTTGAATTTCCACATGTAAAACCAAGCAATTAGTGTATCTACAGACGATTGCAAGGAGTTAGCAGCCTCGTACAGATCAGAATTTTGACAAAGGAGAACCGTATCATCTGCATATAGGGCTAACGAGGCATCTTCAGGTACAGGTATATCAGACATATAAAGATTAAATAACACAGGTCCAAGTATAGAACCTTGAGGAACACCGGCTCTGATCGAACGGCTTGTGGAAACAGAAGAATTTACTTTTACAGAAAAAGTTCTTTCATGCAAAAAAGATTTCACGAGGTTTACTATGTAGATAGGAAAACCAAAATCAATCAACTTGAATATTAGTCCATCGTGCCACACAGTATCAAATGCCTGAGCAATATCAAGAAATGCTGCTACTGTATGCTCTTTCCTTTCAAAACCTCGTACTATTGTTTCATAAATCCTTAATATTTGGTGAAGAGTTGAGTGCTTTGGTCGAAATCCAAACTGATGGGGAGGAACTACATTAGCAGAGTTGTTGGTGTAAATTTAATAACGTATTTTCTGTGATACCATAACAAAGTTATGCAATGTTACACATGTTAAAACACCTGTTTAAAAGAGATAACATTTAAAAGTTTTCACTTCCAGTATAGGTTACAAGCTTATTGCAAAAATGGGTTGTATATATAGAGAAATTTTAACAAAAATGGGCCACACCAACAAAGTTGTTGATTTTCTCAATTCTTGTGATTTCTTTAATTAAATTCTGTTGACATGGAAAGTTATGTTAAAGAGGGACTTAGTCCGTTATAAATAGAAATAGTGTTGACTTATACACTATGTCGAATACTACAACACATTGCTAGAAAAAAACAGCCGCAGTGAGTGCTGTGTAGTACCAGGTACTCTTGATAAATGCAGCGCATTGCGCTGCACAGGCTCTTTAGTCTACATAGGATCCATGTTGCATTCTAATTTTCTGCTTTTGTTTAACTTCTAAATAATCTGGCAAAGTTTGGTCCCATGGCTGTGGGGTACCCTGTATATCTAGCTTAAATACTATTTTTAATACCGTACCCTAAAAAATATGAGTCCATTGGTTATTTTGAACATAGTACCGGGTTGACCGAGCCATTATTGTTGGTTTCATTTACTTTTGTTACAGTGTCATGATAATAAGGCTATTAAGTGTACACCAACAAATAACTATACCTCCTCACAGTTCATTATTATTTCGTTGCCAAAATGGCAATCCATAAAACCAATGTTAAAAATTACCGCTTTTAAATTTATTTTTGGACAAAATTAGAAATTTTTCTGGTGTTGGAGGCTGTTCCTAAAAATATTTTTGGGCCAATACAATACATTCTTATAAATGCACAGTTTAAGCAAAATATACCCGCTATATTTCAAGATTGTGGAAAATACATCGCCACAGACACTTTTCGTATTATAGTACTAGCTGTTTCCCGTCACGGCTTCGCCCGTGATTGAATTTATTTTAAAGGTAATTAAGCTCGTTCGCAACGCTCACTCGCCGTCAGGTTCATTCGGTACGCTCACTCGCTGTTACGCTCACCTTATATAAAATAAATTGCTAGAATACCTAAAATTAGAATTTTTTATTGAATTTGTTTCTTAGCAACCAATAAAAATAAGTAAAATAGAGATTTTCAGATTTTTTTACAAACTATTGTAGGCACTCTGGGTCAGAGCCCTTTGGACAGATTTGCACCAAACTTCACATAAACCATCCTTGAATAATGCTCAATAATGCCTGAAAGTTTTATTACTATCTGATGAGCGGTTTCGGTGTCCATAGGCAACATACATATGTATACATTTACATACACTTACAAAATTTTAATTGCGTTATAAATATTGCCAATTTTCAAACCATTTTGATATGATGATTAATTTAACTTAGTTATATTTTAAATGTAGGCTTTATATTTAAAACAATTTGTTTAAAATTATTTATGGCTACAATAGGGGTAAAAATATTTTTTAATTTTCTTAAATGTAAAAGTAATTTGTATAACAAAATTTTTTGACACATATTTTTGGAAGAAATTAATAATATTTTCACAAAACATTACAGGAGACATTAAAAACATTTTTATTATTTAGTTTTTAGTCACATTGCAGAACCTTTTTTGGTTAGTTTTAAGATCTATACTTATTTAATACGCTAAGGGGTTTTTTGTCTTGAGAACTCCTCCTACAATTTTCAACCGATTTTCAAGTTTTTGGTGTCGTTGGATAGGTCTGTAGTTGTTTCCGCCAAAAATTGATGAGAATCGGACTGAAAATATAGGCGCTATCCACCATTTAAATCTCAAAATTTCCCATTTAAATAACATTGGAATTGAATAAACCATTTAAAACATCTGTTAATAATCAGCTGTAAATAGTGTAGTTTTGGTGATTAAAGAGATTCACAATATTGGATTGGTCGGATGTCGTTGATTTAGAGCTAAAAGTAACATTTATATTTTATTAAAATAAATTGCTCGATTTCGAGCAACACATATACTAGTATGTTTGATTAGTTCTAATTAATAAATTCAAAAAGTATGTTAAAAAAGTTAAAAAAAACTACATTTTTGGCTCTTACACCCCTATTGTTTAATAATCGTTGTTCACAAACTCATGAAAACAGAGCTGGTTCCATGACTTCAAATTTTATGTACATTTGAACTTACAGAACCTATTAATGGCTTCTTGGGACCTCATTAAAAAGAAAAGTAGGCTGTTAAACAATTCTAAAAGAAAATTCACAAATAACATTTATTTTCAACTACTCTCAGACCATTATAAGTAAATAAATAAAATAAAAGTAACATATATTTTGAGAACTTTAAGTTAAGCAATAATATATAAAAAATACTAAAAAAACCAAATTTAAGACATGCAGAAGATTTGTTTGCATTAGTAGCGGTGCATTGCAAAATCAGTTAGTTCAAACAAGTGTCTGTGGACTCATCAACCCGTACAAATTGGAACAGGTGTGATCGACATTTGCTCACTGCCGAACTGGTGCTAGATCATACAAGTAGGGGGCATCTTCGCTGGTCCTGCTCAGGTTTTTTTTTATACAGGCGCCGTTTTTGAAATTCTTTCAATATTTAATTTGTTCATTTTACTTTTCAGGCTCCTCAGGACAGCCCAGTATCCCCTTCGGATGAGCAAGACCAACCGCTCATGTCGGACCTTGAACCAAAACCCACCAGTAAGTAATATTTTACTTATATGGATGTGTCACAGTTCAATAATTTAGATATAATCTCAGAGATCTGTAATAGCATAGGTTGAGTTAGATAATTTGATTTAAATTGAGGAAAGATAATTTTATTCATTTACAAATTAAACTCCTGGAACGACTATCTCGATTCTTTGGGCTATGTGGATGAAACATATAAAACATTGCTCACAGCCGCTACAGTTTGAGTGAGCAGATGATTGTTACCAAACTTCAAAATATTAAAATCTAGGTACATGAGCTAATGATCATTTCCATTATATGGATTGGCAATACTGCTGATTACCCAACTTAGGCCTAAAAGATTGTGCTTGTGGATATATTATTCTAAATTGACATCGCGATTAAAAATTTGGAAACACCTCAAATTAACTGTTATTTACCACAATTTATTTTGATGGAAATTACCCACTGAATAAATTAAGGTCATATACTGAATGTGTGTAGCGGACATATCAAGGGGAAAAATAATCTTGGCATAAAAATTTTTAAGACCATATTCTGAAAAATGTCAGCTTTATCATCGCCTTTAATGAAAACAAAATTGTAAAAATGTTTTATCTTGTTTATCAATATGCATACAGCCGAGTCTCATCAAAATCACCTTGTCTCAGCTTTGTGCTATAATGTTGACATCACTTGTTATGCAGTATTTGCTCATGACACGTAATTGAAACAACTTTGCATGGAGATGCCCTCAGGACGCTGGAGGAAGGGGAAGTTCCTCTGGAGAAGATCCCGCCAGCCTATCATGAGGAGAAGGGGAAGAACGGGAATCCTCCGGGAGCGCAGGACATCAACCTCAAGAGAGAACTTGGACTGTTCAGCGCAGTCAGCCTCATCATCAGTGTCATGATAGGTAATTATCAGTAACTTATCACTGATAACCGTGGGCGTAGCATAACAAGCTTTTAAGGGGGCATGCAAAAAAAATCCTAATTATGTAATACCAGTTCTAAAGTTTTATATTTTATTTTACAACTTTTTTTTAAAGTTGTGGGGTGGGAGGGGTGGGGGGGGGAACGTGCAAATTTTGATAAGGGATTGATGAGTTTGATCTGGTTCCATGTCAGTATCATATTAACATTAACTGAAGGTATAATGTTTTGAAGATTACAAAGGTTTTGGTAAACAGTTTTCAATAGTGAATCAACATCAATTCTATGGGTGAAAAAGTTATTATTAGATCAGTGTTGGAGAAGCTACTTTTTAAAAGTAGCTAGCTACAGCTACTTTTTGAAAAAAGTAGCTTAACTACAGCTATAGCTAAATTTTCTTAAAGTACAGTAGCTAGCTACAGCTACAGATACAGTTGAAAAGTAGCTAGCTACAATTTTATTTACTTTTGCAAACTGGTCCTGGTATTCTCTTACGACGTGTAATCACCTCCATTTTCCCACTTCCAAGTACAAGTAATTATGTTTTTTTTTAAGGTACCTTATTTTGGTGTTGTTTTTAGACTTAGTTTCATTTTAAAATAATTATTTGTAACTCTGGATCCTAGATAAAGTAAACAGAATAGTAGTATGAAAATGTAATGTATCGCAAGAAGGGACTTACATCAAAGTCAGGGAACCAAGCAACAATATTTAATAAGTTATTTTCACAAGCTTATAACATTTTTCGTAGGCTGACCATGGGTAGGGTTAATTTTGGCGTATGCACTCAGAATAAGAAGGACCAGTCTCTTTATAGTTTTGTTGCCAATCTCCCTGTAACTACTACTTGACATATGCTGTCGATTGTTGGATTAGATATACCACAGAAATAGAATATAAACTTAAGTATTAAACCCTCTGTAAAGTATTTTTTATGAATAGTTTGGGAAGTAAACTTTAAACAATATCAACCATCAACAATCAACCATCAGCCATCAATCAACATGGTTGAGGTTAGGTCGTTTTGTTTATCAGTAGTGTAACAATAACAATTAAGCTATTTGAATTCGTTGTCGTGTCGTGTCGTCTCTCATTGCAAACATTCATTCCCTGACCCAAGCGATCCTGGCGGTGTGAAGCGTAGTGTGGTACTTTAGTTTCTATAAAATACAGGACAGTGGAATTGGAATACAACTAGAGCATCTGATGGCCGGCATAAATTCAACAAGAGAACAAGACTGGTTGTCATTGGTTATGGTTCTCAATTGGAGTGCCTGGTGGCAACGGATTGAAAATAATCTTTAATTAAAACGACCAAAAACATATCAGCTGAACTAACTATATAAAGTTTCACCCGGATTCATTTGGAGGCCATGAATAATGTAATGTGAACACAATAATTATATTGTATCGTAATCAAAGTAGCGAGTAAAGTAGCGCTATATAATCCGCTACAACTACGTTAAAAATGAAGCTTGCTACAGCTACAAGCTACTTATTTTCTAAAGTAGCGGAGCTACACAGATGCTACTTAATAAGTAGCGGTGCTACAGTAGCGTCACACTTGTCCATTCCTTACTTTTCTTAATCCAACTTAAATATATCCTCCATTTCACAGAGTGAGAAACAACAGATGAGGTCAGAAAAACTGGTTCATTAGTTTTGTTCAGTGCTACTGTTGATAATAATTTTTGTTCAGTGAATTTACAATGACGTTTTGCCAAAGATAACTATAATTGATATGTTTATCTGAATCTGTCCAATTTCCAGGCTCTGGGATCTTTGTGTCGCCCTCCAGTGCCCTGCAGAGATCAGGGTCCGTGGGGGAAGCGCTCGTGGTTTGGGCGGCATGCGGCGGCATTTCACTCTTAGGTATATTTTAATTTGTAGCTCAAAGATGTGCTTTGCCTAGGGCAGTCAAATGAGAACACCTATAATGGTACACATAGGTTTTTTAATGTTGACTTTGTTATCCAATAATAATCACAATAATTATAATCGTTATATAAATTAATGTTGAAAGCAATCTCTTATTGTGAACAATTGTATTGACATTGAGATACCAGCAATGTTAGGTTTTAACAATGTCAAGGTGTTCTTTATTGGAAATAATGTAGTGCCAATAAAAATCTGTACTATTACCTATTATTTGATTAGTTGTTCAAGTGACAAAGTGACTAATTGTACAATAATTCTAATGTGGATTTTATTGTAAATCTGGGGCCCATTTCATAATAATCTACTAGTTACAAGTTACAAGTTGTAACTTGTAATTTCCATAAGATTCGCATTAGGCGATCACCTGATTTACTAATAATATTAGTTTGTAGTTTATTATGAAATGGGCCCCAGAAAGTATAAATAAAGTTTTATTTAGAAATTGTTTAACTTGCTTACAACAAACTAAAATTGTTGTAAAAATGATTTTATATTTAATCTTAAGTATAATTTTTATAACAATTTTAATAATGTTTGTTTGTTTCAAACAATGTAAAAAAACTAAATAAAAATTTGTAAACAAATCATTCAGGTCCACATTTTAGTTTTGACTACTTTTAAACATACTTTTTATGTACTTCCCTAAAATTAATCTGATAAATGTTAATTCATTATGATTATAGTAATAACACAAAAAGTGATCTATTAAAGTCATTACATCCCATTACAGTAATGAAAACTGTATTCGTAAGATTTGACTACAAGAATACAAGTATTAAAACCAGTGCTAGTATTGCACTGCAGCCCGGGGGTATATCAACTTAATAAATTGTCATTATCACTTTTGTTCCAGGTGCGCTAGCATTCGCCGAGCTAGGCATTGTGGTTCCACAGTCCGGAGCGGAATACTCGTACTTCCGAGCAGCATTCTCGCCCCTCCACAAGTTTGCGGGTCCGCTGCCCAGTTTCCTCTACATCTGGGTTGTGGTGCTGATACTGCGACCAGCTGAGGTGGCGATTATCGTCCTCACCTTTGCTGAGTACGTTTATGATCCGTTAGCTACATCTATCGACGCCCAGCTAACGCCCAGCGACCAAGAAATGCTCAAGAAACTTATCGGAACTTTAGCTTTAGGTATTGCGTCCTGATGTTTAGCGATTCTCTTAAATGAAATCAGTCGTATATGTTTTCACAATCATCTCATTCACTACAGTTTTAGATTTGTAGTTCTTAAATTATGAAACTTTTATAGTTTTACACGTAAAATGGATTTTAATATATTTATTTTACATTTTTCTATAAATAAATTAAAACATAAATTTGTATTTTCATTTCAGTTAATGAAAATCTGGTTAAATTTTAACATTTTTAGGTGTAGCAGATAAATATGTGCAAGTACCCACTCTCTTTAAAAAAAAATCAAGAAGATTGAGGGTTAAGATTGCTTTTGTTATAATAATGTTGTGAAATGTACACCACAAAATGCAATGAAATATCAAGCAGTAATGACCAGTTTTATATCTTAATCATGCCTGTTTCATTATAAGTTTTTATCTTTTATCATTTATGTTTTCATGTATATTTCATATATCCTTTCCTATATTTTAATACCAGTGTTAATTTTATGTGTAAAATATTACATGCAATTTCACATACAATAAAAATGAGTTGATAAATTTTGTTCATTTGTTCCAGGTGTGATTACATTTGTCAATTTCAAAAGTGTAAAACTTTTCGTCCAACTAAATAATATATTTTCTTCATTCAAGATTCTAGTTTGTATGGTTGTAATTGGTGGAGGAGTTTACAACTTGAGCTTGGGTAAGTTATTTGGAACTTTAGCGTAGGTACGGTTTACAATATTAATGTGAAATTGTTCTAAAAAGGCTATAAGTTCTTCTAAAAACTTTGGAATAAAATAATGATTCTTTGTTTCAAGTTCATTGTTGGTGATGGTCATTAGTTTATGTTATTGTTTATTAAATTATTGTGAAAATTTTCCGTCACTGATTAGTTCAAACAAATTCACGATGTTTCGGGATCTGGAATTTGACCACGACTTCAGGTTGAGGAAATACCTAGAACATAACAAGTTAGTAAAAACACACCAGGCGAACCTGAATGAGAAGTCCATAGCCAAACCTGAAACAGAAAAGGCAGTAACAAAAAATAAAACACGAGTAATGCACAAAGCTTAAAACAGAAAACTGTGAAAGCAGTCAAAACAAAGCACAAAAAATGTAAATGAAAAACTACACTCATGGCCGGATTATGAACTGTATATTCTTTAATTGAATACTTTAAGCCAGGAATCATAACACAAAGAATCAAAGTGACTTCACAGGAGCAGCTACAACATCGAATAGAATAGGCAAATCAGTACAGAGGCAATTGCCAGCCCAATAATGATGTTGGTTTTGTCACAAGGTACAAAATACTTTTTATCCGACTTTAAATTTAAATTTGAATTGAAGCAAATTCAGTTTATAAATTTGAACAGTTAGTAAATTTTCATAGACCTACTACACCTTTAAAACTTAAAACTAACTAAACGTAAAACTTGTAATATAGCAAACAAATTCACCATTTGGCAACATTAACCCTAGAAGCGGCCATTGCCGGATTTCCGGCAATTTCATTTTTGCGAAAATCGTCAATTGCCGGATTCCGGCAATATAGGTCAATTTTTGTTCAACTACTCATTACACATGGAAAACGATCAATAAATGTAATAATATTGATACCATTTTAAAGAAGATGTTCCAAACTTTCATTTTCGTATATAATCGAACCTTGTAGCATTAAGAGATCGACGCAATTCGTATTATAATTTGAACAAAATTTAGCGCGCGAACCATTTCCGGCTCAAAAACGGCGAAACGTCTAAAAACATATGTTTTTAAAAAAAAATTTTACTTTTTGTATTTTTTTTTACTATTAGAAAGCCGTTGGTATTATTGAAAAGAGCATTAGGTCTTCTTTCGTTTCCAGTGATAAACATTTGTCATATGACTTCGGAAAATAGGAAAAATAATTTTTAAAATCAGCTAAAATGTGCGGTGCATAGTTTGGCCAATTTGCCGGAAATACGGCAAATTATAAATCACCTATTAAAACAATTAATAATGAGTTTAGCGCGTTATAAATCATATAATTTTGTTGCTAAGAAAAAGTTATAATATTAGAAGTGATTCCTTCCTCTATGGTGCGTGCGGTGGTCTGTGGAAGAAGACGGAAATAGTTGTATTCCTAGGCCATTCTATCCTATTGCCGGTGTGAAACCTCACACGTCTCATCACAAACATTTTTAAGGAACCTTGATATTTTTTATATTTTACTTGTATATATGTATATATTCTTGTTCAGGAAGATATGCACTTCAAATAAATGTACCAGTTATCTTATTATAAAAATGTAAGATAATTATATCTGCTTTTAATAACTAAATTAGGGGTTTTGTCAAGAACAAATTATGTTTCCCTACACGTGATAGGTAAAAAGAAAAACAGTTATTTTTTGTTCATAAGTGTATTAACTTAATACCAAAGAACATATTGTAAAGTTTAGTACATAACAAGTCCTTTTTATATTTACCTATGCTTTGATTTAATTTCTTTGTGTCAAACAGGCAACCTAAGTTTGTCAATTTTGTCCATTTTACCTATTTTTATCAATAACTGAGGATAAAAAAAATTATTTCCTATAAACCAAACACATTTATATGTAGAGAAATAAATTAAATACAGTTTATTACGCATTAGATTATTGTAAGAGTTATAGTAGTCTAATTAAAAAATATTTCAAAATGATTTATAAAATTGATTGTTTGTATTTTGCTAATGATATACTAGCAGCGATTAGTTTGATTTTATTTTATTTAAATGCTATGTTCTTTCGTGAACAAAATGAGTATGCATATGATAGGTTTATCTTGTAAGGTTAAGTCACAGAGAGGGTTTGAAGTAACCTCTGCAGATTTTGCTGGAATACGGCCTGAGGGGTAGATTTTTGTTCTAAATTCGACCCGTGCATCCATCCACTTAAATGTCTTAAGAAATGTTTTTTTTTTATTATTTCCTTATACTTATGTATATTTTCTTGTTTAGAATGATCTGTACTACAAAAATATGTACAATTGATCATATTATCATGCTGTATAAAAATTATATGAAGCTTTGGGTAGCTAAATTAAGTTTTTTGAAAATAAAAATAAAAATTTTAAACAAACATAAAGCAAAGATCAAAATTTTTTTATAGTACAAAAACGCATTATTTCCAATAGATATATTGTACAGTTTAGTAATATTGCACATTTACTGTAATATGTATATATTGTTTACTTTATTTTTATCTTTCAAATGTACAGGGCACGTTTGTAATTTTTTTCCATTTGGCGTAATTTCCCCTGTAACAGTTGTAAACAAAATATTTCTAACAAACTAAACATATTTACACGTAGGGAAATAAATTGCCTATATTTTGTACATCTTCGATTTTCTGTATAAAAATTAGTGTAAAAGTTCTAGCACTCTACTTTTGAAAAATATTTCAAAATTTTTCAAAAAATTTGGTTTTTTCACATTTTGTAAAAAACGTACCAACAGGAATTTCATTTAATTTGTTTTAGAAATAATCTACGTCTTTTTCCGAACAAAATGAATATGCATATGACTAGGTTATCATTAGTAGTTTGGACACTGTTAATTTTTTTAAAAACGTCTGCAAAATGGCCGAAATTGCCTGGCCGCTTAGCGCACACGCACCGATTTGGCCTGGCCGCTCCTAGGGTTAAAGCTATAGAAATTTCAAAAGCGCGGGCTCCAGCATAACAACTTATATATCTTAAAATAAAACTTGATTAAAAATAAATTAACACCCCAGATTAATTAGTCGCCTACCCAATATTTTCATCCTAGAGCCACCCTGTCATCACTGATTAAAAATTTTTTTACCGAAACAAAAACAAGAAAAGTTTGAAAGGTTTTTTTTTGTGATAGCATCACAGTCTAACATCATCATAGTTGCGACACTCTAACGTGAAAAGTCTGGGGATGAAGATGCTAGTGGTCCCTGATGTGTAGACATAACACAAACTATTTTTTACTGGATTCTGATGGTGGCGGAATTTTGGTTGTTTGGAAGAACAGCTCTGCCTGCCAAGTATTGGTAAATTTTTCATTCCGTTCATAAAAAATCACATTTTTCATGGGAGAGGTTATTATAAAATCTAAACCATACGTTTGTTCTTATTTTGTGGCCAATCTATTCGTAAAAATCATTAACATAATTTAAAAAGAAAATAACTAGTTGCGAATCTAAACACTCGGAGCGCTAGTGAAGTTCCTTCTTTCTAGGCTACTACAAACTGTGAGGGTCGTTACATGATTTTCCTACATGAAAAATATGTTACAAGATTATGCATAGCGTATATAAATTCTTATGAAAAGAATAAACATATATTTCGATTTCTTCAAATTAGTATACTTTAAATAAGATGAATCAAATGACCATTTGGTTAAATAAGATGGGCCTAAAGAAGTTTTTGTTATTATTTTTAACTTTTAATAAATTGACAAAGTACCACCCCAAAAGTTTAGCTGCTATAGGCCCCAGCCTTTTCAACCTATTTAGAAATGCGGCCCTGAATACACTGCACCTATCAGGAGACAGCACACGGGAGCCAACCACACGCCAGCAATGCCAGGCAAGTAAGGTGTGTTTTAGGTATTTCTTCCTCCTGAAGACTGGATCAGATTTCAGATACCGAAACATCGTGAATTTGCTTTCTCTAAATCAGTGATGTGGTAAATCTAAAATATGAAATAACTCAATCTCTTTTCCAAGGCTGGCTCTAGGTTTTCTGGCGCCCTTGGCGAAAGTATCGGAAGGCGCCCTATCACCCCCCCCCCCCAAATTAATTTCATTGAATCTAGAAATTTTTTTTAAATACCTATCAATTTTTATCAACAATTTATTATTAGAAGAAACACTTGTAATTCATCAATGGTTTGTAATTTACTGTCAAAAAAATTTGCAAAATAAAAGTTTATCTTTGACCAAGGTCTAAAATCAGATGCAAAGAGGGACAAATCACTGCTGATTGAGTGTGAGTGTTAAATAATTGAAAGCGCTCTTTACTGAATTGCCAATTGGTGCGTTCTTAAATGAAAATCGAAGGCAATTTCTTTACCAATAGGGAGGGCTCGTCTCCACCGATTGGAACACTCTTTAGGACACTCAGATAGGGAGGGCTTTTAGTTGCCACTTATTGCCTATAAACAAAGATGTTCTGAAGAACATGAGGACTAAAAGTTTATCCAAGCAAAACCCTCACGGTTGTTACAACATTTAGTTTTTGTTTTAAACGATTTATTAAAAACTACATAATAACATTTCTTAATTAATGATTTTTTAGTTGACTGAATGTTCAACGAAAATCACATTAATTTCAATTTCCTATGACACCACTCAATTGACTTTTTGAAAATCATTAACCAAAGTAATTCAATTTTTAAGGCACACATTGTTATGTTCCAATTACTATAGTTTTTAAGACACACACGTTGTAAAACTCCATCACTATAGTGCTTACTTCATGACCCCTTATTACCAGATTTTGTTTAAATTTAAAGCCCTTTAAGCAAACATTTTAAGAAAGGATTTCTTTAGGAGCTTCATATAAAATTTTAATTATATAAAAAAAATACTATTATTTAATTTTTTTGTACTGGGGGATTGTCAATTCACTATTCTTGTAAGATGAGCTCGTTCACTTCGCTCACTCGCTAGACAGAGGGTGTTGCGCTCTGGTTTAAATTAAATAAACCATAGGATGAAAAATTTATTTCTACAGTTACCAATTGATTTTGGTTCAAGTTAGTACGTACAAAAATTTCAAAATGTGCACTGTGAAAGATTGTAGGACAAATTAATTGATTTCTTAGTGGCCGATAACCTCATATATAAACAAAACCTAGGACGGTAATAAAGAGCTTGCTGGTACAAACAGTGCTGTTTTAGAATATTGTAAACACTAATATGAATGGACTTTTCACTTACAGCAGCACTTTATTTATTAAAAAATTGTGATTTAATAAGTTAATTAAGTTGGTTAGAAATAAACCATTAGCTGTTTACATATGAAGCTGGATGTGTTAACGTGTGTGGTCAATGATGATTTAATTATAACTAGCTGATTTTCTGTGCTCCGCTACGGTGATAGTTTCATCATTGACTTTGTACACTAACGTGAATAGACCTCTCATCCATACATTTAGTTTGAGGCAAAAATTTGGAAGTTCAGGGGACGTGGCACCAGAGTCGCTGCAATCGATGTTGTTATTATTCAGCTGAATTTACAGTGCTGCAAAAATATTTTACCAAAACATAAACATAACTTTCAGTTATAAAATGTTTCATCCTCGGTTGAGAAGAGTGGTAATACTGATTTATCTATCATATGTTACGTGTACTTCCGTGGACGTCGCACGAGATCGCACCACCGTCAATATGCTTCACACACGCCTATGCTATGAGAAGTCTACTCACGTAGTGTACAAAGTCAATGGTTTCATTAATAAAAAACAAAAATATAGTATCCAAAAGTGAGGCTCTATGAACCATTAACACTTCTCACAGCTGACTATTAAAAAAGCTGGCAATTTATTTTAGATTCCTTGATTTAAACTAAGTTTCTTAGTCTTCCACAAGAGTTGCATTGGCTTGAACTTTTGAAAGGCTGAAGGACTTAACCCTAAGGAAGAATATGATTTTGTCTTAAATTCTGCAAATCTACATTTCATTCCCTTTAATTTGACATAACAGAAGATCGGTTCTATAAATAGTAAGAACTCATAGTTCCAACCATGTAATAATAGGATTTAGGATTAATTGCAAATTTCTTTTAGATGTTGTTTTATAACAAACATTTACTTTAATCAGAAAAATTCCTATCCTGTTAATATAATGTTTCAGGTAATGTGGACAATTTAAGCTCAGGCTTTGAAGGTTCAAAAACTGGAATTAAAGACATTATCTTAGCAATATACAGTGGCTTATGGGCATACGATGGTTGGTAAGTAAAACATACAACAAATTTTTAGCTTAAACATTCATTTTATTAATTTAAATGAGATACTATGATTTAGTTCTTTATATACAAATAGCGAAGAAAATATTCAATATGTATTGCATTTATTAAATAGGAACAAATAAACGACTCTACAAATTAAGAAAAATTTTAAAGCCTTACAACCAGGTCTGATAAAAAGTTTATCCCTTTCACTTTTGAGATAAACTCTTTGCAGGGGTTGCCTCTCTGCAGGGGTTGGAATCTCTCATAGAAGATTAAGGGTTAATGTCATGGTCTTAATAAAAAAATGTTTAACCTTTTAAATTCAATTAGACTTTTTCTATAAATCTGTGACAATTTTCACTTATTTAATAGTACTTTTATTTCAGGTCATCTGTTGTAATTGTTTCAGAAGAAGTTAAAAAACCTAATCGGTAAGTAGTTATTTTATGAACTGGAATTTCATTAAGTGGTTATTTTTATGTAGGTGGCATATTCTTAGGGTTGATTTATTCAATTTGTAATGTGACACTTTCTTCATATCTTGGAATTCAATTTTTATACTTTTGATCGGTAATATTTAAAAACACATCCAATTAACGTAATGCCCATATAACACAAAATCCATTTTATATAATACTGGCACTTATACCGATAAATTGAATTTGCACAAATTGAAATTTTATTTGACGACCTCCTTCCCAAACATTTTCTCTAGACTCTAAACAGCTATTAACAAAAGTTTACTCTTACCTCTTATGCTTCAGCTAAAACCATGGTCAAGAAGAGGTTATAGCACTCACCAATGTGCAGGGTAGTCATTATTGTAAGAAGTAGTCATGTTCAAGTGTTTGTTTCCTAAATATGAGGCTTTAATTCTTGAGGTTTTCTGTGTTCCACAATAGTTTTAACCTTAATAGTATGTCTTTAGATTATGCACTAAATAAAACTAGTCTCATCTCTGTAAACTTTTGATGATTGAAAAGAAAAAATTGTTACCACGGTAATAAACAACAATCCCTGTGGCAGTAAATTTTAAATTCTACAGTTTTTATTTTATTATTATTTTTTTTTTAAAGGGCTGTAGTTGCGATGAATGTTAAAAATTATGTGCTTTGTGGGTTCTCTCCTCCATTCTTTATATTAAGATATCCAGCTTTTTTCGGTGACTTATTCTGCAGTAGTAAAATTTTTGTTCAACATTTTAAAACAAAATCCTACTTGGCTCAAAGTAATTTTTATAAAGAAACATCACACTTTCTGCCTACTTACATGTATCCTGTGATGAAGGAATATCGTTATATTCCTTGGTTATTGTACGGTATATAATACAAAAATAAACTATAACCACAATTCTAATTGGCTTACTTATTAAACTATGACTTTTTTCCTTCCCAAATGATTATATAAGATGATAAAAATATTAAAAAGCCATCTATTGGGTGCGTTTAGGAGCACAACACTGTCTTTTGATTTTGAAGTACCTATCATGGACTCTGTTCACTATATATATTCATGGTAGCATAGTCAGTAATATTACATTTCAGTCCTTTCCCACATAACTTTTGTGGTGGTTGACCTCAGATATTCCATTTAAATGAGAGAGTTATGTTTAGGTTTTTACAGTCATGACAATTATAACTGTAGGAGTCTATATGTATATTTGCAGGTTTTTAACGTGCTATTTTGCTACGTACGTGTAAAAGCAATAATTAATTGATTGAAGGCTATTTCTTTCTGTTCTCATTTGTACTGTGGTGTCTGCACTCTCACCATCATTATCTCCACAGCAACATTCCTCTGAGCATCATGATCGGCGTTCCACTGGTCACCTGCCTGTACACTATGATGAACATCGCGTACATGTCTGTGCTCACCATCACTGAAATGATCTCGGTCCCCGCAGTGGCCGTGGTAAGTTGACAATACTGTGTCTTTATCATGTTCATAAGAATAATTTACTTCACTATTTCTATGGGCTCTTTAAGGGAGGTAACGATGCTGGTTTTATTGGAAAACAGAGGATTGATTTTAACAAAACAATAGTTTAACTAAACTGAAAAGATTTGTTAACATCTTTCTAAATACTTACCTTTGAAATATATTTTAAATTTTTTTTACAACGAAGGCAAATAAAGATCAACACTTATTCCAGGACTTGGGAAGAACTTTGGCAATGCAAAAGAGTCTCTAGCTGCTAAAATGATGTACGCACTACAGTCAGGGCACACAAAAGGCAGATGGTGCATTATGGTCATCAGATGGAATTACGTCACATATTTTGATCAGAAGTGGCATTTTGAAACATCAAAAGAATGAAACAGCATTTCTTTTATTTATATATTTTCCTGCACAATTCTGCACTCACTCAATGACAAAATTTTCTAAAAATTCTTCAAACTGCTGTTTTGATTAAATGTTGGCCAATTATTGATCAGTACCAGGATAACCGAGCCTTGCTCGTTGCTTTTAATTAACTTTTGTTATAGTGTCATGGTAAAATTCCCACTAACAACCAACTATTCCTCTTCACAGTTAACAGCGTTTCAAAGAGTCTGCTTATCATTGTTTCTTTCTTTGTTTACATTTCCTTGTTATTTCGTTACCAAAATAGCAACCCATAAGACCAATGTTAAAATTTACGATTTTAAAACTTAAATTTAGACCAAATTCGATTTTTCCTGGGATTGAGGCTGTTTCTAAACTTATTTTTGGGCCAAAACACTCTTATATGCAAAGTTTAAGCAAAATCTAACAGCTAGATTTCGAGATCGTGGAACACACATCCCTTCAGACATTCCTCGTATTATAGTATAGGATTGTTTCGAAACAGCATAAAATGATTCCTTTTATCTACAGCACACTATTGTTCATCCAAATCGGTAACATGGAACTCCGCTTCATCGGAACTGATGATCTGGATATTATAAGATTTTTCTTACAAAAAATAATTTTTACGTTTTAGTGCCTTCAGTCTCCAATTTGTTATACCCGCATTACATTAATGTCTCACATTTTGCATCACTTGTCGCCGGGCCGCTTTTGATAATCTGCATTGATGTGATTGCCAAGGCCATGTAAGTATTCACATGGAAATAGGAAGAAGAGGGGGCAGGATGTGAACATCCACTTATCAAACTGTCTGCTGTCTGTCTTGCGCGAGTGCACCTGTGTTAACAGAATGTCAATTGTCTCTTCAAATAAAAAAAATTCTTTATTCATCAATGTATAATAGTGTCAAATAAAATCTATTTTATAATTTGTCAGGTCCGATGACGGACCTGATGGCAGGTCGAGCATGTTCGATAGTGTGTGGACCCCTTTAGTGTCTTTGAAATTTGTTATGGTACGCCATCATCAGATCAACAGATGTTTTTAAACTCGTTAATACATACTACAAAATACAGGACTTGGGTATATTAAAAGTATCATTCTGAGGTAAGTATATTAAATGTATCTTAACCGATCAAGTGAAGAGCTTGCTCTTATATAATTTTTAAACATTGACGTTCAATAATCAAATGTTTTTTCAGGTTGTTTCAGGGAATGTCAGCGAGTCACTTTTGCTAAAACTCAGATGTTTGTTACATTAAGCTTATAAATGAAAAATAAAGCTTTTTTCAGGCCTTTGGAGATAAAATCCTAGGACCATTGAAAATTGTCATTCCGATTGGTGTTGCCCTATCAACCTTCAGTTGTGCAATGGGAGTCCAGTTTGGAGTATCTAGGTAAGCTTAACTATGAATAAATTTTCATGTACCAAATTTTTAAAATCTTAAAGTGTTCATGCAATGATTATAAAAGAAAACGGCATTATTGTTTGGTTGCAGTCAGGTACATTGTGTCTAAAAATTGTTTCATGGAGACGGGAAGAGGGATGGTTTCCACACCAAATAAATATACTGTATTCCAATGATTCCAGAGGGTGAAATTGTTTAACAGTGATAGTTTCTATCCTTTAAATAACCTTGGGAAGATATACACTGATGTGGTGCGCCCCTGATCATTTACATCCCATTTTAACGCTTAAACTACTGGACTTTTATACCCTCTAAAATCATGAATTTATTCATAACTGGGTGAATATATAAAACTGGCAATGCACACTAAATTTTAAAATGAAAGTTTGTGCAATGTAATCATGAAGTATCTGTAAAAATATACCAAAATGTTGATTACATTTGTAACACTAACTTAATTTTAAATAAAAGAACTTTTTGTGCATAGTAGATTGGTATCCACCAACAGTTGAGGTGATTTGTTCAAGGTTGTGTTTTGCGGCAGGGAGAGAAGGTCACATGCTGGAGTCCATTTCGTACATCCACGTGCGAAGGTATACGCCTGCCCCAGCAGTCGGCATGCAGGTACAACCACAATCATGGGTTCAATCGTATGTTACTAAATTAGATGTAATTTCAGTATTGGGGTGAACAGAGAAATATCTCTTATGGTTGGAAAGCTGCTTGGTAATTGATAAAATGAAAAGGAATTAGCACTCTTGATTAAGGGAAAAATGAAATATTTTTTAAGAATGAAAAATAGAAGTCCAATAAAATTTATTTATTTATTTGTTATACAGGGTGTTTCAGAACTCCCTACCAATATTTTAGGGCATTGTTCCTGGGTTAAAAACATATCTAAATATCATATTTAAATTGTCCGGAAGTCTTAAGTTACTCACACAGCCGCCATTTTGTTTTTTACACATAATAATTTTTATTTCCGTAACGGATGGTTGTATTCAGATCATATTTTGTCTAAATCTTTACCATACCAATGTACATTTCCAAAAAAAAAATTAATTTTTTCCATTGTATATTTTGAAAATGGCGGCCATTTTAAATTTTCAAACTCAAATATCTCAAAATCGGTAAATTTTATAAAAATTTTACAAATCACAAAAAAGTTGCCAAATTAAATTACCTAACCAATGATGCCAAGTTTGTAAAGATCTGACAACAAGTAACGGAGTTCTTGTGATTTTTCTTCATAAATACATGGATTTTTCATTGAATTTAATGCAAATAAGGCCATTTTAACAGCAAAATCAATGTTTTTATGAAGAAAAATCGCAATAACTCCGTTACTTGTTGTCAGATCCTTACAAACTTGGCACCATTGGTTGGGTAATTTAATTTGGCAACTTTTTTGTGTCTTGTAAAATTTTTATAAAATTTACCAATTTTGAGATATTTGAGTTTGAAAATTTAAAATGGTCGCCATTTTGAAAATATACAATGGAAAAAATTAATTTTTTTTCTTGGAAATTACATTGGAATGATGAAGATTTATACCAAATATGATCTGAATACAACCATCCGTTACGGAAATAAAATTATTATGTGTAAAAAACAAAATGGCGGCTGTGTGAGTAACTTAAGACTTCCGGACAATTTAAATATGATATTTAGATATGTTTTTAACCCAGGAACAATGCCCTAAAATATTGGTAGGGAGTTCTGAAACACCCTGTATAATTTACAGTCCATGCGTAGCATAAGAAAATACATAACACTCCAATAATGCAGAAAATACACATATTATGTTAAATTCACAAAATTAAAAAAAAAAAATTAAAAAAGAGAAATTAAGCTTAATGATGAGCTTGAGTAGACAGTTTTTAATAGTCTTAGTAAAATCTTTTTATTTACCATTATGTACATGTGCTACAATAATTAGCATCAACAAAAGCATCAATAGTTTTTAACTATTGTAGCTTAAAATAAATAAAATGTTAGTCAGGCCTACCAATAATTTAAATGAGTAAAAATACTCTACATTTTAACTCAAAACTTAAAAAGGAAACAATTAACTCATTTACAAACGCTAATTCGTTCACAAATAAAAAATCCATGTACCTAAGGAGTACTTAGAGAGGAGTAGGAAATCCTTCAATCGGGTAAAGATTTATTTATTAAATATTCTTATTATATTTTTTTAATCAGTCTTAAAGAAGTCCTGACAGTATATTTTCATTTTTTGACACACTATTATATCTTAAATGGGGTTTTAACCTCTTTATAAATATTGAAACTGTTGCAATGAATAAATTTGATTTTTGAACTCTTTAATCTTTTTAATCTTTAATTTCAATAGAAATGAATTCCTTTTTCAGGCTCTGCTGACATTGCTGTTCATGCTGTCGGGGGACATTGTCAGTCTGATTGAGTTTGCGAGTTTCCTCATTTGGATGTTCTATGGGCTTGCTTTTGTCGCCCTTATCGTACTGAGGAAAACAAAAGCTGATGCCTATAGACCCTACAAGGTAAAACATAACGACAGGTACAGTTGAGACAGAAAACTATTAAATTAAAATATGCCATTTTAGAAGGTTAGTGGACAATTTCAGAATATACAAACAGACGTAAAGTCAAATAATATGAAAATTTAAAGATATTGAGAGTTTTCACATTGCAATATTAATTTCCATGTGAATTTATATTGTAAGAAACTATGATGAATAATTTGCTTCCAAAAAAAGTGAACTCACAATATGTGTCAAGGAAACTGGAATGGGGCCGATCCCAATATTATGTTCTAGTAGTAGCGCACATCCTCGCTTCTTTTTCAAATTCATTACCAAAATAATATTAATATGATAGACATAATTGTAGTGTAATGTGATTCCCGTAATGTGGTAATATTGTGTCCATAACATACCGTATATGTTCGCCTTATAAAATGTAACACTTTAAAGTTCATTCATTAATTACAAAATTAAGGTAAAATAAACCAAATTAATTGTGTTTGAGTCAATTACAGTAATATTGAAAATTGTATATTGAATTGCCTATAATGCTTTCAAACTGTATAATTGTTCCAGGTGCCAATTGTGATTCCCATCTTGTTGGCTGTACTGTCAGCAGTGATTGCAGGGGTGCCAATAGTGATGGACCCAGCACCTGAATACATCGCTGCAGTTCTGTTCATGTGCTTGGGAGTCGTGGTGTATTATCCGCTTGTGTACAAGAAGAAAAGGCTACCTTGCATGGGTAATATTTTATGGGGTTTTATTCTGTATCCATTTTTAGTAGGAATTTACTTTAATAAAAATATCAGAATTAATTTTTCAATGTTAATGCTTAAGTTACAAGATGGTCTGAGAAATAACAAGCAACATAATTTAAAAACCAATCGATAATCAAAAACAAAATATATTTTAATTATTACCAAATCTTATCAATTTTTTTCAAGGTTCACAGATATTTAAAATATATGAATGTTTGACATTTGGGGTCTTTTTTATGACTGATAAAGTTAACAAGTGCTCAAAAAGAAAGTTATTTGTTGACTCTTACTTCATCCTCCGAGCATCGGCAGGATTACTGCACAATCACAGCTGTTACCAACGTTTGGCAATAATTATTTACCACAAAATATCATGAACCAATCTCGACATATGGTTGGCAGAAGAAGTAAAAACAACTACTTTATGAGTTTTTGTACTTCAAGTTTCACACTCTAAAAACAAATTTTATATTTCAGATAAATTCAATTACTTTATCCAAGTCCTGATGGAAGTGGCTCCTCCAACAAAACTTCCCGAAGCCTCATAGTTGAACGGCTTCCTCCAAGGGCAGAGGACACCGAGTGAGGAAAACCGACATTTAGTAGTATGTTTTCAAAGAAAAGTGCTTGGAGTTGTCGACTGCAGTATTATTTAATTTCTACATTTGATGTTGTAAATAAGTCTTATGAGTTAAAAATGGCTAACTGCAAATCTTGTTTTAGTTAAAGCAAGTAGTATACTAATTAAGTTTTATCAACGGTAGATCTGCTTTTGATATTTGTTCATTTGTCTACCCCATTAAGATTAATATTTTTTAATTACTAAGCATGTCCAGAAATGCATTTTAACGACTTTATGTAGTTTTGCCAAATTTATTATCTACAGTAGAGTTCCGTTATTATAAAACCCCATTATTCTGAAAATCCTTCTAATAAGAACACATTTTGACCAAAAAATAGGGGTTTTTATTTGAAAATCCAGGAAAATTCTTGATTGTTGATATTACACAGAATTTACTGTTATCACAGACATGATTCTCCCATTATTGCTGCCGATCGTCTCTGTCAAACTATACTGCTATGTTCTAATATGTCCAGTCCAAACATTTTTTAAACTAAACGCAATCTGGTCCCAATTAGTTCAGATTAGTGGGACTTTACTGTATAATAAATTCATTTAATGGCATTTATTGAAGTATACATTTTAATTATTAAGAATTCAACTTTCCAAATTGTACTACTTTATTTTTATAAAATAATTTGTTTTTACTTGAAGTAAGTCAATTAAGAGAATATTGTGTTTAAAATTAATACAAAGGCAAACATATACAAAGCTAGCATAGGCTCCAGCGCTTATCAATCAAATCTTAAACTACAGTACCTGAAAATTTTTTATTTTAAATCAAATTAAATGCTTACAATGTAGTAAAATGCAATAATGAATAATTTAAAGTGCCTTAATTTCTTAACATGAAAAACCTATTGCTTAATATTTTTGAGATGGAAATAAATGTCCTAAACACACAATAATGATTGTCAATTAGAGAATTTCCGACAAAAGTTTCCACGACTTTAGTTAATATTGGTTACAATGAAATAGTAAAAAAGTTATACTTTAATTAAGTTTTTTAATGCAACTCGTATTTTGTATTATGACATAAATTATATGGCTAGCTCAGCTAAAATTATAAAAATATTGAAGAAGAGGGGTAGTTTTATGTTTTTATACTGCATAAAAATTACAACTTTGGTAACCAAAGTGTTAAGCACAGGCTGCAATGCATGGTTAAGCATAAGGTGAGCTTTATATATGAGCATTACATGTACAATAATCATTATGGTCAACATTTCAATCATTGATTGAAATTTTGGTTACCATACGTTCTTTACCTTTAGTTAAGTTAAAATAGCAACATATTTGTTTGAAATTTTATAAATATTCCCGTCACAGTAGACCCGCATACTCAGACATCAGAATTTTTAACTGAATTTGGTGATTTATTTATTTCCCATAAGCATTCCATAGGTTCACAATAGGTACATAAGTTTTCCACTCTATGGTTTTTTATGCAGATATTAGTTTCTACCTAACCAAATTAAGTTACATACAATGTTTTATCAATTTGATAAGCAAAATATAATCCAAAATATTAAGGTATTTGTTTATTAATCCATTTTTACTACTTTTAATTAGTTTTACTGGTAAGATTATATTTTAATTTTATTGATAACTTTGATTAAAATTAAAATCCAAGAACAAAACTATAAAATCTCATTCTTGAACCTTTTGAAGCCCCATAAAAATTTGGTTAGCAAACTCATAAAAGTTTACCTGGTCCTACATATCCATACAAAATTAAACATCTCTTTAAGAGTGTTTACATATATTAGATATCTACATACATATGTCAGGTACCTTACATATCTACACAAAACTATCAATATATTGCATATGTGTAAATTTGAAAATGACTTTTTACTTCTAGACCGATCACGGTCTAAATCATTGGTCCCTGAAGGGATCCTAAATGAGAAATTTGGTAAAAGCATGGATATAAAAAATTAAATTGAGTAAAAATAGCTTAAAAGTTGACTGTGCACCCCTGACCGGCTGGTAGTTCTGCGCCAAAAGGTAGCCACTATCCTACACAAAACGAAACACAGAAGATGTCTACACCAAAGTGTTGCCGCACTGCGACTGATATAGGTTTAGCAGGAGCACGTTACTGACCACTCGGCACGCAGCCACTGGCGGAGCAGCACGGAACTACATGCCGGTCATTGGTGAGCAGTTAACAAGGTTAACATTTCTTTAATTGACCGCCTAATTTCGTTGTTGAATATAAATTGTATTTGTTACATATTTATGGTTTAAAGATTTGTTTTGAATATTTTTTGTATCATTAAACATTTAAACCGTATCATCTGCACACGACAATTTTTATTGTTCCTGTCTCAAACCTCTCATTGTAAAACATGTGAAGTAACATAGGAAAAGAGATAACCTTGGGTTCCTGTCCACATTGCTCTATTGTATATTTAAAATTGTTTATATGTAGACCTATATTTTTAATTGTAGTTATTTATTTACTTAGATTAAATTTGCTTTCAGTAAGACATGAGC
This sequence comes from Neoaliturus tenellus, assembly GCA_030545055.2. Lineage (NCBI taxonomy): Eukaryota > Metazoa > Arthropoda > Insecta > Hemiptera > Cicadellidae > Neoaliturus > Neoaliturus tenellus. The sequence continues at coordinate 262,501,080 of CM061531.1, forward strand.
TAAGCCAGGCTAATCCTCATAGGCGTCATTTCAGCATTCTGATTGGGGGGGCAAGATTTTCATAAGGTCATACCCCCTCCCCCCTTCCCACAAATACGCCAAACATCTTAAATTTCGCTAAAAACTGTCAATAAAAGCTAATTAAGTTTACATTGTGACACTGAGCTGTCCATAAAATATGAACTTATAATATAATCTCACAAACCCATGAAAACAATACCCTAATGCATGTAAAATTTGATTATATAAGTTAACATGTTTTTTTTTTAGAAAGTCATTATTCTTCTGGAACTGCCAGTGGTTACTGTGATGTAAAACACCTTAAGAAATTTAATGGATTTTATTGGTTAATGGATACTAAATCGTTAAAATAAAAAACATTATTTTATAACTATTTAGTTATTTTTATTGTCTATTATTTACAACTCTAAAGTTATACAGTCGGATACATAGACAAAAACTCCATAGGTTTGTATGGTAAAACACATTGTTTTATCTTTATCACAAATTAGTTTTTGACAAAGCACCTTTGCAGTCTGCCGTAAAAGGGACAAAACAATCATTTAACATTTAACTATTGTTGGTTAGGATCAGTATAGCTACGGTATATTGCCCATTACATTACCTAAAAAAATTTAATTGTTATTGAGGACAAGAGAGGTAAAAAATTACTAAGTGATTATAAAAAGATAAATAATGATTTACAAAATCATCTATACATATTTAATACGTGATACAGGTTTTTGTACAAGAAACTCCTCCCACAATTTGCAATATATTTTAATGATTTTAGTGCCATTGGATAGAGCTCGGCGTGAAGTTGTTTCTAAAGTGAATTGGTAAATTGTCCATTAAAAAGAGGGGACCTACAAGTCCTTAAAGTTTGTAATTTTCCCATTTGATTACCCATCAGTAAGGAAATTGATTGACTTTCAAGTAAACAACAGTGTAAACATCAGTAGGACATCAGCGAAGGCACTATATCTACCTTTTCACACGATTGAGGTTATGTTTAAACAAGGCAAGGCTCCAGTCTATCGTCTTCTCTGGTTTTAGAATTTTTAAATACAATTTCTAGTTTCAGTTATAACTGTCTAAAATCATCTGTTTTTAGTGGCAAAAAGTTTTATAGATGCAGAGGTTTACGGGGATCGTGTTTTAAAACTAACCAATTAAGATAGAGATTGGTTCCTAACTTTTCTAAAATTAAAGAGACGGGTCTCTTCGGCTCTGTTTTTAGAATTTTTAAATAAAATTTTTAATTTCAGCTATAGGCCTAACTGTCTTAAAATCATATGTTTTTCTATGCAAATGCAAGGGTTTTTAGAACCCTGTTATCTTTTGCTAAATGCAGCCTAGAGCTACAACGAATGTGTCATATTAAAGAAAAATAACGGTGCTAAATTTCCTTTCTTACACTTTGGTAATCTCACTTTGGTAGTGTTATAAAAACTAATGGAAAAATTAAGTTAAAAATCTAGAAAAACAGATGATTTAGACAGTTATAGCTAAAATTAGAAATTGTATTTAAAAATTCTAAAAACAGAGCCGACGAGATCCGTCTTTTTTACTTTTAGGAAAAGTTAAGAGCCAATCTCTATCTTAATTGGTTAGTTTTAAAACACGATCCCCGTAAACCTCTGCATCTTTAAAACTTGCCCCTAGAAAAAACAGACAATTTTAAATAGTTATAACTGAAATTATAAATTTTATAAAAAAATTCTAAAACCAGAGAAGACGAGATCCGTCTTTCTACTTTTACAAAAAGTTAAGAGTCAATCTCTATCATAATTTGTTAATTTTAAAACACGATTCCCGTAAACCTCTGCAGCCATCAAACTCGCGGAACCCGCCTAGCGCTACGGCCGAGTGGCGGCATTCGGTAACGTCGTTCGTGCAGGTAGACCGGGGCCTCAACAGACGTGAGATGGGACTTCCTGCTACAGATGACGATTGCAGAATGAGTCAATTTAAGAGTTTTCTGTAAATAATACAAAGTAGACATTTTCTTATGTTAAGTCTGATTCAGAAGTGTATAATCGTTATATACAAATATTTCACCATATTACATAACCTAAAATTTTAATTTCAAATTAAAAAAAATATATATCACCGAAATTATTGGGGGGGCAACTGCCCCCCCTTGCCCCCCCCAAATGACGCCTATGCTAATCCTATATTCTAAATGTGCATAGATTATGTATTAATTACATTGTCAACAGTTCTTGATATGTGTAAGAATGTGTCAATAAAATTTCACTTCTGTCAACAGAACAATTAATTTAATAAACTAAGTACAAACTGTTTTTGTAGCCTTATTTGATTAAAAGTCATGTTATTCTTCAAATAGCTAATTTGTTTTCAGATAATCAATAAAAAAATTACAAACAAGAATCAATTTAACAACAAAACTTACTATTAAATTACTTCGGTTTTACTTTTTTTTCTGTTTTGGATTTTTTTAGTTATTACTAAGAAAATTTGAATAATTCCAAAAATTTGAATTGTTCCATTTTGTTAAATCTTGATCCATATGTCATTTGATACTTTTACTGAAACTCAATCTGTACTACCACCATGAACCCGGGACATATGAAATTTTTAATATTGAGTGATTTTCAAGCAAACTGGGACTTGTGAAACTGGGACCTATGAACCCGTTTTTGTTATAGTAGAATGGGACATTTTCTGAAACCAGGGTTTATATTTATATTGCTTGCTACAGCCCAAAAGTCTGGTTGTCTTAGAAAAGAAAAATGATCAGGTTGCATGCTCTTTTTGAGAGTTTTTAGTACCTAAGCTGTACCACTTTTATTGAGAGGAAATACAATCAAGACCGAATCTGATCATACCAATACTTATCCATACTTTCTGAAATTACATTAATGACAATAAAAATCTCAACAGAAAAAGTTTTAAAAGTTAATAATCACTATTCAATTGACTAGGTACATAGTAAAAATGGTTGTTGTTCTTGATATTTGTTATTTGAAACTGAAAACATAGATGAACACTATTTTACATTAATCCATGGTTGTCCTGTAGTAGCTCTGCCTTCTGACCAGTCTGCTAGCCACTGTGTTTGTGGGTATGGTAGAGAAAGTTCTATAGTTTTCTGGCAAAGCAGTCGGTGGGGCTACATCCAACAAATAACATATCATTGTTTGGAAACAACCTGTAAGCAGGCACAGCCTTGTGATGTCAATCAAACTAACAATACAGAATTTAGCCTAATATTAAATCAGACGAGTCATTGCCTGTTGATGTTCGACGGGTATCAAGAATCAAGAATCAAGAATCAAGAATTTTTTATTGTCGTTAAACACAAAATGTGCAATTGACAAAGTCACTAATCTATCTTCACATATAACTTCAATATAACAGCAACAAAAACAAAGATAATAACAATAACAGTTTCTTAATAATTAGTTGCAGATAAAATAACAGATAACTATCATAACATTCTTAAAGTAGGCCTACTAATATCAAAGGCCAAAAATTCGTCTATAGTATAAAACACATTTTCCTTTAACCATATTTTTATCAAATTTTAAAACTTTTTTAAGGGTACATACCATGCATTTTCTGGCAATTTATTGAACAGTTTAATTCTCAGGCACAGCACCATTCGTTGTGAGTGAGAGCTAGGCAGATGGTGCGAAACATGTATGAAATTGTATATTTTAAATTGCTATTTCCTTTCAATTGATCAACTGTTTTACATAATTAAGTAACTTAGGTACCTTACCAAAAAATTTACAATCATAACTTATTTATTTTTTAATCCACCAACTATACAAAATTGAAATAGTTTAAAATTGTATTTTTTTCTTTTCATTTAAAGAATAGATTATTTTAATTAATAATTTCAATTATTCATTATAATATAATTAATAATAATTAATTTTATTTGGTGAAAACTGCATGTAAATTCTTCCAGTGGGAAGTCTTGAACAATCCAAAATACCCCCGTCGCAGCAGACCTGCGTACTGAGCGAATTTCCAAAGCGCTATATAGTTGTTTGCGCTATGTAGTTGTCGCGCTATATAGTTGTTCTATATAGTTGTTATTTTTTCAACATCAAAGAACTTTGTGGCTATCTTATACAGGGTGTCCAGCTTCCACCTTTACAAACTTTTCCAGGTTATTGCCCACGTCAAAATAAACAAAAAAGTTCCTGTAAACATATGTCCTAAAATGCTTCATTAACCCGCTAGATGCCATTTTGTTTTTTACACTAAATAATTTTTATTTCCGTAACAGATCATTGTATTAACTTAATATTTGGCATGAACTTTCACTATAACAATACCCATTTTCAGTAAAAAAAATATTTTTTTCCAATGTGTACTTTCGATATGGCGGCCATTTTAATATTTTAAACTGAAATATCTCAAAAACGGTAAATTTTATAAATATTTTACAAGAGACAAAAAAGTTGACAAATTAGATTATCTAAACAGTGACACCAAGTTTGTAAGGATCTAACAACAAATAACGGAGTTATTGAGATTTTTCTCTTAAAATAACCTAAATTGGCATTAATCAAAGGGCAAAATCAGTGTTTTTCTGCAGGAAAACCTCAATAACTCCGTTATTTACTGTTGGATCCTTACAAACTTGATGTCATTGTTTAGACAATTTAATTTGTCATCTTTTTAGTCTCTTGTAACATTTTTATAAAATTAATTAATTTGGAGATCTTTGAGTTAAAAATTTTAAATTTTCCGCCATTTTGAAAATACACATTGGAAAAAATAATTTTTTGACTGAAAACGGGTATTATTATAGTGAAGGTCCATGCCAAATATTAAGTTAATACAATGATCTATTACGGAAATAAAAATTATTTAGTGTAAAAAACAAAATGGCATCTAGCGGGTTAACAAAGTATTTTAGGACATATGTTAACGGGAACTTTTTTGCTTATTTTGACGTGGGCAATAACCTGGAAAAGTTTGTAAAGGTGGAAGCTGGACACCCTGTATAAATAATTAATAATCTTTAGAAGGAAATATGATTTAATGGCATTTTTTCTGAGATAATTATTTTTATTTAATAATTTATATAATAATATTTATATTGCAATAAATATTTTTTTACAGTAATAAAAGTGCATATCCAAAGCTTCCATGCAAAAAGAATTATTTGTTTACAAATCCCAAAACATAAACATTCCAAATTTGACAAATGCAGAAGAAAGCTAATCAGCTAATTATTAGGAAGAGACACCTTATTATCTCCATCTCTCTTGCTCCCATTATACACTTATTTTCCATGAGAATACCATGGGGTTTGGGATGTAGGTTTGCTGCCACGCGGGTTTTTGATCAAATTTTCATTACTCATCAAATAGGACAGGTTCATACAAAATTTTATTAAGATATGTTTATAAATAAGCGATATATAACTTTTTAAAGATTAACCCATAAGAATAACATGGGAAACAATTTAAATTTTCTCCATAACCAGTTAAGCTATTTTAATGATTCAAAATACTAAATTGTTGGGGTTTTTAAGCTCTTTTAAATGGTTTTAGTTAAAATTCTTGAATTTTGAAAAATGGAGGTTCAAAAATCCCAAAAACCCATTTTTACCCCTTTGAAACCCCATAAAACCCCGTTCCCGTAACCCGACAATGCTGGTTCGCTAACTCATGAAAATAGACCTGGTCTTACACCTTCATACCAAATTTCATCAAAATCGGACGTCTGCTTCAAAAGTTATCGGTACCACGGACACACACACACATATATATCGCCTACGGCTCGATGGGGGCTCCACCCCCATGCCCCCTTAGGGGTTGCCCTAAATTTGTAGAATAATTAAAAGTCAAGTATGTAATAAGTTAGTTCCACGGAAGAGCTATACGTTGAAGACAGTAACAAAACGGTTTAATACACAAAATTCACAATCAATAGTAAAAAAAGCTTTGAAAAACTCCTATGAATCGGTTTTAGTACCCCTTCGTAATTAAAATTCGCTAACAAGATTTTAACTGCGAAATGATAATAATTTACGTAATATATGTAAATATTCTAGGTAAATATTTCTAGGTTATGCTGGATGTAGGGTCCACCCCCTAATTGGTTACCCCAATTCCGTAATTACTATAAAAATTACTATAAAACTCTCATGCAATGAGGCTAGTTGAGGGCTCCACTCCAATACCACTCATTGTGTTCGCTGAATAACCTACGGCTCTTGGTTTAAATCCTCTTCTTAATTCCCCTCATTTCAATATAAAAAATAAAAATAAAAAAATTGAGAGTTGTGAAATAATACTTAACTATGTATTATTCTAGGTATTACGATCAGAATTGTATGTGTAAAAAAAAAAATTGGAGATACTATTATGATAACTTATGACTGGAGTGTATTTCAGAAAGAATGGAAGTGGGGAAAAATATCTGTTTTGATGGAAGTAGGTTGTACCACAAAACAGGAAGGCAAAAGAACGATATTTGTAGTTTAATAAATATATTGGCATTCATTACAATTCCTTCATTTCAGTTTTTAATGGTGTAAAACTTTAAAATTTACCTAATTTCCTAAAATATTACTGTCAAGGCAAATAAAAAAAAAAAACTTCAAGCTTCTAATTACAATAATACAGTAGTTACTAACAAAAGTATGTTAAATAATGGTTAAAATATTAAAATTACCATACACATCAAAGGACGTATGTTTTAGCCGTAGGACCAGGTCAGTAAATAACAATCAAAGTAAAACAATCAGTTGCTTGATATAGCAATTCGTTCCGACTCACAGTCAAAAGAATACGTGATATTGAAAATCATCATGATAATATTTAAGTTTGATAATTTAATTGATATTGGTACTGTGCAAGATATGTCTATGTGCAAAGTGAAGGTTCTGAGTAAAATATTATAGTAGTTGTAAAATTACATCTACATGGGGTAAAATTCCCCGCAAAAATATATAAACATTTAATTATGTTTAATTGTGTGGACTGGGGGGCAAAAATTCATAGAACCAAACTTGTAGTAACTTGAAAGATGTTCGCGAAGATTGCCTCAGATGTTAAAATTTGGCCGCTAGAGTAGAAAAAATAATGTCATATTTATTTTGGGTAAAAATGTTTGGTCGCTAAATTTTGAAATCAGATAGTTTTCTGGGGCAGGAAATAAAAAAGCTTTTTTTTATTTTAAATGAAAATACTGTACTGCCACCTTTTTAAATTAAACATTAACTTAGTACGCACTAAAAGATAAATCAATTGTGTAATCTGCTATTTTAGTTAAAATTTTTGTTGAATTGTAAAATTTAAATTAGCATGCTATCAGGTAAAGTCAATGATGTACTTCCTAATGAGTTCGTTAGAAATTAAGTGCCATCCCAAATAAAGAACCAATTTTTGGGAGGACTATCGTGCAAATATGATACTGTCTTACCGGGTGTCCCATACCAACCTTGCACCTCTTTTAAAATTGTACAAAAAAAAAAAAAAAAAAACAAATAGTGCCGTTGTAGGTAAACATATTTTGATCTGTTGATTGACACTGATTTCAATACAGAGGGGACCAGACGTTATTTTGAAGCAACTTTAAAATTTAATATTTAAAAACCCTAATCATACTGATTTAGAATAATAAATAGCATGACATTATTCTTTTTAACTGGGGGAAATTTAACATATATTATGTCTGAACATTTTACATATAACAGAACTTACCAAACATGTAAATGTCTAAGAACCTCATTTAAAATAATATGCCATCATAAAACATCAATTATCACGTGATTAGTTTTACTAAACATTTAAATACATGTTCATTAATCTCCGTCATGTAAATTTAATAAAAAAACATTTTGGACCAAACTGACAATTTTGTTGGAAACGTATTTAAAAGAGTCTAAGACATTTTTGTGCCGAGACATTTTTGCTTAAAATCTAAATTTCAACCTCAAATATTCAATAAACTGCTAAAATTACGCGTACAAGATCAAATTGTAAAGTTTTCTTAAAAACCGTGTAAAACTAAAAAAAATTATTTAAAGTGAGAGTTTGTATTTGACATTAGTGACTTCCGGTCTGGAGAGGTAATTTCAGATACTCCCTGTACATTGAAATTACTCTCGGTGAATAGACCGCTTTTCCTATAAAGGCACAATTGGTTAATGTTATAAAATTTCTTAAAAAGGGTGTTTTGGTAATCCGCGACTTCCAGTATGTTGGCAATTTTCTCAGTAATACAGGTCGGTAAGTTTAGTTCTCGCTTGGGAATCACTCTGTAGTAAGTGATATGTAGGAGATCTACTTTACCGACATCTGATGAATTTCTGATACCCCGATGAGTGAGTGAGTTACACATTCGGGAGTATATAATTTAGACTCGCCTACGGCTCGATGGGGCTCCGCCCCATGCCCCCTTAGGGGTTGCCCTAAATTCGTAAATTAATAAGAAGTCTACTTGTTAAACAGGTTAGTTCCAACCGAAGAACGGGTCAGCCAAGGCAGTAACAAAAGTGTCTTATATACACTACTAACAATCAATAATAATAAAACGCTTTGAAAATCGTCTACGGGTTTTTAAACCCCCTTCCTAATTCATCTTAATTCGTTAAAAAAATATAATTGATAGTTGTGAAATAATAAATAACCATGTAAATAATTTAGGTATTATGCTCAATATCGGTACTGTAGAAAATTTTTGATACGCATATGACTGAATTAATTGGCGTATTATGAAAAAAAGAAGTGAAATAAATATTTCAGCTTCAATTTAAGTAGGTTGTACTAAAAAAGGCAAAAGAAGCATATTTGTAAGTACAAAAATATAATTTAAGTCAAGATTATTGTAGCTGTGTTTAATGAAAAGAAGTTTAAAAACAAAGAGTTTGAATGTAGTTGTGGTTGTTGCTATAAATATAATTAGTAGTGGTAGTTACAGTAATAAATGTTTCTCTGTTATTTAGCCAGCTCTTGGAGTTGCAATCGTGGAAGAAGTGACATAATCCCCTGAATCACCCAACTCAAATGAGAAATTAAAAACTTCAGGAAATAGATTACAAAGGTTTAAATCAAAGAAACAACGAATAAAATTTAAATCAATGAGTCAAAACAATAATTAAATAACATGAAAACAAAATTAAAGGAAAATAATAAAAACGGGGTGGATCCGCAAAAGACCCCTACTATTAGAAAACATTTTACTGTTTGTTTTTGAAAAGTTAAGTTTTAAATTACGTGTAGCTCTACTACAAAAATGTGTGATACTAACTCCTCCACGTTACCAACCACTTGGTCTGGAACGTCAACGATTTTAGATGCGGCACAGAAAAATTGCAATGGGGCAAAATTAATCCAAATTAAGTATCTTTAAATTAAATTTTCATAGATAAAAAAATGTAATGTGCCCACTATAGCAAAACAATAATGCTAACAAATAGAAATAATTGACTATGTGAAAATAACTATTAAAATAATCAAATAATCAAGCTATAATAATGCATAAACTAAAGAAATTTAAAGTAACACTTAAACCAAATCTAGCATCGCCAACCACGATATTAAAAGAATCGGAAAATAAAAACTAATAAAAATCGAAGTATTGAAAAGCTAAGTTATTAATTTACTTGTAACTCTACTAAAATGTGTGATGCTAACTATTCCACGTCACCAACTACTTAGTCTGAAACGTCAACGAGTTAACATGCGTCACATTAAAATTGCAATGGGTCAAAATTATTCCAAATTAAGTATTTTTAAATGAGATTTTCGTACATTTAAAAAAATGTAATATGCCCATTAGAGTAAAAGAATAATGCTAAAAAATAGAAAATAACCAATAATAAGTGTGAAAATTGCTATTAAAATAATAAAAAATCAAGCTATGCTAGTTAATAAACTTAAGAAATTAAAAATACAATTTGAACTAAATATAGTATCGCCAACCACGATATTAAAAGAATCGGCTGATACAAACTAATTAAAAATAAAAACTTGTAAATTTCAGGATATAGAAGAAAAACGTTTAAATTACTGAAATAGCAAATAACATTCAAATCAATAAGCGAAAACAAGAATTAAATAACATGAAAACAAAATCATAGGAAATAATAAAAACGGAGTAGATCCGCAAAAAACCCCTACTATTACAAACTACTAATTATAAGAATATAAAATCTTGACCTGTGAAATAATAATTTATTCATAAAAACCTGTTAGTTTTGTTCAATAGCCGTTTAAAAATTCTTAAAACATATTTTAAGTGGGTATTAAAATAAAATATAAAGCACTGAATATAAATAATGCAGAAAGATAATAATTAACTGTCTATTAAGTATCATACTAAGTAATAGAAGTATATAACGTTAAGATCACGGCACGAGCTACACAGAAAATTCATTGAATGCGAAATTCGGCTGAGAGGTTCACATGGGGTGAATTTGAATAAGTAATCTAAAATAAATTGAAATGAAATGAGAAACTAGCATTTAAATCTGTTCTTTTTGTTCACCACTTATTTAAACATTCTAAAAAAAAAAAATTTAAGTGTGAAAAAATCTAATATAAGACACTGAATATAAATCAAACAGAAAGATAATAATTAACTATTAAGTATTTTACAAAGTAATCGAAGTATGTTGCGTTAAGATCACGGCTCAAGCTTCACAGAAAATCCATTCGATGCGAAATTCGGCCGGAAGAATAATTCCGTGTGAATTTGAATAAGTAATCTAAAATAAATTGAAACAAAACGAGAACCTAACATTTAAATCTGTTAATTCTGCTTAACAGTTATTTAAAAATTCCCTAAGACATATTTATGATGTGTGTAAAAATATAAAAGAAACGAGCTTTCAATGCAGCACAAATTAGAGTGTATCCATCGAACACGGGTGTAGTTGAAAAAGATCATTTAAACACGAGCGAGAACTAAACCCGAAGAGTGATCTACGATACCACGCGGTGATATAGGCTGATACGGCTGAACTACGTTACCGACAAATCTATATTTTTTACCTTTTTTATAGTTTAAAATTAAATAAAGTTGTAGTTTTATGATTTTCCCTAAATTGAAACATCTCAAAGAATGTCCATGCCAAATTTCAAGTCTCTATCTTAAACGGTCGCTTCAGGAATTTAAGATCATCAGTGAGTCAGTCAGTTACACATGGGGCTGTATATATTATAGATATATACATATATATGAAAATGAACGAACGGTGTTTTTGGCTTCTGGGGTCCTCAAAATGAAAAAGTAAAGTGGTCCCGGGCTTAGGTCTTACCATGGCTACTACCGTAATGGCGTATTCCATATAGGGAAATTCGCTAAAAACGAAAAAGTTAACTTTACCCCATGTTAAAAAGATTTCCATAAGAAAAGTTTATTTTTAGTTTTTGAACAATTTAAAGTAAATTTTCAAAATACAAATAAAACCTTCTAATATAGAACTGGAAATGTTTGTTTTGGTACAAACCCCATGTAAATTGGCCCAGTGGAAAACTCAGATGAACTGCCCAAAGGTGTTTTTAATGGTGTAAATACCTGATTAATGGTAATCCTTTTGTTGCGACAGCAACTACTTTCGACTCACGTCGGAGTCATCATCGGGCTTGAACAAAGATGTGAATTCTCTTCATATGAAGGTCGTCAAAATGATAAAAAGTTTAATAAATAAACACGGACACATATCACACAGAACAAACCACACGACGGCCACGAACACAGACATACGAAAGAACAGTTAACAACGAATCAATCCTGGCGGCGGTATAGTCTAGACTGGCTGGTGGACAGGTGGTCGGTGCGTCGTTCACAATGTTGTCTCTTATCAGCCTGGATTGGATTCATTGTGCCCTCCCTCTCCCAGTACCTTGATAGATATATCGTAGAGATATAATTAGATGAAAATGAAAGTTTGTCATTCAAAACATTCTGATGGTCGGATCTCACTGCTTTATATATTTCAAATTCTTCCAATGTACTTATATTAAATTTATCCTTCGAAAAATGTAATATATCCATGTTACTATTGATGCTATTGTAATTATGGTTATATAAAACGAGATGTTCGGCAAAGGTTGAAGTTTGAGATGAAGTGGTTTTCTTTGATATTGTGTTCTTTGAAACGCTTTGTAAAAGAACGGGAAGTCTGGCCGATGTAATATTTAGTACAAACAGTACAATTAATCATATAGACACCAGACTTTTCATAAGCTGGCGTCACCATGTATAGCCGCTCTCTCAGCAAAGACCCAAGGTTGTTTACAGTTTTGAAAGTGGCGGTAGTTGTTTCATTAGCCAATGTATTTTTCAATTTATTGTTTAAAAAGGTGCCGTATTAATTGTAAGATTAATTGTGTGTTAATCAATTAATTGCTTAGTAAGATTTTTGTACTGATTGTACTAAATATTACATCGGCCAGACTACCCGTTCTTTTACAAAGCGTTCCAAGAACACATACCAATAAAGAAAACCACTTGATCTCAAAACTTCAACCTTTGGCGAACATCTCGTTTCATCTAACCATAATTACAATAGCATCAATAGTAACATGGATATATTACATTTTTTGAAGGATAAATTTAAGATAAGTACATTGGAAGAATTTGAAATATATGTATAAAGCAGTGAGATCAGACCATCAGAATGTTTTGAATGACAAACTTTCATTTACATCTAATTATGTCTATGATACTGCTATCAAGGTACTGGGAGGGGGAGGGCACAATGAATCAACCCGGGTTGATAAGAGACAACTAACTGTGTGAACGACGCACCGACCACCTGTCCACCGGCCAGAGTCTAGACTCTACCGCCGCCGGGATTGCGTCGTTGTTAACTGTTTTTTCGTATGTCTGTGTTCGTGTCTGTCGTTTCGTTTGTTCTGTGTGATATGTGTCCGTGTTAATTTATTAAACTTTTAATCATTTTGACGACCTTCATATGAGAAGATTTCACATCTTTGTTCAAGCCCGATGATGACTTCGACGTGAGTCGAAACTAGTTGCTGTCGCAACAAAAGACTTACCATTAATCAGGTATTGACACCATTAATTGTATTCATTGGTAATCCGGAGGCTAACATTGCATCATGTTTTTTATCTTACTACTTTGAATATAGATGAAAAATACAGGTTGCACTGAAGTTTAATATGTTTTTGACGATTTTTGACTACCACTCCTTTTCAGCATGTTTTGGTCGGTCAATTTGTGTCCATTATTGACATACAGGAGTTAATATTAGTCTATTCTAATTAAAAGCATACCGGTAGTTCAGTTCAATAGTGTCCGCAAGTCACGAGAAGAGCCCCGACAACATAAAGCCGCAATATTAGCAGCAAATGAGCAGAATCTGGAAGAAGCTGTTTTTGCCAATTTAGCGAATAATTCAAATATACGTTCAAAATAAATTTCAGTAACATATATAACACGGTTACAGTTTCACATATTTTTGTTTTGATATCATAATGCCAACATAACAATCAGTGTTGAGAACAATATAGTTTCAGCTGATACGATAGTTTTTATACACATTTTATATTTGTAGTTATTTAAAATGTTACCTTAGCAATTCTTAATTAACTGTTTTTATTATTATTATTATTTTTTTTTAATGAATTTTAAACTCTAAGGTTCTTCTTTAGTCACTATGAGCAAAGGTAGACCAGAGTTGAGAGTGAAGATGAACCTCTAATTTAAAACTGATTTCACCAAAACAATCAATCAAGAATTGCTAAGGTTTGTTTTAAACATACATACCAAGCAGTAGAGAAGCTAAAATAATACTTATTTTTATCTTAGTTCAACATTAACCTGAAAAATGCCAATATGCCAGGAACAACTTTGACAGCAACCTGCTTAGATTGTAGATGTCAATGATTACAGTGAATCAAGTAAGCGACAAGCCTGATGGTTTTTACGCTTATAAAAACCATCTGTTAAAACAGTTTCATCCCCCTCAGTGATCGAGCATTCACAAACAAATTATCTATTTGATTTGGATGGTGAAAAAAGTACTCACGCAAACCAGGTATTGTCTTTTGTTTGTAGACAGTTTGTGAATAAACAAAGATTCCAAGGAACACTATTGCGACACCAATGAAAAATTCAGTAGTCGGTGCTCTTAGTAATGGCTCGACACACACAAGTATGGCCAAAACCGTCAAGATAATTGGAAGGCATAGTGGTGTCTGAAAAAAAAAAACTTTAATTACTAAAAATAAGAAGTGTTATAAAAGGTAAAAAGGTTATTCGCTGCCACATGGCTAGTGGTTACTAAATCCACTGCTGTCCTATCAAAGATAAATTCTTAAAGACAATTTAATTAATAAGATTACAATAAATCTGGCTCTAACCCAAGCATTATTAAGTTTTAGAGAAACTTTGAGCAAGAAGGGAATTGGCTCAGTAAACTTTCAAAATGAGCTCAATCGAAAAGAGCAGATTTTAAAAGTTTCTAAGAGTGGAAGAAAGAGTAGTTCATCAATAATGAGTTAGTTTGTACACTATGTAAAATGCGAGTCTGCATGAGGTCTACTGTCAAACAGCTGTTTTCAATCATTTCTCTCTTTACTGATTTAGTTGATATTGACTTGAGTAATTAAAACTTATAATTTGTAGGGAATAACTCATATATTACAGAAAGAATGAGCATAGTTATACATGACAACTAAATTCCTAATAAGTATCTTTTAGGTTGCTATCATTACCTTGTAAAGTCGATATGTATCGGGCATTTGCACTCGAAGGATAATTAGAGCAACAAAAGAAAAGGCGTAAAAAAGCCATGTGACAAAATTGGCATATTCAACCAAGTCAATTATTGGTATACACGCTATGTAGATAAGTGATAGCATGGCCTGAAACAGTCATAAAAGTAAACACAATTATGATATCACAGATAATTATGTAATTATTTATAATAGAACAACTAGAACTTTTATGCAGCCTGAGATATTATGAATTTCATTATTTTTGTACTGTGGAACCTTGATATAACAAACCTCAATATATCAAATCCCTCAATGTAACAAATTTTTCTCTTTACCCTTGAACCTGCCTATTAATGTAATGTTATTTCTACCTCAGTATATAGAAGGGTTAGCCATTGGATAACCTCAATGTTTCAAACTTTTTTAGCACCTGTGCACAAACTAAGAACCTCTAGCCTACAAATCGAAGTTTTGATTGCAAAACCTCAAAATATCGAAGATAAAAAATAGCAACAAAGTGAATTGTTTAACGCATCCATTTTCTTTTGAGTTGCAACCGCTCACTCTACAGACACCGCATAGTCCCGGTCTAGTTTCTATGCTCCTTTGTTTTTGCAGCGCTGTTCTTGTTTCCCAAATTTGAAGTTAATTTCATTGTGTTATTGTTGTTTCATTCATTACAAAAGTATTAATTAAGCATTCGTTGGCATTTAAGCATCCCAAGCATCCGGGCTGTAGTGATGCTGATTGTTTCCCAATTAATTAGCAAAATAAAATTAAATTAAATTATGATAATTATTATTGAAAAATAAATATTTATGGATAAACTAATAAAATAATAATAAACTTATTCATAAATAATCAATATTTACATAATTGTATTTAATAATAAAATCATAAATGTTACACACTCTTTCGTCCTTGCCTGTTTTGTTCTTGGTGAGACGCCAAAATGAAAAGGAGACGCCAGAGAAAGGAGGAAGTTCAAGGAAGGAAGAGT
The DNA here is from genome assembly GCA_030545055.2 of Neoaliturus tenellus. Taxonomy (NCBI): domain Eukaryota; kingdom Metazoa; phylum Arthropoda; class Insecta; order Hemiptera; family Cicadellidae; genus Neoaliturus; species Neoaliturus tenellus. Next base: position 262,516,768 of record CM061531.1, read on the forward strand.
ATAATTAAAAACCAAACAATAATAAGGGATAGGCGAAAAAATTTTATTAAATGTAGAGATGAAGAAAGAAGAAGGAAGAAAGAAGAAATAATAAGGAAGAAAGAAGAAAAAAGAAGAAAAAGTAATTTAAAAATGATTGAAAAGACTTGAAGAAAGTTTAGAGTATTAAATAAATTAACAAAAAATCTTGTTAAAAAATCCGGAATTGTAAATTTTTTTATTGTGAAACAGATGGAAAGACTTTATGTAAATTCTTCTTAAAATGTAAATTCATACAATGTTAATTATTGTCTGAGGAATAAAATTTATTATTATTATTATTATTTTGTGCAAATGTAATTTACATTACTCTTGTGAGTACTGATTTTACAAACCCATGTTTACCACATGTGTAAGAATACAGACCCACTAGCTAGCATCTAGTCCCACTTGAAGCTTCTTTTACGTGTTTGCAAAACTTCAGTTTTCTGCGTCATAATCATAGTCTTTGACCTCGTCGGTTACAGACATAAACTTCATTGAAAGGTTTATAATATAATAACTTATAATTTTACAATGAACTGCTATTCTTTTCTGTAATTGCATTATGTAAGATATCTTAAGATAGTAAACCTGCACGTATTCCTCACTTGATAGGCTTATTGGAAATATGTAATGGACGATTGTGGTGAATCTCGGTATATCCAAGATGATGAACAATCACCTTGATAACAAGCCTCAGTATATCAATCAAAGGCCTTGATATTAAAAAGTTTTCCCATTCCCATTCAGATTCGATATACCAAGGTTCCAATGTATATGTAACATTGCACCCAATTGTTCTTAGTTTGTATCAAATTTATTTCAATGGGTGTAAACCTATAAATTCTGTATCCCTTGGTTTAGGCCTATCAGGAAATAACTTTGAACTCCTATCCCCTCTTTTGGTAATTCCATCAAACAATTTTAGATATATGGGCCCAAAAATGGTAAAATTTAAAGAAAATTCTAAAGATACCAAAATGTACATGCCTTCCTCAGTATACCAGCATAATAGCTTGGATATTAAAAATTGAGCAATGTTATTTAGGCAATGTTATAAAAAAATAAGACAAAGCTTTACCACCAAATATTTTCTTTTGACTTGGAGTTTCGCTGCCTCATGTCAGCGAGCTGCATATTTTTTTAAATTGAGCAGCATTAAAGCGAACTCCTGAAATGATCTACTGGCCATTTTTACTGTGAAGATAAAAAAAAAAAAAAAAAAAAAAAACTGTGTCACTGCTGTCAATGCAAAAAAGTGTCAATTCTTTGTTGTAAAGCCAACAGCATTTATAAAATTTTAATTCCTATACACAATTACAGTTATGAACATAACATAACTCTAAATAAATGAGTTACAGTTATAACCATTTCAGGGACTTAGATGATAGTATACTTTATACCTGATTTAATTAAAGCTGTCTTAGATAGTAGGAGTTGACTATCTAAAAATAACTAATTATTCTGATTAACTATCAACTAATTAAATCTAACCTGTGTAAGTATGGCGGGAGTTGGTACTCTTGTTTTCACGTTTAAATAAGAAAGTACTTCTAACATGTGGCCTTCCCTACCAGCAGCAAACAGTGTCCTAAACAATCAATACTCAAGTTCATTTGTCAATAACTAAAATTGTATTTTGTAACAAAACAATTTGTTTTTAAAATACAGCACAACGAGGTGGCCCGTGCGTAAATTGCGCATTTTGTGATTCTGTATGAGAGAAACTAACCTAAAGTACATGTATGTTGGTTATGAAGTGAGAGAGATCTATTTTCGTTTACTATCTGGCTTTAAAATTCATTTGAAGGTAAGTTTAATCAGCTGTTAAATTACAATTCACATTAAAGATATTGTAATAAAAGTCGGTCAACATTTTATAGCACCCTCTTGAAATAAATCAATGGCCAGGGGGGGCAAAGCGTGAAAGGATATGACCTTTTTAATTACGATTCGCTCACATGCTATATCCTAAACTTTAAAATGACACCTCAATCTTAAAAATTGGTTCAGTAGGCCGAGAGAAAAAGGGTCGTAACAGACGAAACACTTATAGAAACAAGAAGATAGATAACCTTTATGAGCAGATTTAAGGTTGTGCGTTTTAAGAACAGTTAAGATCCATTTTTTTCAAAGGTAAAAATAATTGTACATTTGAAAATATTGAATATTTTACAAAGTTTTGAAAGCATTGTGCCCTAAGCTTTATTTATTTTGCTATGTTTTGTCGCACAATTAATCTATATTAATGAAATTAAAATTTTGTCTTTACATTGTTTAGAATTTTTGGTTATTTTTACTTTTTAAGTATTGGAGAATCCAAATCGGTGTCATCTCAATTTAGGGTGACCAAATGTCCAGGAAAACCGGGATTGTCCCGGATTTTTAATGTGCATGCGATGTCCCGAAAAATTGTATTGAGACGCCCAAAGGTTCCGGAATTCTGTTTTTAAAGGGATTTAAAAATATTGAGACATAAATAATGGCCAATTCAAATTTTGAGGAACGGAACAGAATGGAAGTGGACTCGCTGGTGAAAGCAACCCTCCAGATTCTTTATAGTTACAAGTGTAACAGCAATTGTATAACTTATGTTTCAAATAACAAAGACAAGATTAAGAACGCAGGAAGCAGTGACAAATATTCTTTTCTGCAAGGCCGATCACTAACCGATCCACAATTACCATAAGGCCGAAATTACCATCCACAACCAGTACTGAGTAATTAAAATTTAATATTTAATAATTTAAACTCTGTTATATAGATTTTTTTTAAAAAATACCTACAATCAACATTGTAGTCATTATGTTATCAATTATTCTAATATTTTTTACCATCATTCGATGACAAGTTAAATTTTGAACAATGCTACTTTAACCCAGAGAACTAAGGGGTAAGGTTTAGGAAATTCATTCAACTAAGTTTTTGTGTGAATCTGTGTGAAACTGAGATTAAAAACATATAAGCCTACTATGACTCAATCAGTTCTTATTAAGCCTAATTCTTGTCCGGGAAACAATGGGCCCGTTGGTTGGTATACGGCATGTGAGGGGGGGGGGAGTAAAGGGAGACTCTCTCTCTCTCTTTCTCTCTCTATCTCTGTCTTTCACTGTGTTTTTAATGCTCTTATGGGCCCTATTTTGTCCTCTTTTCACGGGACAAAAACTTAACCTGTCATAGACTTGAGTGATGTGAAGGTTCATTGCAACTTTAATTTTCTTTGCGACCTTATGGGGCTTTGCCCCATAGTACATCAATGTAGCCAAGTTGGGCTAAAATACCAATCTTTCATCTCTTTTCAACGACTACAGCTTTAGTCAATGATATGAACATTTTTATTTCTGTTCAATGGTGCAATTAGAACGATATTAGCTGCTAAACCAACGTTGCCAATAAGGCTCTGCCTCATAGTAAAAGAAATATTCAATGTTAATCTAATGGGAATATTTAGTTCTATCTTTTTTATCTATGCTTTCTAATTGGCTGGATTAGACAGTTTGCCATTTTCACCACAGATTGCAATACTTAAAATTTTAAATACAGACCCATAACTTTTGGCTAGCCAAAATACAGCGAGTAAAGTCCACTTAGTTCTAAATATTAATATTATTAAAATTCTTATTATTACAGAACAAGTTTTGTTCCTTAAATCTTATTATCATTGCAAACTAATTTTAGTTCCCAATTTAGATTTCATAGCACGTTCTGACAAAAAGTGGTTCATTTCATAAAACACAATATTTAGATAAAACCAACGAGGTTGATGAATTGCTCAATCTCCCAAGTAATTCGGGTATAGACGGGGCAATACTAATATGTAAAAGAACTGAATAAGTAGGGTCCTTATAAGGAAGTAAGAACGCCGCTCACAAAACACTAATAGCACCACTGTAATTTTCATTCTACGATCATGCTGTTTGGTTGAATGGAATCAGATCACTAGAGCAATCTTGCAGAAGTTTGATATTGTTTTTATTTTTTGTAAACAAATATTTCATTTTGACATTTAGAAGGTAGAAAGAGTGCTTTCCGTGGCAAGAAGGAGAAGTAATCCTTGAATCAGCGCTTTATTTTCCTCTTATTTCGAGCGAAAAAATTTTCAACATGGAATGTCCCTATTTATTAGGGTCTGTATACATTGTCAATGCATGAGGTTTGAGGTAAGAACATAAATCTAAAGCAAAAAATTAAATTAAGTAGTCCTAATATCTATTTTAAAGTAACATATCTACACTGGTGCAGTGTCAACATTGCTGACAGGTGTTGCGTCGCTTTACTTGGGTTGGGTATTCAAATTTTGATTAATTTTTAGAATGGAATAAATGTTGTACATGTCTTTCAAGGGTAGAACAAGAAAAGCATGGGTGGGGTACATTGGATTTGGTATAGCTATCGTCACATCCAATCAAGATTTCAATATTAGATTTCATAGAAATATCTATAATATTCTTGACAAGTCTTAGTTTTCTTTCATCGTCTATGAGTAATGGTATATGGTATACTTACAGAACTATAAAGTTAATCACTATACAAATATTAATGTTTAATCAAACTGCAACAAAAACATTTAAGATCACAGAAATAACTTATAACCCAAATGGGAAATGGATATGACAAGATTTTATACGTTAGAATAAACCAACTGAAGTTGACATATTGAATTTGTAAAAGGATTCATATAAATCGTTTAATAAACAGTACACACCCCGTGCGAAGAACGGGTACACAGCTATAATAATCTCTAAAAATTTGACTCTTGAAAATTTGATTTTATTTCCTTGTTAATATACAAAAATTTATCTATTTAAATCCTATATTCATGTATTATTAGTTTGGAGCCATAAGAAAATTAAATTTTTCATTTTTTTTTATTGCTCCATTAAATTGCTGAGCCCAAATATTCACAGAAGATTGTCATCAGTAGTGTTTTTAACTGTTGGTTCTTATAACAAAGATGGTCAGGATATATCAGACTTTTGTCAAATAAAAGTAGGTGTGCCCCAAGGTTCTGTATTGGGACCCTTTCTATTCATAGTTGCAGTGAATGACTTCTCTCACAGTATGCCTTGTAGGTCCATTTTGTATGCTGATGACACTACTTTGATCAACAGCCACAAAGACTTAGAAAAATTAGTATTGGACAGAGAAAAAGTGTTGAACACAGCAGAAGATTGGTTTAAGGACAATTTCCTTATTGTTAATCAAGAAAAAACTGAGGTTATTAATTTTTCACTTGACCATAGTATAAATAGAGATGTAAACATTGTTAAACTTTTAGGTGTAATACTTGATAATAAGCTCAATTGGGAACCTAATGTTCAAACTATATGTAAAAAGCTGGCTAGAGTTACTTTCTTAGTTAGGAAATTAAAGTTGTGTGTCAGTCATGAATTACTGATGAAAGCCTACTTTGCCCTGTTTCATTCCCATTTAACCTATGGCATAACCTTGTGGGGAAACAGCAGCTCAGCACATAAGGTATTCTTGTGGCAAAAAAAGGTTGTAAGAATCATCAAAGGTGTTCCCAGTGACATGTCCTGTTCACCTTTTTTTAAAGAATTGAGTATCATGACTGTTCCATCTTTGTATATTTATTATTGTTTGTTAGATGTTAAAGAAAATCTTGCTAATTACCAATCACAAAGAGATTTTCATGATCATGATACCAGGAATAAGAACAAGCTGAGTATTGCAAGTGTTAGGCTGGAAAAAACTAAAAGAAGCCATGTCTTTATGAAAATCAAGCTATTTAATAAGTTACCAATCAAAGCATGGACTGTAGAAATCAACAAATTTAAAGTCATTGTAAGTAGCTGGTTAAAAAAGAAATCTTTTTACGCCATTGACCATTTTCTGACTTGTGATATTAGTGATTTAGTATTTTAGATTGTTTTTGCTGTTATTGTTTGTTGTTGAAGTATTCTAGATTATAATTCATTGTTATTTAAAAAAATATATATATTACAAGTTATCTTATTTATTTGCAAATGGTCATTGTTTTAACAATTACATTAGGCTATGTTAAAATATTGTTACAGTATTAATAAGTTTTGACGATGTCGATTGCATATATTGTATGTTTAAAGACAAATAAAGATCTTGAATCTTGAATCTTGAATCTGTCTAATAATTACAAGCCTTCTTTGTGAGGTTACTTTGGCTATCATACAGTATAAATGTTCTAAATCTTATTGCAACTACAAGAAATACCTTGAAGTTCCTAACTGGAGACACATTGAAGTGCTGAATGATGACAGTGCAAAAAAAGCAGGCATCATAGTTGATAGTGGTTCGAACAGTTTTTGATGGAATTTCTAAAAAGAAAAAAAGTAATATGAGCAGTTGAAAATTATTATTAAATGACAATAATGGTTTGTTTCAGTTTAAGACTGTTAATGTTAACACTTTTAAGTTTGTTACGCTGCAAAACTGAGGGTACTGAATTATTGTTGAATTGTTAAACATAGTTTAATTATGTTTAACAATTATGTTTAACGTGTGTTCCTCTTGATAAAGTGTTTTTTCATGTTGATGTATTGTGATGTGCCTATTATTAATTATTATTGAACTCATAATTAATAAGACAAGAAAGGGTTTTTATTTTTAATATGATATTTTATCATAAATATATTTTAAGTTTGTTTGCATGAAAAACATGTATGTGTTACCATATTACAAATACAGTTAGTTTTTTTTAATATGTTTGCTATCATAGGATTAAGTTTTAGAGTGCAATAAGCATTAAATGAATCGAGCGGCTTAAAGTCTATGCCAATGTATTCTAAAATATTGAGGAGTTATTAAAAAATATATTTAAAAACACACACACATCAAGGTGTTGCAAATACCGTATTTAACGTATCACAGAATCTATTATTTGATGTAGGTTTACCCCATTTAAGACCAGAATCACATTTTTTGTAACAAAGTCCAAGGGGATGGAAGCATGTAATTGCTGTGAAATGTGATTATTATAGTTGTTGTTAAAATCCAAAATATTGATCACCCCCTCCAGGGTCTGGTCCAACAAATATCTCGTGGTTAAGACGAGAAGTTCTTCAACATTCGAAAAAATCAAACTCACAAAATACCACTTCATCGTAGAATGATTTATAGTTTGATCAGGACTTTTGCACATGTGAGGATTTATACTTTTTAAAGTTTATGCTTAAATATAACCAACCAATAGTTGATTTTTTAGGTTGGTTCCTTTTTATATGTAAAATACGGCTACCTCTACTAAGTGACTATATATGTCTATATCTATAAAAAAGGAAGTATGTATGTATATATGTATGTTGCCTATGGACTCCGAAACGGCTCGGCAGATTGCAATGAAACTTTCAGGCATTATTAAGCATTATTCAAGGATGGTTTGTGTGAAGTTTCATGCAATCTGTCCCAAGGGCTCTGACCCATAGGGCATACAATAATTTGTAATAAAATCTGAAAATCTCTTTTTTATCTATTTTTATTGATTGCTAAGAAACAAATTTCATGAAAGATTCTAATTTTAGGTATTCCAGCAATTTCTTATATAAAGTGAGCGTGACAGCGAGTGAGCATAGCGAACGAGCTTAATTCCCTTTAAAATAAATTCAATCACGGGCAAAGCCATGATGAGAAACAGTTGGTTGTATATAGAAATAACACTTGTAATAAATAAATAACAGAAATGATGTTAGATTTGCACTTACGGAATCTAGAGCAAAACCAGAAGTGGAAGACATGAGTTCATCAGGTGTCAGGACACACAGGTATGCTACGTTCATGGCAACAAACAGAACCGTAACAAACGGAACTCCGACCAATATTGCTCTCGGGAGGATCCTGCGTTGTCACAAATAGTTTGTTACATTTTAGCGAATTTCCCTATAGGGAATACGCTATTATGGTAGTAGCCATGGTAAGACGTAAGCCCAGGACCATGTTACTTTTTTATTTTGAGGTCCCCAGAAGCCAAAAACACTGTTCGTTCATTTTAATATATATGTAATATACATGTTGTCAAAAATAAAAAGATTGATTCTGAAAGGGTGCTCTTGTTAAATATGTTTGTTATACTAAATATGTATATATATATATATATATATATATATATATATATATATATATATATATATATATATATATATATATATAATATATATATATATATATATATATATATATATATATATATATATATATATATATATATATATATATATATATATATGTGTGTGTCCGAAGGGGACTCCCGATTTTGATGAAATTTGGTATGAAGGTGTAAACTAGGTCTATTTTCATGAGTTCACGAACTGGCATGATCGGGTTAAGGGAACGGGGTTTTATGGGGTTTCTAAGGGGTAAAAAATGGGTTTTTTGCATTTTTGGAGCATAAATTTTAAAATTCAACAATTTTAACTGAAACCATTTAAAAGAGCTTAAAAAACAAACAATGTAGTATTTTTAATTTTTAATTGGCTTAACAGGTTACGGAGAAAAGCCAAAAATAGATTTTTCATGTTAATCTTATGGGAAATCAACAAAACCCTGAATCTCGCTTATTTATTGGAATAACGTGATAAAATTTGGTATATACATTCAATTGGTAGGGTTCAACTGATATTTGCTTACAACACCCATATGGCGGCAAACCTACGTACTCACCCCTATGGGGTTTATGGGGAAAATTAAAAAGTGCCGAATATTGATATAGTTTGACATTTATAGAAATTATGAAAAGGTGTTTTTCTTTTTACTTAAAGTTGAGCTTTCCAAGAAATGAAAAAAGTGAATTTCTTTCAAGAGTATCACAGGCTTATACAAAGAGTACAACATTTTACAAGATACCAATGGTGATATAAAAATGAAATCTGTAGATGTGACTGATCAGCACCCAAAGCTTTTCATTCTTTCTTGCTTTTGTACAAGTATATTTGGTACATTCAAACCAATGATTAAGGGTTTAATAAAATATAATTTAAAAATATATACACACTTACTTCAACGGGTTCTTAATCTCTTCTGAAACAGATACTACGTTGATCCTGAAAAGCACTTGACATTATTCATAGAAATAGAACCAAATATCAATATTTTTGTTTGAAGTATATAAAATAATAGTAAAAATAAACATAGTAGATTGGTCTCATATTTTAAACATGATTTTTTTGCAGTCCCCATGGGCTTCAGTTTTCTTGGATATGGGTACCCAGTGCACAGGAAAGGATTATTAAATTCTCTGCTACCAATGCATGACCAGAACGTGTGTCAAAATGCTTACTCTGCGGTTAAACTACAGCTGAAGATTTATAGACCCAGGAGTTGACCACGTCGCTTGTAAAAGTCTAAGCACACTGAAGGGCAACCACCAAAAAAGCAAAGAAGACCGGGAAATAGTCTTGTCTTGGAAACAGAGGGTTCCAACTCGCTGACACGAGGCTCCTCCTAAAGTCTGAGAAAGTCACGAGGGGGAACATCACAAAGTCTAAGAAAGTTCCGACGAGGAACGAAGTCTGGAAAAGGTGTAGTTTTAATGGGTATGGCTCAGGAAAATCTCTCACAACCATAATACACATCTATAAAAGGTTTCCCATCTCCGTCTTCAAAAAAGGTGAAACCTTTCCTAAAACATAGTAAACTTGAAGATCCGCCTAAACGAATAGATGAAATTAAATATAAAAATTAATATTTAACACATACATGTATAATTTTAATACATTGAATAGGTTTTAAACACATGTATCATGTAACTGTATGTCTATGTAGGGGTCTGTCTAATTATTAAAACAAAACAGAAAAAATAGACAAAAATAGAAGTGGAGATTTGTGAATTGCTCTATGGTTCAGAAGTCATACTAAGCCGATGTTCCTTCTTGTGAAAAACAAAAGTTGCAGGCTTGTGAGGTGATGAGAACAGTCAGTTAGTTGTTGGTCTCCCTCCAATGAAAGCAATGCAATATTTTTATTTTATGTTAATGGGGACCATTTTAAAAGAAGTATCAAATAAATATTTTCATTTTTTGGTATTGCAGTTTAGTGTCTTAACTAAAATAATATAAAAGTATTTAAAATATACCATCCTTCGTAAGCCCACATTCCAAGGTAAACAGCCTTCAGCAGACCGGTTGTGTCTCCTTTCATGTCCCGGAACAACGAGTTGAAGCTGTCAGTCTGACCTTATGATAGAAAAAAAGAGATAATTAGCGTCAAACAAAGCAATTAGTATATCAAATAAGTGAAA